>CM066975.1:7704611-8040043 GCA_033971965.1 Cucurbita ficifolia | reverse complement strand
AGAGTTGATGGCCTCAAATATAGTCCGTCACACTATATTTAATATACCTTCATATTGACCTCAAAATGTTGTTTGGGATCAGTACAGAGTTTTTAGGTAAAATTCTTAAAATATAATATACAGAGTTAACGATAAAGGGGGATTTGAGAATGATAAATTTTTCTTTTTTTGATATTTCTATTTATCTCAATATTCGACCATTAAATTCCTGATTCCTATTTTTTTTGGTCAACTTAGACTACGTCACACTTTTAAAGTAACCCAGAAAAAAAAGAAATATTAAAAAGTACATTTTTTATGTAAATATTTATGGATTTATGTGTTATTTTGTACTTACCAAAAGATAAAAAACGGTAAAACATTAAATAGGATTTTTACGAGAGTTTGCTTATTCTACCTAACACTATTATGTAACTTTTCTAGATACTTCCATTGAAAACACATTTTCGACAAGCAAAAAAAAAAATAATACAATAATGTTGGCTTTGCATCGATAGAAACTATGTGAAGAGACATCTAGCCTAACAGATCGATATTTTGTAGCAACAGGTCGGAAGTATTGTACATACGTAGCTTTTGCCGACTCTTATACCTTGCTTACGACGAATGTGTCTCTCTTGGGATGCTCTATGAGACGCTTCGATAGAAAGTGCCCTCATATGTATCATGATTATTACTTAATAATATAATAAAAATAGAATAACAGTGGGATCAGTTACAATATTAATCAAAGATGTGAAGTTTTGATGAATAAGATTCCTTTATAAATGTGGTGCATGTTTAGGTTAGTATCACTTTATGTTTTTTATTATGTTTTTTGCTATTTCAATAAACATGAAAGGGGAGAAATCTTTGTACCTTAAAATAAAGAACCAGTATTTTTGTTTATAGCTTGGGATTGACGGATAATGCAATGAATAATTGATTAATGATCATTAATTTGTTGGAGTTGGTAGGACTATAGTGCAAGGAAATGCTTGGTCTCCGACAGTCCAATGCATTTTGATCAACACATTGATTACGAAGCCAGCTTCGTTGCTCTAGCCAGAAAACATTGCCAGTAGCTTGGTCATGTTTGCTACTAAAATTGCACCAAAACAATGTGGTTTGCAAAAGATTTTTCTTTAAAGCTCCATTGTTAAGTGCCTCCAACATTGCTGATATGCTCCGCCCCAGATCCTTTCAACTTTAGTGAAACACACAGTTGAATCCACCATCATGATTTAAATGGTCACTTGCTAATATGGAGAGTAGCGTTTGTCATCTTGGATACTGAAATGTACTTGACCTTGGATGCTGCTAACACTACTTATCATATTGTTTGGTTCCAAAGCCATCAATCGTTAAGAGACTTCATTTTTTTTTTATGGAGAATTTCTCACTCTTTTTTTTTTTTTTTTTACCCAACTTGGTGCGGATTTTGCCTCATATATATAGATATAGCCAAATTGAGTACCTATTACAAGTAATTTTGTAAATGCACCGATTGAAAAAGTTGTGAAATTTTATTTTATTTAAAGGCCTTTATGGTGGCAAATCAATCTAAAAGGATTGATGATAATTTTAAAATTGTAAACAGCTCATCCAATAAGTTTTTAAAGCCCTCTATGACTGCAGATCTGCTATTTATTGACAAGAATTTCAAATTTTTAAATGAGTTTTTTATTTACTATGCATTAGAATAATATGAACACACTTATTAAAGGTACCGTCACCCTAACTTTCGCCCTAACTTTCATTGCCATGGTTTTATTTAAATTTATATATAATATGTCTGAGTGCGACCATGCATTCTCAATATGAATCTAAGATATAATATGTTATTTAGATGAAATTTTGTTGTATATCTCTACGAGCGGAACTTATATTGGACGTAATGAAGTTTTATACAAGGACTAGGCATTTCATAAACTTTATAAATTGAAGAATAACATACGGACTATACTTACAAATGATGAGGTCTCCAACAAAAATTAACCATCGTTATACTTGACATTATTGTTCCGTCTGTTTGGCGCCATGGTGGAGTCCTGACATGTGTGACTTTTACCACCCATATATGAGAATTGCCAGAAAACTTTTACTGACGCATCCATGATATGTCTCCGACGTAAGGGTTATCATATCCCAACGTATTATTTTGAGACATTGTTCATATTTTCAAATTTGAGATCAAATATGAGTAAGATATGAATATTTATCTCAGAAAAGGTACGAGCGTTTTTTATTCATAAATTATTTATTGGAAGTGAATGAAAAGTCATATTTAAATCATTTCCAATGATACATTAATTTGAAGGCGTTGAGATTTTTTTGTGTTCATCATTTTCCAATGAATACATTAATTTGAAAGCATTGAGAAAAGATCCAAGAGACACGTTAATACCTTGGTCTCCACTTGTCCAAGTGTAGTTACGATAACTGCTTGATCACTAAACTAGTTCACTTTCTCTCCAAGAAACATCACGTACTTGTCATATTTACTGCAAAATGGCACCAAACAACAATGTCGAACGGCAAAAATTTTCTTTCAACTCCCGTTGTAATTATCTCCGGTGCCGGAGTACATGTTTCCCCTGCCATCATCCTTTGACTTGCAATGACCCATTAGAGTAGAAGCATCTCATTTAAAATCGTCACTTGTCATTGGTGAATGGTAAATTATAGCTTTAGATTCTGCAATGCAAAACTTCATCACTTGTTCGAGGTCCAAAGCAACCAACACGATTCCCCCATATTATGCTTAGGGAGACTTCAATTTTTACAAACATATTTTGGATTCTATCTCTTACTATATAAAATATATATCCCCAAACTGGGCCATGCATAGTTATATTTAAACAATTAGTTGAAAGTGGTGCTAATTTTAGTTATCACCCTACCTTCTATCAAGGTAACCAATCTATCTCACCTACTCTTTAAATATTATTAAAATAAGTTGTTGGCCTCCAATATTTTCGTCATTATATATTATATGCCCTAAAGCATTTGACATCAAATATTGTTCTAATCTGATATGTTTTTTAGGTAAGCTTTTAAAAATTTGATTAATAGTTGAAACTAAAAAGGTGAGATTTGAGAATGATAATTTCCCTTTTAGATATTTTTATTTGCTTCAAGTCCTAACTTCGACTATTCCTGCATTTAGATTTTATGAGTATTATTTTAGGTCAATCTGTACAAAAGCCACACCTTTCAAAATACACTATTAAAAAGTAACTTTTTTAGTAAATTATTATGGATTTTATTTATCATTTGTGTACTTAACCTAAAGAAAAAAAAAAAGTAAAAATTAAAATTTTATTTGTATATATTGTTAGACTTTTCTAACTAAGAAAAAACATGAACTAAGAATTTGAACTTTCGAGATACTTCTATATAAAAATACATGTTCGACAAAAAAATAATGTTGGCATCTGCATTGGGTAGAACCTGTGAGAGAAACGTCGTATACCTAGACAGAAACGATCAATTGTTAGCAATATTCCGAAGCTTGTCATACGTAGCTTTTGCCGACGTCTTATACTTGCTTCGACGAAGGGCTCTATTGACCGCACTATGAAGAACACTTCGATCGAAAGTGACCTCATTATGTTATCATGATTATTTTCTTATATGGATAGAAAGTAGGAACAACTTATCGCTATTAAGTCCGAAGTATGAGAAGTTTGGATGAATGAGCGCTCTTTGTCCTTATGGTGCATTTTAGGTTCAGTATCATATTACAATTTTATTTCAATAAATATTAAACAGATGAATCGTGAACCTAAATAAATAACGCGTAATTTTTATTCGTAGCTTAAGATTGGATGCGATAATTCAATTGCAGAATGGATTACATCATTTCCAAGGATACATTATTTGTTGGTGTTGGTATTTTATAACGCAACGAAATTGCCTTGGTCTCCCCCTATCAGATACAGTTATGATCACCATTGATCACTAAGTCAACTCGTTGCTTTGGCCACAAAACATTACTAGTAGCTTGGCATGTTTGCTGCTAAATTGTAACTAAAACAATGTGGTTTGCAAAAGATTTTCTTTGAAGCTCCCGTTGCAATTGCCTCCGTCATTGATGACATGCGCGTCCAGATCGTTTCTCTTTTCGACTTTGCAGTGAACCACAAGAGTTGAATCCGTGCATCGAATTCAAATGGTCATTTACCAGTTGGACTACATGTTGCATCTTCGATGTTGACAGTCTATTTTGGCATCTTGGATTCTGCTAAACATGACTTACTCATATTGTTTGTTCCCAAAGGCAATCATATTTCATTAAACAAAATATGCTTAGAATACTTCATATTTTTTTCGGTGAGATTTATCATTTTTTTTTTAAACAACTTGTTTTTTATTTTGTCTCATATAATATATATATTTATATATATATACTAATATAAAATTTAGTACCTTCATACTACGGAGTGTGCACTTAAACTTTAGCCATGTGTCATTGAATAAGATGGTGTAATTTTTTTATTTAAGGTCTTCGTGACACAGATTCTCTAATTATTGATGAAAATTTCCAAATTTTAGACGCGCACATCATTTAATGATTCTTTAAACGCTTTTATACACATATCCTCTATTTATTTGAAAGAAAATTTCAAAGCGCAACCATTGTAAACAATTTTTTACTTACTCGAATGAAATAATAAGAATAATGTACCAAATGTAGTCACTATAACTTTCTTACTCTAATAGTCCCAAAAATAAATAAATAAATAAAAATATTATTTTTGTTTAGAAAAATAATAATAATCAATTAATAAATAAGTAAAGAAATAAAACATTCTTCCCAATTCTCTCCCTGGTCCATTTCCCCCATAAATCTCTCGCTCACCCACTTCAATTCCTGCAAAATGAAACAGAAACAACAAAATGAGAAAAAATAAATCCCCTCACATTTACAAGTGATGCTTGGGCGATCTACCTTGTAAAGAGATTTAGTTCTAAGTTATATTTCAACCTCGTTATCAATTCGTTATAGCCAAATCAATTTGATCTATTTTCCTTATCCAATTATTTAGTTTTTTTGCTAATCTGGTTGCGCTGAATTTGGGGGAAGGACAGTTCAAATCACTTTTAGAACACTAAGATTTTAGTTACGAATTTTTAGGAAATCACAATCTAAAATGTAATCAAACAATCCATTAAAAAAATGGTTGGAATATAGTAAACCTAAGGAATTAAATAAAATAAAGGAAGGACATAAAATTAGATTACTGATAAATACAATAGGAAGAAGACAGGAAAATGTTGGAAGGAAGATCATTACACAAATTGAGTCCAATAATATTTATTTACAGAATTAAAATAAATACAGAACTAAGACGGAAAGATTTGGAACAGCGTTGTACCCCCCCCCCCCCCCCCCCCCCCCCCCCCCCCCCCCCCCCCCCCCCCCCACCCCCCCCCCCCCCC
This sequence comes from Cucurbita ficifolia, assembly GCA_033971965.1. Taxonomy (NCBI): domain Eukaryota; kingdom Viridiplantae; phylum Streptophyta; class Magnoliopsida; order Cucurbitales; family Cucurbitaceae; genus Cucurbita; species Cucurbita ficifolia. Next base: position 8,034,619 of record CM066975.1, on the reverse strand, counting down.
CCCCCCCCCCCCCCCCCCCCCCCCCCCCCCCCCCCCCCCCCCCCCCCCCCAAGACCGAAAACACCGTTCGTGAGGAGTCTAGAGATATTCGTAACTAGTAAGATATAAAAATAAATTAAGTGTCCCTTACTATCGGCATGGTTATATTTGATGTTGACACGTGCCCTGTGGTTCTGCACGTGTCATATATATTGATATGTGTGAATTGTTTGTGGATCGATATGCTTATTATATGTTATGTATCATGTTATAATATGTAGAAAATTGGCCTAGCGTGTGCGACTGTCTGGTGAAGTCCATACTCGCACGTATGTGCTGTGTTGTAGGTATACAGGGGTACACATCCAGTTACCCATTAGGAAGTACCGTATAAATTAAAGATTGAAGGATAGGTCCCTTCCTTGTATTCACATTTCTTAGCATTTACCTCCAGCGTACTCGTTCACGTACTGAGTATTTGCTTAAAATACTCAAGCCACGTGCTACCTTTATTTCAGGTAAGGCTCTCAATGCATTCCTGTAGCGCTGACGACGATATGCACTTGAGACGCTGGCACATGCATCGGGGAGTCGTATTATTTTTCTTAGACTTAGGCTAGAAATAGGATGTTGTTTGTTTTTAAACGTTATTTTTTTATTTTTAGTCTTTTATTTGTCATTTTTAATCATGTTTTAAAAACGTAAGTCCGTTTTAAGCGGAAGTTATGCTTTTAATGACAGGTTTAAATGAAGGTTTTCTGCTTACCATGTTTATGACATTTAACACGTAGCGACCTTAAATTAAGTAGAAAAATTTTCGGGTTGGTACAGTTGGTATCAATAGCTCTATGGTTACAAATCTTGTAGACTCTAGCCCTCAATGTAGCTTGAAATGTTCCATGGTCCCCCCCCCGTCGATGCCTCGTCTCGGTCAGGTATGTCTTGCATAAGATAAGAAAATAAACATGTCGTTGATTGCGTATGTTGTTATTGCTTGGTCATTATAAAATATAACTCATAATTGAATTTTTACACCAGTTATTATATTATACTTGACTGCGTTATTGTTATCTTAATTCTATATTTATTATAAGTCAGAATATGTTATGTTTTACCTTGTATGGAATTTGAAATTTAAATTGTTGTATTGATGATGTTTAGATTTACTAATGTTGGTACTGGTGAATGGTAGCTATAGTTTTAGTAAAGCTACTAAGAGTTAGTGCATGAAGAAAATGATTTACTAAGGAATGTCTATGTTTTATTTGAGAGGTCTCGAAATAGATAAATTACTTAGTGTTATGACTGTAGAGAGAAAAGGATTTTGTGCCAATGTATACAGACGTGTAAGTAATTTCAAATGAAATGAAAAATGACCTAGACGCCTTGATAAATTACAATATCTTCTACATTTGCTATAGATCTTAAAGGTGTAGTGTCTGAGAGAAAATTTTATATACTTTGAAGTATGGTAAATATGGAAATTAAATCTTATTATTCAAAGAAAAAACTGAGTTAAGAACCATAAAAATTTAAAACGGTATACTTTAAATTGTTGGTGAATGACATAACGTGCCTTTACTGAATTGAGCTTTGGAAGGCAGTGAGATGTAGAGAAACTTTTCTACCTTAAATAGGCGTTTTAATTTTTTTTGTACAAAAACATACCACTGCACTTATGGACTGTTATGAGGTGATTTAAAAGTATCGAGCCACAGTTTGGTGAGGCAATTACGATCATGGTCAAAATTTTGGAGGTATATGAAGAGGGCCTACCATATGATAGTATTGTCAAGATTCCTTTAATACATTTAGAAAACCATAATTTCAGATGGACTTGGAGGTTGGGGGATGCCAACTTCTTTTTCACATACGAGCATAAAGTGGGACTCATTGTCTGTCTAAATAAACTAGAAAGGAAGTTTTGTCAGGGGTAATTGTCCTCCTTTCATGGTTACATGTAATGCACCAGACACGCAAACTCAACATAAAACAAATTGTTTCCATGTAGAAAATACACTAATGATGAAATTTGTTTCCTTAGTCATGTCAATCAATCTGGTTAAAAGCGGTATTTCAAACTTACACATAGTTAAGGTTTATCAAGACTTGTTCATGTTTAAGTTTATGCTGTTTTGAAGGTTTTGTCCCAAGTTTTATATGGCATCTAAAGGATTTATGTCCATACATGCTGCTTATAAATACCAAATTTTAGAAGAGAATTTTTTGTTAAGCCCCTCTTCTTGATAGTACAAAAGACTTGAAAAAAAAAACAAGAAGGTCTTTGTTGGTTCCTGTTGTTTGGTGCCTTGCCTTTCTCATATCATGGATATAGCGACAACTATGATTTAAAAATGACACTTTGAGGATTTTGTAAATGGACAAAAAAGGTCAAGCATTGAACCCTTAACAAAATTTAGAGAATTTGATTGGAGATCAAATGTCCTGTAGGAAACTGAGTTTGTATAAAAACTATTGAATCCACACGGAATCATCATGATGAAGAAAGAAAAAATAATATGGGCGGATCTTGATGAGAATTAAAATTGAGTAAGTTTGTCAACCTTAGTGTCTACATGGAACATTGATTTCAATGGATAGTGTCTGAGCCAGAAATCCTACTAAAGAGCATTATGTTCCGCTCATAGAAATCCATGAGAGACAGAATCAACATATAGATAAGCACCCTGATAAGATGTTGTATATATGAAATTTTTTGGTGGACCATTAGAATAGGGTATATATGGGTCTCGTAAAACCAAAGGCGTATGCGTATAAATGACATAAAATACCCCTATAATTATGATACCACTTTCCCTCTCACTCCAAAAACATTTTCACAACTTTTGGATTCATGACCCAAAGTGATCACTACTATGAACTAGCATTTTGAAAGTTGTATTGAGGAGTGCATCTTGATGTGTGTGGAAGGGCATTATACAACAGTTCACAAGGTTGAGGGAATTATAATCTAAACCAAAAATTCGGTTTTGGGAGCGTAGTTGGGAGATGTATCCCACCAAAATACCCTAGAGGTTTTGCTATGAGAATTCTAAGATGTTTTTTAAGACCTTGAAAAAGACTCACAAATACTAAGTACGGAAATTTATTTATATGAGGGAATCATAATGATTATTAAGGATAAGTATGGGAAGATCTTAAGGATATTAGGACAAATTTTGGGACTATGAATCAAGAGGAAAAGTTATTAGGGATCGCAGTAAGTAAGTAATCTCTCCGATAATTGTGATAGCAACTCAATTTGTACTAATCAGGAAACAGATACAAGGATAGTAGTATTCTCATTAGAGATTCTTAATGCCGAATATCGTAAAACATTAATAAATTATTTATATATGGAATTGGAAATACAGCAATTATGGAAGCCATGAGTTATCATGCACTTCAAAATAAATAAATGTTAACAAAATGAGCGCATGAAGTTGCTGCTAATTAAGATATTTCCTTTACTAGAGATAATTTTGAGCATTAAGTCTTAGAAATTAAGGATTATTGCAAGTTGGTGTTCCTGAGGAGAATTAAAATACAAATGGTTTTTGTCCAGGCGATCTTCATACCTTAGGTTTCTTGAAACTCACAGTTTAACGGGTTTTGTCTTGCTAAGGACGTTGGTTAGAAGACAAAGGATCACATTTCATGGAGATATCCTCTTTGCTACAAAAGGTGTTGGGACGATTTTTCAGCAAAAAATCTGTCGACAGTTTGGCTTCACAGCAAAGTTGTTAAAACTTGATGATATGTTTTGCTATTTAAAACCCTTTCAAAAATAGGTCAAAATATGAAGTAAAATTATCTAACCTGTCAACATTCTTGATATCATTTGGCGCATCTGAGTTTCAATGGAAAATATGGACAACATTCAAGAGGAGCAAAAGGATCTTGGAAAGTAGGTACGCCAGTGGTGCTCAACATTCACACCTCCTCTTTGGATTAGAATCTATAAAAAATTTTCCACCATTTTCATAATTTTTATTCTTAACAACTAGATGCTTATGAAAGACTTATGTAAAGAAATCAAGATTGTTAAGAATTATATGGAGGGGACTACTTGTTAAGAATTTATGAAAAACTTTAGGAATGATTGATGCATGTAAAGAAATGTTTATGATCCATCAAAAAAAAAAAAAAAAAAAAAAACGAATGAGGGGCCCTACTTGTTAAGAATTTTTCCTTAGTGGTACTTTAAGACTTAACAAAAAACTCTTATTGACAAAAACTCCTTACCGAATACGGACCCGAGTATTTCCAAGATTAAAACAGTTTCGAGGACGAAAGTTTCTTGGAGAGGTATATGATGATCTACTAGCCATCAATAAAAAATAAATAAACAAATAAAATTATGATAAACAAAAATTATTATTTCGTTAAAAAAAAAAATTAATAAAAACGGTTGTTCATTTTCTCCAATAATCTCTCCTCAACCCACCTCTACTTCCCTACAAAATTGAAACCGAAAACAAAAAATGTTGAAGAACACCGAACATGCCATGTAGAAAAAGAAATGCCCTATAGCAATGGGAGATATACCTTAGAAAGATCTCTCCATCAAGACCACCTAAATCTGCAAAATGAAACAGAAACAAACAAGAGAACAGATTGAGGAAAAGAGCTATCAGCCGCTTTACAAGTGTTGATGCATGATCTACCAGAAAGAGATATTAGTCTTGTAAGTTATATTTTCACACTCCTTTTTAGTTTTCATCGAATCTGTTATATTGCAAGTCAATTTTAGGATTCTTTTCCTACTGTTCCAATTATGAGTTCAAATCACACACTACATAAAATCCAATAAGATTATTAGTTTACGAGTTTTAGTAAATCACAATCTAAAAAATAAGTAGTCCAACCATACAGATTAAAAAAATTGGCCTTGAATATATTAATACGAATTAAAATAAAATAAAATAAGGATAATACATGCACTCTCAAGGAAGTTAAACATAAGAGAAGAAAATACAATTTAGATTACGTGGAAGTAATAAAAGAAGAAAATAAGAAAATAGAATAGAAAAGGTAAAATTTTTTTGGAGGAGAAGAATGGATCCATAACAAACCACATTAGCATAAAAAAATTGGCCCATAATCATTTGTTTACATAATTAACACATAAGTTACAGAGGGTAAACGGAAAGATTTATACAGCTAATATAAATGTTGTTCTAGAATTATTCGGTAAACTCAAGTAAGAATAGAAAAATAAATATTTAAATGAAATACGATTATATATATAATCATGACTTCTAATCATACAGTCTCCAATGTTTCACATGAAGTCTAACAAATAGACCATTGTGAAATTAGAAGAATTGTAATTGAAATGATGAGTCATGGTTCATATAGGTTGACCTTGGATACACAAGGACAAAAAATCGAAATTTCCTTAGGAATAATCAATGACACCCACATAAGCCTAATCAGGTAAAGTGGACTTACACTATCGGCATGATTATATTTGGCTGTTGACACGTGCTCTGTGGTTCTGCACGGGTCATATATATTGATATGCGTGAAATTGTTTGTGGATTCGATATGCTTTCTATATGTTATGTATATGTTATAATATGTGAATTGTTAGGATAATTACTTACTGTATAAGTGGTTGTCCATGATGAGCGGTGAGCGTAGGATACAGGAGGAAGGCAATGCACCAAAACGAAATGTAATATAGGAGTAAGATATTGTTTCATGAAAACATAAGGTTAGGTTACCCTGTACCGGCACGCAGCTGTTGGATATGAGAGATTGATGAAAGAATATGGGGGATGTTATGGCGCACAGAATGGATAGGTTTTTAATTGATTGATCAGAACACGATCTCTACCTGGACACATATGTACTGTGATGATATGACTAAGTACGTTACACATAACGAAGTCTGATGATAGGTTAAGTAACTTTGTAAGGCTCCTGATAAGTCGAGGAACATGATCACTGACCACTACGAAGTGTTACGATATGGACATGTTTATGATGCCGATATATTGTGATGTGATATGTTATGTTTAGATTGTTTTGTGTGACCATTGAGGTAATTGTTGTATGAATTGCACGTTATGAAATGATATGGTAAAAGCATGGGAGCGTTCTGTTTATGTTTTCTAAATTGTATGTAATACAAACAGTTGTGATTTATGTGACATACCTGCATGAATGACATAATATCACAATAGAATGAAATGAAATATCAACCCCGTTGAATAGCATGATATTCGAAAAGACAACTGATCCCAGAATATGTAAAACGATAGCAGTCGGGGACTGATATTAATAATGCGAAAATGGATAAAATCATATTGGGACATATGCCAAACGAGTGTAATCATGGCATTTGGGGGATACCCTTATTCGTCACAGATGGGCTAGCGGTACACATCATATGTTTTCACACAATGCTGCCGGCCAGGGGTACGATGCACTTTTTGTTACATAACGGTAGTTCGACACGGCTTACGAGTTCTAAGGAGTATGGCCTCTAAGGAGCTCTCAGAGTTACTGCTCGCTCTGACAAGAAAAGGGACCAGCGGTTGTGTATGAACTGACTGGTGAGTCCACGCACTCACACGTATGGGCTGTGTGGTAGCAGTATCATGGTACACATCGTAAAGTTAGCTCGTTAGGACTAGTACCATAGGAAATTAGATTGAAATGATAGGTCCCATCATTGGCATATCACATGTTCTTGGAGCATTACCCCCAATAGTGGGGTTACTTACTGAGTATTTCCTTAAATACTCAAGTTTATATGTGCTATTGCAAATTTTTTAGGTAAAGACAGACATTCTTGTATGGCTGACTACGACGGCATCGCAACAACTCGAGACCATGACACATGCAGTAGGGTAGGTAGTTCGTATAGTTTTCATAGACTAAAAAAAATGTAGGCCTAGAATAGGATGTTTTTTATTTAAATGTTTATTATTTTATTTAGTCTTTTATTTTGTCATTTTTAAAGTGTTTTTAAGCGCGGAAGGTTTATGTTTTATGAATGTTTAAAATGAAGAAAACTATTTTCCGCATTCATGTTTTATGACATGTATACCAGTAGTGGATCTTAAAAATTAAGTAGAAAAGTTGGGAGTCGTGACACTTACCTTGTTTATTTAAATGTATACGCTAATAGTGCCTAGTGGGACCGTTACTTGTGCATTAATAGTTTGATCCTAAGATTTATAGACTATGGCATTTTAGATGAAAATAGTGTGTGTACCTCTGCTTCCTGGAGTAGAAATTTGAATGACAAATTTTCCAAATCATGGAGATTTTTATGAACTTTGACATGTAAGACACCTATGTACTAGACCTTATGATCAATAAGGTCCACCGCCAACAAAAAACTAAACTATCGTAAGCTCATGGTAGGTAGATTTGCTTTAAAGTCTCTTTGGCGCCTAGGTTAGACGTCATGAGGCATGTGACTTTTACAGTCGTCATAACACATAGCATTAACAAAAAGTTTCTATCGAAGCATCACACGATAGGGTGCCCTCGCAGTTCAGGGCTATCTCTATACACGAACTAATTGCAGTTTGAAGACATTATTTGAAATGTTAAAATTTGAAAATCAAATGGTTTGATTAGAAATGAAACTTTAACCTCATAAAAAATAATGAGTAATTCTTGATTAAATAGAAATTATATTATTGAAATGAAGAAAAGTTCCTAGGAGTGCATCATTTTCGCTGGCATGAAAATGAAGAAATTTAGAGGTGCATCACATTTCTACATTTAGCAATAAGGCATTGAGAGATCTCTAAATACAAGTATCAATAACCTTGATCTAAAATACAAGTAAAACCTTCGTCTCAACCTGCTCAAGTGCCCAGTCTATGATGAAACACAGTGATCATTAAGCTAATTCCATTTGGTTGTCACCAAGAAAATCACCACTAAACTTGTCCATATTTTATGCAAAAAAATGGCTCCAAAAACAAGGTATTGGACAATCCTAAGAATTTCTTTTAAAACTCCAATTGTAATTATCATCGGGTGTTGCAAAGTACGTGCTCGCCCAGATCATCATTTTTTTTGACTTGCTTGAACACTAAGAGTTGAAGGCATCTATGAGAAACGCTTCGATAGATAGAAAGTCACAACTTAATTAATAGTGAGTGACATCATATGTTATGTCATGATTTCTTACTTAATATATGAGGAAAGAACAGCACTTTAGCGCGATTAAACTCGAAGATGAGAAGTTTTGATGAATGAAGAGCTCGTTTGTAAACTGGTGTGGTTGCATTATACGTCTAGTATTCACTAATTACCCTTTTTTATAGACCTTTCACAACAATATAAGATAGATGAGCGAATCGTGATTACCACCTAAATACAAATAACGAGTATTTTTATTCGTAGCTTAGGGATTGACGAGATAAAGCAATTGTAAGATTCATTACATCATTTCCAAGGATACATTAATTTGTTGTGTTGGTGGTAGATTGTACACCAATGACAGGGAAATCGCCTGCAAGTTACTCACCCCTGTCCAAATGCATGTTCATGATCAACAGATTGATCACTAAGCCAACTTCGTTGCTTCTGGCTAGAAAACATTACCAGTAGCTTGGACCATGTTTGCTACTAAAATTGCACCAAAACAATGTTTGTTTGCTAAAAGGATTTTCTTATTATAAATCTCACTTATGTGTAAGGTGCCGTCCGGGCAATGATGACATGCTCGCCCAAGATGCGTTATCTTTCGACTTGCAAGGTGAACGGACATAGGTTGGAATTCCCTATGATCGAATTCAAAATGGTCCACCTTTGCCATTTGGACAGCTACATGGTTGCATTTCTCGGATGCTGACAGTCTAGTTTGCATCTTGATGTTGCCTAATAAACATGAAGCTTAGATATCATACATTGATGGGTTCCACAAGCATTCACAATAGGCTTAAAAAACATATGCTTAGCAGACTTTTATTTTGTAGTTCGCGAGATTCAGCATCACAACATCTTTTGTGTTAAAGTGTTCGAGGAGGTCTTCTGGTTCAACAGCAAACGATGGTGGAACCATTAGTTCATGATTTTATAACATAGCCTAACATGTCTTGGACTAATCAGGAGAGGGATAAGTTTGCTTGTTCCAAAGAAGATAAATATGGAGTAAGAAAGTTTGATATGCGATCATATGGAATATAGCTATTGAAAGGAAGCAAACTGATCAGAGAATTCGGCACAGCCATATGAGAAGAAAAGGGATCAGGTTGTTAAACCACGGGGGCTTCTGATAACCATGATAATATTTGCACTAAAACCACCACACCTAAATGGTTACGAATGTTCTTCTATTTATAATCATTTCAAAATAGATGAACTATGGTAATACACACAAATGATATGGGAGACTATACACACAATGAATTGATAAAATATATTTGCGTATATAAAAGAAGCCATCAATAGTATCTACCATGGTAAAGTCCGCCTAAAATAAACAGGTCAACAACATGTGATACATATGAAAAAACATAATTCAAGGCAAAACATTATGCCTAAACAACGTCTCCCACCTCTGGTGGGAGTTTGGGGTTTATGCTACTAAGGATCAAACCAATTATTTCAGCGATCGCATAGACCGTGGACAAGGGTATGAACTCTTTGTTCATAGAGAGCTTGGTTCTTCGCCCACAACTTCCAAAACCAAAATCAATCACAATTTGAAGATCTTGTCTGTCGCAGACATAGCAGATACGAATAATCTAACATAAGCTCAGAAAACTAGTCTTAAACGGATAGTCTTGTATACTGTCCGTCCGTATATACTCAGCTCTCTGAACTTCCATATTGTTTCTATTATCTTGACATTCTCTAGGAAAAGAATGGTCTGAAGCCAGCTTTGAAGAGCATTGAAGAAGGCATGTGGGAAAGAGAAGGACTATTAACGGAGGTTATGAGGTGTAGTGGAAGACTTAATGATGGTAGGAGGAAAGATGTAGAGATGCTAACTCAACAGAAGAGATTCCTGATATGAAATGGAATCAGCACCCACGGGAAAGCTCTGATACCAAATGATAGGATATGGAATCACTACAAGGGGAGTAAGATTCGGATTACCTTGTTGATCGAATATCTCAAGGCAAGAACATTGTTTGAGATTCGAATCACTCCACAAGCAAGATTGATCATGTCTAACTTGAATGATTCTTGTTGATCAAATATCTCTCAAAGCAAGAACACTTGTTTGAGATTCGAATCACTTCCACAAGCAAGATTGATCATGTCGAGCTTGAATGATTCTACATGCAACTTAAACTACATAGAATTTGCACACGAAATTTAGGCCATTGGCGAAAAAAAGCAACAAATGCTCCTTTTTACTCTATATTCCAAGTCTCATTACATTACAACATACATGGCTTTATATAGCCTCAAAAATGGAAACTATTAAAGGCAATTCCAAGAGTCTGTAACCATTTCATAACTTGTATGACCATAAAAACAATTATGAAGGTAACTAAAGTAAAAAAAAGTCTTAATGAAATACAATACTTAAATTGTAAACCTTACCCAAAAAAAAATTTATAACAATGAAACTTCTTCTTCAATGGGGCATGAATTGGGGAATATCTTTTTGATAATTTCAACAACAATTTTCTTCACATCTTCATTGAAGTATATTGTATGATTGATGTTCTCTTGGTTTCATATCAGATTCACTGATCGTGAATCTAAATCGAGTCCAATAGGAGGCAGTGATTGAGTTAGACTCACGATTGAGATAACACTCATGATAAAGCTTGAATTGGAGGAGGCAAAAACGTAGAAGTCGGAAAATGTCGGTTGTAGACTTGCGAAGGGAATTGAGTAAACGGAAAGAAGCTCGATAATGTCGTTCGACTTATCGAGCGCAGGTTTGAGAAATGGGAGAAATGAGAGTTTGCCTGTCTTCATACGAGGTTGTCTATTCGAGAAGCTCTAAATGGGCAGTTCGTGTTAGAGCGGAGAATTAAGCTTAGTTTGTTACTCTAGGATAAGGAGAGGATAACTTGAAGAAGCCATGGCGATCACGAGAAAACAGAAAACAGCGCAGGTGGAGTCGTTTTGAAGCTTGTAGCCCAGGATGAGAGCAGAGCGTATCGACCTCTTGGTTTGTGAAAGGGATTAGGAGTTGAGAAACAACTTGTTGGAAGTCAGAAGACGTAGGATTAGATGAACTGGAAAAAAAAAGTGCGGAATTGGATCATTGTGCAAGTCAGGATCAGTTACAGACATCTTTCAAAAACCGCCTACCGCAAGTACTTTCGCGGCGACAAATCAAAAAAATGATTGGCTGGGACAGATGATGCTGCAGAATTTAAGTTTTATGGGGTGAGTTTTAATTGAATTAAATGTTAAATATAATTTTTAATTAATTTTAGTGGGTTTTAAATTCATATAACTCATTCCGTTAAAAGGTCCAAGTGTTGAAAATGAAAGGCCAAGATTTTATTTGAGGGAATAGATGGGTTTTATATGGTATGAAAGAGTGGGAATAGAGCCATATACTGTTAGTTTGTAGAAAAGCTTATAAATACATTGTGACTTCTCTATATGTGTGAAGAGTAAAGAAAAACACAAGAAAGAAATAGAGAGTAGTATAGATAGAAGTTTTTCTTCCAGATAAAAATAGTCGTGTTCTTTGTCTCCTTATCATTAGTCGTGTGTGAGAATTTATTTCCACAATTAGTGAGTTTTTTCTTTAACAATTAACAGACCAGACACTTGAGGCAATGCCTGTCCCAAATTTCCTGACTAGGGTCAAGCGCACTATAAGACAAGGGCCAATAGACTGTCTAGTTGCTTCGAGCGTACGGATAACTCGACGGGGCTCTGGTTGCCCTAATGGAAGAAACGTTGTCGAAGCGTCTTAGACCAATGCCGAACAAGGTATCATTCATGATGGTCTCAGCTTTTTCTGCTAAAGATTAGGAGTATAACATGTTACGTCATGCCTATCGAAACATAAATAACGCACATGTTACATACATCACAACACAACATCATACTCAGTACATCATCATAAATCAAACAATCTTTAGCCTATCCTATACTAAGGTCACTTACTTGGTTGGCCTTAACGGAGTACTCCCTAATTTAATTAACGTAAGCTCCCGTTCCTCGAGAACTACTCCAAATGTTGTCAAGGTTCGCTTCCTATCGCACCGTTCGTCACCTTTTGTTAGTATTTCACATTTTAATTAATAATTTTCTTTTTCTTTCTTAAGAATGTCCTATGCAATAACCGAAAATACTCATTTTCACAATTGATTTCTCATTTTTTTTTGTCCTTTTCCTAAAAGCTTTCTCTCTTTGTTTTTTTTTTTCCTTTTTCTTTTAATTCTAATTCTTTTGAGGCAGTTCAATTCTACTTCACATATACAAGCGCAAAGTATACCTCCAATATCTAACTTACTCCCAACCTTCCATCTACATTTTTACTCTTAACCCAGTCTTACTAAGACGTTTATATTTTCTAGATCACATATCTAAATCGTTTAATTCTGACAAGCAATTGAATTCTATTCACAGCTTTATTATTTCCAAATCTAATCTTCATGCTTTTTTTCATGTATTAGTTGTGACATTTTATTCCTCTCGATTATGTTTTTCCAAATCTTGTATTTTTTTTATTTGATGATTGTTTTCCATCATTTCCTCTATTATACAGTTTTTTCCTCTTTCTCATCTCGGTTTCACCAAAGCTTAGTTGTTTCTTTATTTGGATCTATTTTTCCCGATCTTCCTGGTGTACCCACATATCAATCCCTCTTTTTACACTATCAGTATTCTGTCGTATTTTGGTGAGAGTATTACTAAACAATTTTAATAGACTCTTTTTGTGCTACATCGATAAGTTCTAACCTCAGACAACACGAAACACATATTGCAACTAGATCATTTCTAACTCAGAATTAACATAATAGATGACTCTAATCTCGTTTGATAAAAAGAAAAGATAAATCGACTACTACTTTACCCATTTCAAATGACATCTCTCTATACGTTATCTGTCTAACCACATCTCACCGCTCGGCCCCTTTCTTCTTCCCTAAAAATTATTTCTTTCTGTTTTTGTTTTGTTTTCTAAATAATGATACCAAACTGTGAGGAGGTTACATGTCAAGGAAGTGGTACTAGAGAGAGAAAGGGGAAGCTATGTCAAGTTACTTTTTTTTTTTCTGTCTGCTATTTTGTTGTTTTTAATTTTAATATATATATATTAATATCCTATATAGTATATATATATATATAAACCTAACGGGCTTTACAAGGGTATGACGCAATATGGTAAGTGCATGGTTCAAAAAGAAAGAAATTTGAAATATTAAGAGTACGAAAACGGTTGGTCTAGGAGCTAGGTACAGCAGGAAGTGAATTTCATCAAAATTGAGCGGTTGCGCGGGTGATGTTAGCTTAGTGGTGGGTAGGATCCAGACACAAAACCCTTTAATGAGCGATACTACTACCCAAAAAAATGCACGATATGTCAGCGGAGAGAAAGCATGTTAGACAGAATAATTACGCATGCAAGGAATCAATACTACAAACACAAGGGATGAAAATTGTCATAATTCTGAGAGTAGCCGTAGAGGAGAGTTCAAAGAGGTGACTTCACCTCCAAGAAGTTAAAGTCGGGCAAACGGGTTTTGATAATATAAGCTGCACGTGTTGAAGGCCCAGTCAACCCCAGCAAACCGAGGGAAGATAAAGTTGGGATGTGTGAAAGGCGATAACCCGTAAAATTCAATACTGATTCAATAATTGAGAACAAAATAATAGACGAACCACCAGAAAACAATACTACCCAAGGGTCAAACACAAAAAACACAATAAAAACAAACTAAATGAAATTCAACAAAACGTAAAAACCATCGAACGCACTGGGCAACAAACCAAACAAATAAATAAAAACTAAAAACGCAAAGTGGAAATTATAAAAAAAAACCTAGATACAATGTCATCCAGAGCAACAAAAACAAAAACTACGTAAGGAGAAAAACGATCATGAAACTTTATAAATAATGAAATAAAAACTTTATAAATAATGTATAGTAATTTAATAAATATAATATACTAAATGCTCAAAGCGGATAAAATAAATACAAATAGACAAAAACCAAGCATAAAAAACAAGGGAAAATTAAATAAAAGGAAATTAAAAAAGAATAAAAGGCGTGCTAAAAACATTTCATAAAGGATCTGAAAAATAAAGGAAAGAAGATACATAACAATACGATGACAAAAAAATCCCAAAGGACAGAAGACACTATCGATGACAGAACAAACAGAAAAGAAAAAAAAAAAAAGAAAAAAAAAAATCACATATCACAAGTAAAGACTAAATACAACAAGAAGAAGGATATGAATAAAAAAGAGTTGTAAAGGAAGTGACAAAGAAAAAAGAAAAGAAAGGAACAAAAAATAAAGCATAAAGACGAGAAATAATAGGACAATAGAGAGACAAAACGATAGAACAGTTACACGAATCACAGAATAAAAGTAACAGGTACAAACATAATAAAAATCAAAAATAATAAAATTCTAGTCCAACAAGATAATGATAGAATAGGTTAACTTAGGAACTCAGAAATATAATGAATAGAATAAAACGATGATGCTTAGTCACTCCACCCCGGGTCAAAAAAAACAAGGTCAAACAGTCTAGTCAACTGATGTATGCTGTGTCTCTCAACCCTTCTATCGATGCAACGACCATATATTTGAACAGGTGTATATGGACAAGAGAGTTGGATGGCCTCAAATATTGTCATCACTACTAACTAATATATATATATATTGTTTAAGGATAGTTGACCGTTCATAAGGCAAATATCTAGATATTTGCCTTGACATTATGAGTGGCCTTACCATATTTGCCCTTTTATTGTTCTTTCCATATTATTTCTAATTACCAATATTTCTGTATTTATGTAAATGATTATAAATAAGAAAATTCTCACCACCATTCAGGTTTAGGTGTGGTGGTTTCAGTAAAACATTCACATCGGTACCAGAGCCGTATCGATTTAACAACCTTGATCCTTTCTTCTTTATGGCTTCTGAATCCTCTTATCATCTTCTTCCTTTCAACACATCTAAATCTATATGATCATCCATCAAACTTTCTTCCTCCAATTATCTTCTTTGGAAAAGCCAACTTTCTCACTCTCCTTGAGAATCAAGACATGCTGGGCTATGTTGATGGAACTATGGTTCCACCACCTCGGCTTTGAACCAGAAAGAAAAATAACTTTTTGTGTCTTTTAAAAACTCCTCAACACTCAACCCCAAATATTATTTTGCGCGAGAGCAGGCCGATCAACGACTTCTCTGTCTTCTACTCTCCTCTCGCACTGAGGAAGCCATGGCTGTTGTTGTTGGTCTCTCTACTGCAAGTGATGTATGGCTTTGCATTGGAAACTACGTTCAGCCATCATTCGAAAGCTCGTGAACTAAGACTCAAGGATGACTTGCAGCTGATGAAACGTGGCACCAAACCTGTTGCTGAGTATGCCCGTACCTTCAAAACAATTTGTGACCAACTTCATGCCATTGGCAGACCCATCGAGGACGTTGATAAAGTGCATTGGTTCCTTCGTGGACTCGGCACTGAATTTTTAGCTTTTTCTACTGCTCAGATGGCTCTCACCCCTATCCCCTGTTTTGCAGATTTAGTCCTAAAGCTGAAAGTTTTTTGAGTTGTTCCAGCGCTCCCTTGAGTCCTCTAACTCCACTCCTACAGTATTCACAGCCACTAATCGTGGTCACACCCATGGAAGCCACCCTGCTTCCTCTAGCAACCAGCGAGGTCGTTCTTATTCCCATAAAAACAACTCTTCCAATCAAGGACGAACTCACTCAAGTCAGGGTCGTCGACCACCTCACTGCCAAATATGCCGCAAAGAGGGCCATTATGCTGACCGTTGCAACCAAGAGTATGTTCGACCTGATTCTTCTCATGCTTACCTTACTGAAGCCTTTAACACGTCATGTTCTACTGTTGGACCCGATGCTGCTGATTGGTTTTTGGACATTGGGGCTTCGGCCCATATGACTGTCACGACCCATCTATTTTGGATCTGTCTAAAAATTACACGGCTAAGGACTCTGTGATCATAGGAAAAACGGTGCATCCCTACCCATTACCACACACGGTTACTCTTTTTCTCCTGCTCCAAATATTCACTTATTAGATGTCTTGGTTGTTCCTCATCTCATTAAAAATCTTATTTCCATCAGTAAATTAACGTCTGATTTTCCTCTCCGTCCGTTACATTTACTAATAATCTTATTACAATCTAGAATCGTCAAACAGGAAGGGTGGTGGCAACCAGTAAAACAGATGGAGGGCTATATGTGCTGGAGCACGGCAACCCTGCTTTTATTTCAGTCCTTAGAAACAAATCTTTACGTGCTTCATATGATTTATGGCATGTTCGCCTGGGTCATGTGAATCATTATGTTATTTCTTTTTTAAATAGAAAATGTCATCTTTCTCTTACGTCTTTATTGCCTTCTCCATCATAATGTAGTACTTGTCAGCTTGCGAAAAGTCATCGATTGCCTTATTCCCGCAATGAACGTAGGTCGTCTCATGTGTTAGACCTTTATTCATTGTGATCTTTTTGGGGTACTTCTCCGTCAAATCAAATTCGGGTTTTCTTTACTATGTTATTTTTATTGATGATTATTCTCGATTCACTTGGATTTACCCTTTAAGATTTAAATCAGATTTCTTTGATATTTTTTTTCAATTTAAAAAATTTGTGGAAAATAAATATTCTTCTCGTATCAAGGTATTTCAAAGTGATGGAGGTACCGATTTACTAGCACTTGTTTCAAAACTCATTTACGTAATTCTGGCATCCACCATCAACTCTCTTGTCCATATACACCTGCTCAAAATGGTCGTGCTGAGAGAAACAACATCGTCATGTGACTGAGACTGGCTTTGGCCCTTCTCTTTCACTCTCATCTTTCTCCTCGTTTTTGGGTTGACCCCTTCAAGCACTGCAGCTTATATTATCAACCGGTTCCCTACTCCAACTTCTTGGAGGTAAGTCACGCTTTGAACTCTCTCTATGGCTACACTCCACATTATGACAATTTTCATATCCTTTTGGTTGTCGTGTTTATCCTTATTTGCGTGATTATATGCCTAACAAGCTTTCTCCCCGCAGCATTCCTTGTATTTTTTTGGGTTTATAGTTCTGCTCATAAAGGGTTCTGCTGTCTTAATCCCGCCACCACTAAGCTATATATCACCTGCCATGCTCAATTTGATGAAACTCACTTTCCATGTTTATCCCTAGGCTCACACGGCCCAACCTCTTTTCCTCTCTTCCTCTTTCAAATTTCTTGGAACCACATCTTTATCATATTGATTCATCCCCCCCTACCACTTCATCATCGCACATTCCTCGATCCAGTTCATGCCCCGCCCCGTGTGATATTTTGTTCTGACCTTGTGGAGATGAGTCTGGTGCAGGGTTGATACTTCTCTTGCAGGTTCACTTTGGGCCACCCTCGACTTCTGATTCGACCTCTATTGAACCTACTGGTTGATTCCTCTTCTTTGGGCACAAATCCTATGATCACACGACCAAAGTTGGTATATTCAAGACTCGTCATCCAGCAAATCTTGGTATTTTGGGCTCATCTGGACTTCTTTCTACTCTTCTTGCATCCATGAGCCAAAAGGATTCAAATATGCGGCTAAGAATCCTACTTTGGTTGCTGCCATGGATGAAGAAATTCGAGCTTTACAACAAAATGATACTTGGACTTTGGTTCCTCGCCCTGCCAACACCAACATTGTGGGCTCTAAATTGGTGTTTCGTATTAAATATTTACCTGATGGATCCGTCGAGCGTTTCAAGGCTCGTCTTATTGCCAAAGGTTATACTCAGGTTCCTGGTCTTGACTACACTGACACTTTTAGACCGGTTGTCAAAGCTACCACTGTCCGTGTTTTGCTTTCTATTGCAGTCACAAATAAATGACTCTTCGACAACTTGATGTCAAGAATGTTTTTCTCAATGGAACTCTTATTGAACGTGTTCATATGGAACAACCTCCTGGGTATATTGATCCTCGATTTTGTCTTTCATCAGCAATCTAATCTTATCTATTTGCTTCTTTATGTTGATGACATTATTGTTACCAGCAACAACTCATCTCTTATTGACAGCTTTATTCGCAAGCTTCATTCTGAGTTTGCTACCAAAGATTTGGGTTCTCTCAGTTACTTTCTTGGTCTTGAAGCTTCACCCACTCCTGATGGTCTCTTTATTAGTCAGTTAAAATATGCTCGAGATATTCTTACTCGTGCTCAGTTGCTCGATAGCAAACCGTACTTGACTATTACGCGTCCCAGATATTGTCTATGCTGTCAATTCTTGCATGCCCCTACTGCAGATCACTTTCTTGTTTTCAAACGTATTCTTCGCTATGTCAAAGGAACACTGTACTTTGGTCTTACCTTTCGTCCATCCACTGTTCCTAGTACGCTAGTCGCTTATTCGGATGCTGACTGGGCTGGTTGTCCCGATACTCGTCGTTCTACATCCGACTATTCTATTTATCTTGGTAACAATCTCGTTTCTTGGAGTGCCAAAAAAGCAACCTACTGTCTCACGCTCCAGTTGTGAATCTGAGTATCGTGCTCTTGCCACAAACTGCTGCTGAACTTCTTTGGGTTACGCATCTTTTGCATGACCTCAAGGTCTCTATTTCACAGTAGCCCTTATTCTTATGTGACAACAAAAGTGCTATTTTGTTTAGCTCTAATCCCGTTTCTCACAAGTGGGTCAAACATGTTGAACTAGATTATCATTTCCTTCGAGAACTTGTTATCGCTGGCAAACTTCGCACATAATATGTACCTTCTCATCTCCAAGTTGCTGACATTTTCACAAAAAGTATTTCTCGACCTCTCTTTAAATTTTTCAGATCCAAGCTTCACGTTCGTTCAAATCCGACGCTCAGCTTGCGGAGGGTGTTAAGGATAGTTGACCATTCATTATAAGGCAACATTACAGCTTACCATATTTGCCGGCAAATATATTGTATTCATTTACTATTCTTTCCTTTTATTGTTCTTTCCATATTATTTGTAATTTGCTATATTTCTGTATTCTGTAAATGATTATAAATAAGAGAACTCTCACCACCATTTAGGTGTGGTGGTTTCAGTAAACATTCATATATATATATATATATCCTAAATATTGACCTCAAAATATTGTTCTAATCTCAAAATATTGTTCTAATCATTATATAGATTTTTATGTAAAATTCTTAAAAATATAATTATGTAGAGTTTAAACTATAAAGATGAGATTTGAGAATGATGAATTTTCTTTTTTTAGATATTTATATTTAGCTTAAAATTCAACCATTCATGCATTAAATTCATGTTTTCTTTTTTTTTTTTTTAGGTCAACTTTACATAAGTCACACTTTCAAAATACAATATTAAAAAGTAACATTTTTTTATGTAAAATATTATGAATTTATTTGTCATTTGTGTAACTTCACCAAAAGAATAAAAAAAATAAAAAAAGTAAAAAAATCAAAATTTTATTTTTACAAGAGTTATGCTTTTCTACCTAAAAATATGACTATAAGAATTTGAACTTTTCTGAGTATTTCTATTGAGAAACACATTTTCAACAAAAAAAAAAAAAAAAAGAAAAAAAAAAAAAAATGTTGGCCTCTGCATCGATATAACCTTGTGAGAGAAGACGTCATATGCCTAGACAAGAATCAACATATTTGTTAGCGACATGCCGGATGTTAGGTTTTGACGGAAGAATAACTAAGCTAGAAACATAAACAATTGAAGTTTGAACGGATAATATTATTGAATACCGAACTTGGTTTTGTAGCTTTACAAATAACCATAAATAGAAACTAACCACAAATCTGGTAAACAAATCTTGTATACAAATCTTGGAAAATATTTAAACTAAATACCTAAAAATACTCTAACTTTTGACCTAATCAAATTCTTCTGACAATCCCTCACTTTAACTTATTCTTGTTCATCAAGAATTAGTTCAAGTAAGGAAAATTCTGCACACCAAGTTCTTCACGTAACTTCTGAAATGCTTCTAATTTTAGAGGTTTTGTCAACAAATTAGCAAGTTCATTTTGGGTACCACAAAATAATAAATTAATAGCTCCTTCTTTTGTAAGATCTCTAAGAAAGTGAAATCTTACTCTTATGTGTTTGGAACGTCCATGTAGAACTGGATTTTCGGATAGCTTAATAGTTGAAGTATTATCATACATTAGCTTTGTTCCTTCTATTTGAGAGTAACCAATCTCTTTGAGTCTCCTCCTCATCCAAACAGCTTAACATGCACAGACACTAGTAACAACAAACTCAACTTCTATGGTCGATAAGATGACTATAGGCTGCTTACGAGAAGACCAAGCTACTGCTCCTCCACTCATCATAAACACATAACCTAAAGTACTCTTGCTATCTTCCATGTCTCCGGCATAGTCACTATTTAGTAAATCCAATTAAATCACTAACTCCCCCCTTTCTATAAAATACACCATAAGCTATCGTACCTTTCAAGTACCTTAAAACCCTTTTACTGTTGCAAAATGTTGTTGGGTTGGACATGCCATAAGACGACTAATCAAACTTACAACAAACATGAGATCAGGACGAGTAGCTGTGAGATACATCAGACTTCCCACTATTTGTTTATACAAAGTTACATCTACTTTTGCACTATTTTCATCTTTGCAAATTTTCTATCCTAGAACAATGGGATTACAAACAGAATTGTAATTCTCTATGCCAAATAGATTTAAAATTTCAGCAGCCTACTTTCTTTGACATATAAAAATATCCTCTAATCTTTGTATTACCTCTATTCCATGAAAAAATCTCATCTGACCTAAGTCAGTCATATCAAACTCTTTCTTCATGGAACGTTTAAACTCCTCCAATAATTCTTCATCGTCTCTAGTAAATAAAAGATTATCAACATAAATGCTTACAATAAGAATTTTACCTCCCTTCCTATTGATGAAGAGAGTTTGCTCATTGGAGCTGCTTTTGAATCCTTCCTTGATGAAGTAGGATTCTATTCGACTAAACCAGGTTCTATGTGCTTGTTTTAATCAGTAGAGAGTATTTTAAAGTTTGTACACCATCTCCTCACTTCCCTTTTTGCCTTTTGGTTGCTCAACAAAAATATCTTCTTTTAACTCGCCATATAAAAAAGCTGATTTGATATCTAACTGATAGAGTTTCCAACCTTTTTGGGTGACAAAAGCAATAATCATTCTCACAGTATCCATTCTAGCCACAGGTGCGTACACTTCCGTATAATCAATTTCATGCTCTTGTGTGTAGCCTTTTACAACTAATCTTGCCTTGTATTTATCAACTTCTCCAGACTCATTTAGCTTGGTTTTATAAATCCATTTCACTCCTATTTTCTTTGCTCCAGCCGGTAGAACCACTAAATTCCATGTTTGATTTTTTTCAATGAATTTGATTGCTTCATCCATAACCAATCTCCATTTTGGGTTTTTGACAGCTTCCTCAAAATTCACAGGATTTGAAATCATCAAGAATGCCATATTTTCTTCATCCTCTTCAGATAAGCCTTCACCGGAATTATACTCTGCTAACAGTACATGTGGATGTCTATTTCTCCCCTCCCTTATTGTAAAATCTAGTGCAATAGTTACTGAAAAATTGTTTTCAGCAACTAGTTCAATTGTTTCAACAACCGGTTCAGTCGTTTCTTCCGTGATTTTCCCTTCTTCGTTTTCAGCAATCGGTTCAATTGTTTCAGCAACCGGTTCAGTCGTTTCCTTTATGATTTCTCCTCCTTCGGCTGTGTTCTTATCAATTTCAATCTTTTTCCCGGTCCAATTTTGTTTCCCCTTCAAAAAATTTCCAATCTCATTCACGATCTTCCTCGAAAGCTACATTACGACTTACTATAATTTTACTTGTAGTTGGATCAACTATAGCGTTTGGATTCACTGCTGACTCCAATAAAACACGTGTTACACTTTTGTCTTCAAGTTTGCGTCTCTGGTGTAATAGCCCAAAAAAAATCATAAATAGGTAGATAAATAAAGAAATAAACAAATAAAAATAATAATAATAAAAATAAAAAAAGATTACGTTAAAATAATAATAAATAAATAAACAACAGAAAGAAACAATCTTCCCCAGTTCTCTCCACTAACCTCTCATCCCTTCCCCAACTATCTCTCCTCAAGGGCCATAAAGTCAGTTACTGCAAAAAGAAACAAAAAAACAACAAGGGTCAGATTTACTTGAAGATAGATTTGATCGGAAAGGTATATATTAAATCTTCATTTTCTTTTATCCTATTTCTTATTTATTTAGAAATCACAGCCCATCATAGTTAGATCTTCATTAAATCATTACAATAGTTTAGCTTTGAGTTAGAAACTAAATGTCAATCATTTATACGAATTCTAGTAAATTATGTCAGATTAGTAATATTAGATAAAATTTATATCAGTAACCAAATGAATAGATTAAAAATAAAATGGCCAAGAAAATTTGTGAACAAAAAAAACACGGAGATAAGGAAAGATTTGGAAACTGGGATCCACTCGAAATTTGGAATACATGTGAAAAATTAAAAGGTAACAGATTAAAGAGTAAATACACATAAATAAATAAAAAGAAGAAGATTCAGGAATTAAAAAAAAAACTTAAACTAAATATAGGGAGAGAAGTAAAAGAGTAAATACAGATAAATAAATAAAAAGAAGAAGATTCTGGAATTAAAAAAAAACTTAAACTAAATAGAGGGAGAAAAGTAAATACACACGAAAAAACAGAATAACTTAAATAACTCTATCAACTCTTTTATACAACAGTAACAATAAAAAATAAGATTTTTGATAAAAATATAATTATAGATATATAACATTAGACTTCTAACAATGGACCAAGGTAAATTAGAGAAATAATTTTATAGACTTCAAACTTGAAACGGATGTCATGGGCTCACATAGGTTGACTTGGATTTCAAGGGACAGAATCGAACTTTCATTAAGGATATATTCGTGACAACAACTTAAGCTAACCAGGTAAGTGGTCTTACTATCGACATGGTTATATTTGATGTTGACACATGCCCTGTGGTTCTGCACGTGTCATATATATTGATATGTGTGAATTGTTTGTGGATCGATATGCTTGTTATATGTTATGTATATGTTATAATATGTGAATTGTATGATAATAATTACGGTACGATGTGCTCAATGATATGTTTGAGATAGGATAGGAGAAGGATGCACAAAACGAATTGTAACGATAGGAGTAAGATACGTTCATGAAACATTAAGGTTAGGTTACATACCGGAGTGCTATGGATATGACAGATTGATGAAAGAATACGGTTAGGTTATGGGAAGAAAGGGATAGGTTTGTGATAGATTGATAGAACGATAGCGTTAGGATACGTTCCTATGATGATATGACTAAGGTACGATGTATGCCATGTTGAGGATATGAGACATATTCCCTATGCATCAGCAGTCGGTAGTCTGATGTATGCCATGTTGTGTACCTGACCCGACATATACTATGCTGTGGGAGTTGTCAGCAGGTATCAGTCCAATCCGGGACATGCTCATTGGACTGCCGTTAAAAATATTCTCAAGTATCTTAGGAGAACGAGGGACTATATGCTAATGTACGGCGCTAAGGATCTGATCCTTATAGGGTACACTAACTCAGATTTTCAGACCGATATCGATTCAAGGAAATCGACATCGGGATCTATTTTCACTCTGAATGGAGGAGCAATAATATGGAGAAGCATAAAGCAAGGTTGCATTGCTGATTCCACCATGGAAGCTGAGTATGTTGCTGCTTGTGAAGCAGCGAAAGAATCTGTATGGCTTAGGAATTTTTTAATTGATTTGGAAGTCGTTCCAAATATGCATCTGCCCATCACTCTTTATTGTGATAAGAGTGGAGCAGTTGCAAATTCTAAAGAACCAAGAAGCCATAAGCGAGAAAACATATTGAGCGTAAATATCATCTCATAAGGGAGATTGTGCAACGAGGAGATGTGATCGTCACACAGATAACTTCAGAGCACAACATTGCTGATCCATTTACAAAGTCCCTCACAGCTAAAGTGTTTGAAGGGCACCTAGTGAGTCTAGGACTACGAGTTATGTAATCTAGGGCAAGTGGGAGAAAATGCATGGGTATGTGATGTCCTAGTTCATTGTATTTATGTCTTTCTCTCTACTCAACATTATAAAACCACACTAGAGTTTTAGTCCAAGTGGGAGTTTGTTGGGTTTTATGTCCTAAAACTCATAGTTTGTAAATAAAAACATATTCTATTTTCAATAAAGTTATTATTGATGTTTATTCGGTAAAGATTGTTATTGAATAAAGTGAATTTTACGATCATTAATCTAAATCCAATAAACTAAGAATACTCTGGCTATAGTATGATTACTTGAACTATATGTAGAGACGTAAGAGTGGATCAAGTTCAAGTATATAGTCAAAATGATCTATAGTACAGGGATAAGGCTGAGTACCTTATCCTGGGGACACTATGGATGCGGCCCACTTTTGTATATGATATAAACAATGTGATCACTAAATTGTATATGTGGAGACATGTGAGTGGGGGCGTCCTTTGCAATGAGTATTGCATAAGATCGGACCATGAAGAAAACCACTCTCACTTAATAATGTCGTTTACTGTTGAGACTGATTTTTTCATTCGATGACCTAGGTAACTCGATCTTAATCCTGAGCTAACTATGAACTCCTGTTTATTCGAAATTATCCTTAGATTTGCATGGGTGAGAGTGGCCCGAATTCGCCGACTCAATAAGCCTCCCATTTCAGGGGTAAGACTGGGTGAATAGTTGGGGACATAGGGTGTAAGATGGAATTCACTTCTGCCCGCTTTTAGGGATAGTAGAGAGGTTGTTCCCTTAAGTACTGACTCCAGGTCTTGAACAAGGGGCCCCACCCTCTCATTAGCCCGAGGGATTCGGTTTGGTGGTTGGACCACAAACCAATTGTTCATTAGAGAATCAGTGGGACTTAAGGAACAAGAAGTAACTTTAGGGGTAAAACGGTAAATTGACCAAGCTCTAGTTACGAACAACCTGTGAAGGATCGACTTACTAATCATGGTTATATCAAATGGACAGAAATATATCTATAGTGAGGGGAGTGTAACTACTAGGCTATAGTGGAGTGTCCTAGTAGTTAACGAATGTTGGTTAACAAGGTTAATGAGTTTAGCCGGTTAATCTCGAATCGTTGGAGCTCATGATCTGTAGGTCCATTAGGTCCCTCTACTAGCTCATATCGGACAAAACCTTAGAATGTTGTGACGAGTGAGTTCGAAGTGTTCGAATTCATATTAGGGAATATACGCTAAATATATACGATATATTTAACCGCATTTTGTTTTAATTATGAATTAAAGAAAAAGAGAAAATTGGAGTTATTTAAATAAGATTTAAATATTTTAATTATGAATAGGGATTCATAATCCATATGTGCCGGAATTGAATGGGATTGGCATTTGAGTTAATATTAAATATTAATTAAATAGTTTAATTAATTATTTAATATTACTTTAATTTGAAATTAATTATTCAAATTAATTGTGGAATTAAAATGAAGAAAGTCAAAATGTTGACTTCACTTAATGGAAAAATCCATGTATGAATTAGTGGAATTTTGTTTAATCAAACTTACATGCTTGCCAAATAAACCCCACAAATTTGAGTGGAATTTTGAATGTCAAAATTTGGTTAACTTAAACTTGTATGCTTGCCACATAATCCCAAACATTTGAGTGGAATTTTGAGTGTCAACATTTTGTGATCTCAAATTTGCATGAACATGCAAATATGACTCTATAAATAGAGTGATCAAGGTACTATCCTTGGAAAAACTTTGAGAAAATCTCTCAAAACTCTCTCTTTACATATACTAAATTCCTATCAAGTTTTGTCACTCACCGGATTCCACAATCTCGTTCTAAGGCCAGAGAATAGTAGGGAAGATACTAGTGGTGGTTCGAAACCGGTTCGTGTGGAAAAAGAAATTTGAACTACAAAAGGTTAGTATTCAAACTCATTGAGTTTTAATGCTTTTGAACATGCTAGCTAATTTACTATAATTAATGTACTTAAAGTGCCTAAGACCCAAATTGCTTCCGCACGTGTTATAGTAACACCATCAATGTCCTACACATCCAAAAACTCTGAAATAATTTACTGATGGTTTCACTTCGCCAAGCCTCGTCTGGTGTCACGTCTTTGACTGCAAGAGTGTGTGATCGATTCAAAATGTGAATCGTCCACCTAACTGCTTCAGGCCAAAAAAAATTAGGCACTTTCTTCTGTGTCAGCATAGCTCTTACCAATTTCATCACAGTGCGATTTTTGCATTCGGCCACTCCATTTTGCTGTGGGGTATAGGCTGTGGTCATTTGTCTCTTCACTCCATGTTGTTTGTAAAAATCGTTAAATTCTGCAGAGTTGAATTCTCCTCCTCTATGTTAGGTAAATCCCTATGTTGAAATTCATTCCTAGCTTTTAGGTAACTTTCTTTTCTGTTCAACCCACACAATGTGGAAAGTCCACGACTCCTACTGATTTAGTTTTCCACTACTTTCCATTTTTAGGATAGGTTTGTTATTTAAATACGTTAAACTGAATCAAATAAATACCATCGAGTCTTCAGTAAATCTCTCTCTCCTTTTACTTTCCATTATTTTTTTTCTCAAAGAAATTTTCCTTCTGCCGTTTTTTCGTCGACGTTCTTCTCCCAATTTCCAAAAGTCAACAAGTAGTTTCAGAGCCTGGTTTAATCTACGGGTAGTATATCATTGCGGAGGAGCCAACTTTATCAACAATCAAGTTGAATAGCTCAAGTGGTTAGAGCGTCGACCAAACAACACACAGGTCTCAGGTTTAAGTAGAAGAAAATGCAAAGCGTAAAAATACACGCATCGTGGGGCCATCCCAAGCAGGCTCGCTCACTCCTCAACCATCGCAGAGTGCACCGGGGGATCGGCTGGCATTCGCCGCCATAATATTATGGTTTGTGCCCTCCAACGGAAAAGGCAGTAAGAAGCCATGGGGAAATCTCACGAGCGGAAAAGAAAGAGATCAACAGAATGAGCATCGGCGATGGGTCCTCGACACAAGGGCACCACATGATCGGGGTTAAATTCGCATTCTCCGAGCTTGACTCAGGGA
The DNA here is from genome assembly GCA_033971965.1 of Cucurbita ficifolia. NCBI lineage: Eukaryota > Viridiplantae > Streptophyta > Magnoliopsida > Cucurbitales > Cucurbitaceae > Cucurbita > Cucurbita ficifolia. Next base: position 8,007,355 of record CM066975.1, on the reverse strand, counting down.
TTCGTGGGACGGTGAAATCCGGCGACGGTTTCGTCGTCGAGATTGAAGGGCGCGGCACCATCCTGCTCATTGGTATGGAAAGCGTTCTACTTCATCCTGAGGCTCAAGGCTAACCTTGTACTGCCGCCTATCTCCTCAATCGGTCACCAACGTGAAGTCTCGACGGGAAGACGCCACACGAGGCCTGGTACAACAAGAAGCCAGCGGTACATCATCTTCGAGTGTCTCGCGACGTCATCCAGCATCGGGAACGCCGTTGCCAGCAACTGCAACACCACGGGGACTGGGCGGCATGCCACCTCGGAGAAGTGGTTGCCGAACAAGACGTGGAGTCTGTGGAGCAAGTTTTGTGCTTGTGGACTAAGTTTTATGCTTTAATTAGGAAGATCGTTAGTGGTTGGAGAAACTTTAGGAAGCTAGTTAGTGTTTTCTCCACTATAAATACTCATGAGATGTATGCTTTTTCACAACAACAACAAAGAGAATTGAAAAACAAATGGCTTAAAGTTACTTTGCTTCAAAAGATCTCTCCCCTCAAGTTGTTCCATTGCTTCTTTTACTTGTTTCGACATATTTCGATCGTGGGTCATATCCAACATTTGACATTAGATGTTAGATAAAAAGCTATGATTTTTCTTTATTTAGGTTATTCACACATTTCCTTAAACTTAGTTAGTTGATTTTTTATTTTTGGCTATCTGAATTAACGCTACATGTATAATGGAAGAGTGTATTTTTAGCTAGACATTTGGGCCAACTTTAGGCGCAAGATTTGTTGGCCACTTCAACAAATTTTAGAATGTAATTTATTTTAAATAACCAAATTAAATGAGAAACATTTGCACCGTGTTTTTCAGCAAAGTCAAATCGCAAATCTTTCGTACTCTTCCTCTTTCTGTTATTCTCTTCCGCTTTTCTGTTTTTCTTCTCCCAACAAATTTTTCGGCAATTTTTCTTCGTCAAGTATTTCTCACCAGGTGAATTGCTCCGTCAAAGATAACAAGTGGTATCAGAGCCAAGTTCATCTACTAGTGATATATCATTGTGGAGAAGCCAAGTCTATCAAAAGCCAAGTTGAATAGCTCAATTGGTTAGAACATCGACCTAAATCGTGAAGAAGATGTTGCATCATCACCACTCTCAGTGGGAGCATCAGCGAGACAAAAATCGTGAAGAAGATGCTGCAGGTCGCGATTTCGATCAAGACATTACTTGACGTGAACGACCTAACGGTGGAAGAGGTGACCGGGAAGACTGCGCAACGTCGAGCAGAAGAAGATGAATAAGAATGTCGAACTGCGGGAAGGGGCCACCTAAGTAAGAATTGCTGGAGAAAGCTCAGGAACAAAAAGAAAGCCCATGTGGCCCAATCCAAGGAGGAAGAGCCAGCTCAGAGCCGTCTCTTTTCATGGTAAGCGCATCGGTCTTATCCGACGTCCCCTATTCTGATTCCAAATCCACGAAAGTAACCGACGGCGTGACAAAGGCTCCGACTGACCGACGATGGGTTCTCGGCACGGCTGCTCACGCAAGTTCGACGCACGACAAGTCGCCTCTACAACCTGGAGTTGGAAGAGCAGCCGGTCAACCTCTCGACCAGGACCGAAGAAGTAGCTTGGAGGTGGCACGCAAGGTACGGGCACCAGAGCTTTTCTGCTCTACAAAAAATATACAAGGAGAAGATGGTGTACGGTTTGCCAGCAATCGAAGGCATCAACCGGCTGTGCGACAGGTGTCTCATCGGCAAGTAGAGGCGCACTCCCTTTCCGTCTAAGGCATCCTACCGCGCCAGTGAGCCGTTGGAGCTCGTGCAAGGTAATATCTATGGGCCCATCAAGCCGGCGACCCCAGGCGACAAGACCCTCTTCCCCCTACTGGTCGATAACAAAAGCCGCTTCATGTGGCTGATTCTGCTGCAAGCGAAAAGTGAGGTGGCAGAGGCGATTAAGCGCATTCAAGCGCAAGCAAAGGCCGAATGCGAGAAGAAGATGCGAGTGCTGCATACAAACTAAGGCGGAGAATTCACCTCAACAAGCTTCGGTAAGTACAGCGACGAGCTCGACATGTAGCGGCACCTAACGGCGCCCTACTCTCCCCATCAGAATGGGGTGGTAGAGCACCAAAATCAGACCATCATCGGGACAATAAGGTCACTGCTCATGATGGCCGGGATGCCCAGGAGGTTATGGGGAGAGGCGATAATGAAGGCCATCTACCACCTCAACCGGTCGCCGACGCGAAGCGTCAACGGGAAGACGCCACACGAGGTCTAGTACAACAAGAAGCCAGCGGTACATCTTCTCCGAGTGTTCGGCTGCGTTGCATACATGAAGGTCAAGCATCCCCACCTTGCCAAGCTCGATCCCCAAGGGGCTGAAGGTTGTCTTCATCGGCTATGAACCCAGGAGCAAGGCATACATGCTCTATGATCCTGCGGGGGGACAAGCTCACGTGTCGTACGACATCGTCTTCGACAAGAACACCTTCTGGCGGTGGAATGACGTGACCGAGGCAGACCAAAATCTAAATCAATTTACGGTAGAGTACCTCATCATCGAGCTAGGTGAAAGAGGAGCACAGCATCGGGAACTATCATCGCAGCTGCACTAGGCACGCCTACGTCAACACAAACCACAACTCCTGCTATGCCCCCTGAACCAGTGGAGTTCGCAACACCACGTACTGCAGACTCGACGTTGGATGTCAATCATGATGATGGTCTGGCGGCCAGGTACCAGAGGATTGAAGACCTATTAGGAGGAGGTGAACCACCAGGACTCGCGGCGCGCGAGCTCAAAGAAGAAGTAGCCAAACTTCATTCCATAAGCGCGGATGAACCGAACTCCTTCGTCGAAGCAGAATGAAACCCGTGTTGGCTGAAGGCAATGCAGGAAGAGATGGCGTCCATCACTGAGAACAAAACGTGGAGTCTGAAGGACATGCCATCAGGACATTGAGCCATAGGCCTAAAATGGGTGTTCAAACTAAAGTGGAACGAAGAGGGAGAAGTTGTGAAGCACAAGGCCCGTCTGGTGGCTAAGGTCTATGTCGAAAAGCAAGGAGTGAATCTCGAAGAGGTATTCGCACCGGTGGCAAGGGTTGAATCCGTCCGCTTGTTGCTGACAATCGCGGCACATTGCTCTTGGGAGGTCCATCACATGGACGTTAAGTCCGCTTTCCTTAATAGAGAGCTGATGGAGACCGTCTACGTCCGACAACCACCTGGCTTCCTGGACAACGATAACTCTGGTAAGGTACTGCACCTACACAAGGCACTCTACGGGCTTCGGCAAGCACCACGAGCCTGGAACGGAAGCTCGACAGTACCCTATTGTGCCTGAAGTTCAAGTGTTGTGCCTCTGAGCATGGCATGTACACATACAGCCACGACAAGCAGCGGCTGATTGTGGGAGTGTACGTCGACGACCTCATAATCACTAGAGGGGACATGGAAGTTCTTGGAAGATTCAAAAGGGAGATATCAAAAAACATCAAGATGAGCGATCTCGGCGTGCTCAGCTACTACCTCGGCATCGAAGTGCAACAGAGTACTGCCGAGATCACCATCTGCGAAAGTACGTACGCGAAGAAGCTGCTGGATACAGCTGGGCTAGCGGATAGTAACCCTACAAGGACGCTAATGGAGGCCCGGCTCTAGTTAAGAAAGGCCGGCACTACGACGGCAGTCGACGCCACCAATTATCGCAGTATTGTCGGGAGCCTGTGCTATTTGGTAAACACACGCCCTAACCTTTTTTATTCCGTTGGATACGTGAGTAGATTTATGGAAGCACCTAGGGAGGAGCATCTTGTGGCTGTCAAGCACATCCTGCGCTATGTGGTTGGAATCAGAGGCTGGGGTGTGAGATACTATGTAGGGAGAGGAAATGAGAAGCTTGAGTTGGTCGGCTGCAGTGATAGTGACATGGTCGGTGACGTTGATGATCGTAAGAGCACCAGCGGAATGATTTACTTTCTCTCAGGTGGCGCGATCTGCTAGCAATCAACTAAACAAAAGGTAGTTGCTTTGTCTTCTTGTGAGGCCAAGTACATCGCCACTTCGACAACAGCCACACAGGGGGTCTAGCTTGCGAGACTCATGGAAGAACTCATCAGAAGAGAAGGCAGTCCACCAATGCAATACGTGTACAACAAAGCTACGATCTCCCAAATCAAAAATCCAGTTTTGCATGACTGGAGCAAGCACATAGAGATCAGGTTCCATTACATCTGGGAGTGTGCAGATCGGGGGCTTATCAAGATTGACTTCATCCGAATAGAGGAACAGCTTTGAGACATTTTCACTAAGTCCCTAGCGCGGGTAAAATTTGAAGAACTACGCTCAAAGATCGGAGTTCAAATAATAAGGTAGATATACCATAGCTTTTAGGAGAAGATTGTTAGATAAAAAGCTATGGTTTTGCTTTATTTAGGTTAATCACACGTTTCCTTAAACTTAGTTAGTTTATTTTTTATTTTAGGCTATCTGAATTAACGCTACATGTATAAAGGAAGAACGTATTTTTAGCTGGCCATTTGGGCCAACTTTAGGCGCAAGATTTGCTTCGGCCAATTTTAGAATGTAATTTGTTTTAAATAGCCAAATTAAATGAGAATTATTTGCACCGTGTTTTTCAGCAAAGTCAAATCCCAAATCTTCCGTACTCTTCCTCTTTCTATTATTCTCTTCTGCTTTTCTGTTTTTCTTCTCCCAACAAATTCTTCGGCAATTTTTCTTCGTCAAGTATTTCTCACTAAGCGAATTGCTTAGTCAAAGATAACATTAGAACCATGATGCTAAAACTAATGTCATCACCATACAAAGTCATCGGAGGAGAACTGACAACGATAAAGAGAAGAAAGAAGGGGAGTGTAACGCTTCAGTATTCGTTACTCACAAAGAGTAACTACTCAGCATGGTTGATAAAGATGTGTGTCAAGTTACAGGCACAAGGCATGTGGGACGCCATCGAGCATGGTGACGTTGAGGAGCGTAAGGATTGGATGACTCTTGCTGCCATCTACCAAGTAGTTCTGGAGGATGTTCTTCTCATGTTGGCAGAGATGGACTCAACAAAGGCAGCGTGGAGACGCTGCAAATAATGCATATGAGTCTGGAACGTGTCAATGAAGTAAAGGTGCAGACCTTGAAGAGTGAGTTCGTAGCTATCCGCATGAAGGCGTGAGTTAATAGACGACTTTTCCTTGAAGTTGACGACGATTGTAAGGGGCATCTATGTTAGGTAAATCCTAGGTTAAAAATTCATTCCTAGGTTTTAGGTAACGTGTTTTCTATTCAACCCACACAATGAAAGTAGTGGGAAGTCCACGTCCAGTGGAAGGCCTTTAAATTAGCTTTCCACTTCTTTCCATTTTTAGGATAGATTTGTTATTTAAATACCGTCAACTGAATCAAATAAAAAATCGTATCGAGTCTTCAGCAAAATCTCTCTCTCCTTTATTTTTTTATTTTTCTTCGGCCGTTGTTTTTTCGTCGACGCTTCTCCCAATTGCCAGAAGCCAACAAGTGGTATCAGAGCCTGGTTTATTCCATCGGTGGTATATCATTCCGGAGGAGCCAACTTTATTAACATCAAGTTGAATAGCTCAAGTGGTTAGAGTGTCGACCTAATAACACATAGGGTCTCAGGTTCAAGTAGAAGAAAATGCAAAATGAAAAAAATACACACATCGTGGGGTCCATCTCGAGCAGGCTCGCTCACCCTTCCACGCTGCCTCCGAGTGCCGGCATCTCCATCACCGCCACAAAGAGGCCGACCCATGATGGAGGACATCGAGTTGTCGTCGAGCGAGTGATCGGGGAGGCAACTGCCACCGTGCAGTACCCGATGCTGACAAGGTCCAACTACAATGAGTGGGCCTTGTTGATGCGAGACAACCTACCTATAGGTGCAAGGGTTATGGCACACTGTCGAGCCAAAGGAAGGAGAAACGATCGAGTACCGGGAGGATCGGCTGGCGTTTGCCGCCATATTACGGTCTGTTCCTCTAGAGATGCTGGCGTCTCTCTCTACCAAGCGCACTGAGGACGAGCTCGATCTTATCCCATCACCGCCACAAAGAGGTCGACGCCATGATGGAGGACATCGAGTTGTCGTCGAGCGAGTGATCGGGGAGGCAACTGCCACCGTGCAGTACCCGATGCTGACAAGGTCCAACTACAATGAGTGGGCCTTGTTGATGCGAGTCAACCTATAGGTGCAAGGGTTATGGCACACTGTCGAGCCAAAGGAAGGAGAAACGATCGAGTACCGGGAGGATCGGGCTGGCGTTTGCCGCCATATTACGGTCTGTGCCTATCTCTAGAGATGCTGGCGTCTCTCTCTACCAAGCGCACTGAGGACGAGCTCGATCTTATCCGAAGTCCCCAATTTCGATTCCAAATCCATGGAAGTGGAGGTAATCGACTTCCGTCAGCCTCTCAGCCAAGACCAAAGAGGTATCTTGGAAGTGGCACGCAAGGTACGGGCACTTAAACTTTCCTGCTCTACAAAAATCACACTGGGAGGAGATGGTGCACGGTTTGCCGGCAATCAAAGGCGTGAACAAGCTGTGCGACGGGTGCCTCATCGGCAAACAGAGACGCACTCCCTTTCCGTCTCAAGCATCCTACCGCGCCGGTGAACCATTGAAGCTCGTGCACGGCGATATCTGCGGGCCCATCAAGCCCACGACCCCAGGCGGCAAGACCTTTTTTCTCCTGTTGGTTGATGACAAAAGCCGCTTTATGTGGCCGACCCTGCTGCAAGCAAAAAGTGAGGCAGCAGAGGCGATTAAGCGCATTCAAGCGCGAGCGGAGGTCGAATGCGGGAAGAAGATGCGAGTGCTACGCACGGACCGAGGTGGAGAATTCACCTCAGAGAGCTTCGGTAAGTACTGTGATGAGCTCGGCATGCAACGGCAACTAACGGCGCCCTACTCCCCCCAACAGAACGGAGTGGTGGAGCGCCGAAATCAGACCATCCTCGGGACAGCGAGGTCATTGCTGATGACGGCCGGGATGCCCGGGAGATTTTGGGGAGAGGCGGTGATGACGGCCGCTTATCTCCTCAATCGGTCGCCAACGCGAAGTCTCGACGGGAAGACGCCACACGAGGCCTTGTTCAACAAGAAGCCAGCGGTACATCATCTCCGAGTGTTCGGCTGTATTGCATACATGAAGGTAGCACGTCCCCACCTCGCCAAGCTCGATCCCAGGGGGCTGAAAGTCGTCTTCATCGGCTACGAACCCAGGAGCAAGGCATACAGACTCTATGATCCTGCGGGGGGGCGAGCTCACGTGTCTCGCGACGTCATCTTCGACGAAAGTACCTTCTGGCAGTGGAACGACGTGATCGTAGCAGATCACAACCCAAATCAATTCACGGTGGAGTACCTCGTCACCGAGCCGGAAGAAGGAGGAGCCCAGCATCAAGAACCGTCCCCGCCGCCAGCAGCTGCACCTCCTGAACCAGTGGAGTTCGCAACACCACGGACTGCGGATTCGACGCTGGATGCCGATCACAATGATGATCTGGTGGTCAGGTACCGAAGGATGGACGACCTAGTGGGAGGAGGTGAAACACCTGGACTGGCGGCTCACGAACTTGAACAAGAGGTGGCCGAACTACATGCCATCAGCGCAGATGAACCGGACACCTTCGCCGAAGCAGAAAGAAACCCGTGCTGGCTGAAGGCAATGCAGGAGGAGATGACATCCATCATCGAGAATCAAACGTGGAGTTTAGAGGATATGCCGCTGGGACACCGAGCCATAGGGCTCAAATGGGTCTTCAAACTGAAGCGCAACGAAAAGGGAGAAGTTGTGAAGCACAAGGCCCGTTTGGTAGCGAAGGGCTACGTCCAGAAGCAAGGAGTGGACTTCGAAGAGGTGTTTGCGCCAGTGGCAAGGTTAGAATCCGTCCGCCTTTTGCTGGCAATCGCGGCACATTGCTCTTGGGAGGTCCACCACATGGACGTGAAGTCCGCTTTCCTTAATGGAGAGCTGAAGGAGACCGTATACGTCCGACAACCACCTGGCTTCCTGGACAACGACAACCCAGGTAAGGTACTGCGCCTGCACAAGGCACTCTACGGGCTTCGACAAGCACCACGAGCCTGGAACGCGAAGCTCGACAGTACCCTACTGTCACTGAAGTTCAAGCGTTGTGCCTCTGAGCATGGCATGTACACGCACGGCCACGGTGAGCAGCGACTGATTGTGGGAGTGTACGTCGACGACCTCATAATCACTGGAGGCGACATGGAAGTCCTCGAAAGGTTCAAGAGGGAGATGTCGAAGAACTTCAAGATGAGCGATCTCGGCATACTCAGCTACTACCTCGGCATCAAAGTGCAACAGAGTACTGCCGGCATCACCATCTGCCAAAGTGCGTACGCGAAAAAGGTGCTGGACACAACTGGGCTTGCGGAGAGTAACCCTACAAGGACGCTAATGGAGGCCCGGCTTCAGCTAAGGAAGACCGGCACTACAACGACAGTCGAGGCCACCAATTACCGCAGCATTGTCGGGAGCCTGCGCTATCTGGTAAATACACGCCCTGACCTTGCTTACTCAGTTGGATATGTGAGTAGATTCATGGAAGCACCTCTGGAGGAGCATCTTGTAGCTGTCAAGCGCATCCTACGCTATGTGGCTGGAACCAGAGGCTGGGGTGTGAGATACAGCGCAGGGAAAGGAAAGACGAAGCTTGAGCTGGTCGGCTACAGTGATAGTGACATGGCCGGTGATGTTGATGATCGTAAGAGCACTAGCGGGATGATCTACTTTCTCTCAGGCGGCGCGATCTGCTAGCAATCAACAAAACAAAAGGTAGTTGCTTTGTCTTCCTGCGAAGCAGAATACATCGCCGCTTCGACGGCGACAACACAGGGGGTCTGGCTTGCGCGACTGATGGAAGAACTCATCGGAAGAGAAAGTGATCCACCAATGCTATACGTGGACAACAAAGCTACGATCTCCCTGATAAAAAATCCAGTTTTGCACGACCGGAGCAAGCACATAGAAATCAGATTCCACTACATCCGAGAATGTGCAGATCGAGGGCTCATCAAGATTGATTTCATCCGAACCGAGGAACAGCTTGGAGACATTTTCACCAAGTCCCTGGCGCGGGTAAAATTTGAAGAACTACGCTCAAAGATCGGAGTTCAAACAATATGGTAGACATATACCATAGGGCTTTAGGAGGAGATTGTTAGGTAAATCCCTAGATTAAAAATTCATTCCTAGGTTTTAGGTAACGGGTTTTCTATTCAACCCACACAATGAAAGTAGTGGGAAGTCCACGTCCAGTGGAAGGCCTTTAAATTAGCTTTCCACTTCTTTCCATTTTTAGGATAGATTTGTTATTTAAATACCGTCAACTGAATAAAATAAAAAATCGTATCGAGTCTTCAGCAAAATCTCTCTCTCCTTTATTTTTTTATTTTTCTTCTGCCGTTGTTTTTTCGTCGACGCTTCTCCCAATTGCCAGAAGCCAACAATCTATTCATTAGGCAACATGGTGAATGAGATCTCCATCGTCAAGAAGTTCCTTCGAACTTTTTCCCTAAGATTCATGCAGATTGTTACTTCCATCGAGCAATTCGTCGAATTTAAGAACATGTCAGTTAAGGAGGTCGTTGGTCTTCTTAAGATCCATGAGGACAAAAAGGAGGAGAAATAACTCTTACCCACACATGAGGAGTGGCTCGCACGGACAAGGAATGATGCGACTGACTCTTTTTTTCAAGTACGAGGGAACATGAAAGCCATGACAAAAAAAAATAGAGATCGTGGACATGACCTCGAACGTGGTAGCAGAGGAGGCCGTGACAATACCTCACAAACCCATGACAATGCCAACACCTTTAAAGATAAAAGTATGATCAAGTGTTACTCTTGTGGAATCTGTGGTCACTATGTAGTAGAGTGGGGCAAGAAGGAGCGCGATGAGGAGGCAAACCTAACACTCATGCAGGATCAAGAACCCTTATTGATGTTGGCCGAGAAGATACCCAATTTAATGATGCTCAACGAAGAGAAGGTTATGACGAACCTTCTCACAAAAAGAGAAGGCCGAGTGGAGACCAATATGTGGTACCTTGACAACGGAGCAAGCAACCACATGGCCGGAGATAGAATAAAGTTCAAAGAGCTTGATGAGAAGCTCATTGGAAATGTGAAATTTGACGATGGATCAATTGTACCTATCCAAGGCAAAGGATCGATCTTGTTCCAGTGCAAGAATCACAACCAACGTTTTGAAGAGTAACATTATCAGTCTTGATCATATGACGGAAGAAAGAAGCAGAGTTGAGTTAGCTAACTCGTTCCTTAAGATTTTCAATAGGAACCTTGTTGATGACGGTAAAGCGGTCGCATAACTGCCTGTACAAGATACTATTGGAGACTAGTCAGCCCACCTCTCTATTAACGAAACTTGCAGACCCAGCTTAGCTATGACATAAAAGAGTTAGACACGTGAACTTTCAGACGCTCAAAATGATGGGAGAGAAGAAGATGGCTACGGGGCTACCCCAAATCTAACATCCGAACTAGCTATGTGAAAGTTGCCTAGTCTCCAACAAGCAAGACTGTCGTTCCCAGCTCAAACCAGTTTTCGTGCTCAATGACCACTACAACTAGTTCATGCAGATTTTTGTGGCCCGATCACCCCATCATCGATTGCTGGTAATAATTACTTTCTCTTACTTGTTGATGATTATAGTCGTTGGATGTGGGTGTACATGCTCAAAGAAAAATGAGAGGCATTATGTGCATCCAAGAAATTCAAAAGACTCGATGAAAACGAGACTCATCACAACCTAAAAACCTTGTGCACCAATCGAGGTGGCGAGTTCTTATCCCAAAACTTCTCAAAGTTTTGCAAAGAGGAAGGTATCAAGCGTCAACTCACTGCACCATACAGTTCACAATAAAACGGTGTGGTCGATCGAAGAAATTGCACCATAATGAGCATTGCAAGAAGGTTACTCAAGAGCATGCAAGTCCAGGTGATTTTTCGGGGCGAGACAATACGACATGCGGTTTATCTTCTAAATCATTTACTGACAAAGGCGCTGGACATTTGCAGCCCCTACGAAGCATGGTTCAAAAATATACCTCACTTTGAGTACCTAAGAGTCTTCGATTGTACAGCACATGTTAAGATTGCAAAGCTGTTGAGATATGATTCAAAGTTCTGACCAAGTTTTGAGGAAGCTGTTACTAGTTTTCTAAACTTATGAATTTTTTTATGGTCAATTGTTTAGTAGGATTTCCAAAATTTTCGATTTTTAGTTACCATATGCCTGTATATATTGAAACTTTGTAACTCTTTTGGCAAGGCATGAGTAAACAATAATAAAGCATTAGCAACTTTAATCTTATTCTGTATTTTGCTATCTCTTTCAATATTCTTTTCCCAATAAATTTGGTATCAGAGCCAAGGTCTTGTCAAGACGAGAAGTGATTATTTTTTTTACGAAACAAAAATGGCAGTAGCTGATTTTTCTTCCTCTGCATCGCTCATACCAATTTTTAATGGTGAGAAATATGAGTGGTGGAGCATCAAGATGAAGATCTTACTAGGATCACAGGAGCTATGGGACTTGGTGGAGCACGGGTTTGTTGATGTATTAGAACCCACAATAGAAGAAAGGAGAGACTAAGAGAAACCAAGAAAAAGGATGCAAGGCTCTGTTCATTATTCAACAATCAATTCATGAGACTATTTTTTCATGAATTGCAGCAGCAATCACATCAAAGCAAGCATGATCAGTTCTGCAAAAGAAGTTTCAATGAGATTCAAAGGTCATAACAGTGAAATTGCAATCTCTAAGATATGATTTTGAAACTTTTCTCATGACGAATGGTGAATTAATTGTTGATATTTTGTAAAAGCAATAGAAATAGTTAGTCAGATGTGTGCCTATGGAGAGAAAATTTGAGATGAAACAATTGTTACAAAGGTGTTGAGAAGCTTAACTCCAAAGTTTGATCATGTGGTGGCTGCTATAGAAGAAGCTAAGGATCTATGAATACTCTCAGTTGATGAATTGATGGGCTCGCTTCAAGCTCATGAGCCCAGAATCAACAGATAATAAAAAAGGAATGAAGAAAAGGCACTACAAGTGAAGGACACAGCCAACAACGAAGGAGAAAATATTTGTTTAGCAAGTAGAAGTCGTGGAAGATGAGGATTTCGCAGCTTCCATGGTGGTCGTGGTAATAGGGGTAGATGGAGAAATGATGAACAAAGGCAGATTAATGAGCAAAGTAATATAATGAATGTCATACTATGTTACCATTGCAGAAGGTAAGGGCACATAAAAAGTGATTGTTGGTATAAAGATTAGGAAATGAATTTTGCAACAGAAAATGGAGAAGAATAAGAAGGAGAAGAAAAAGAAGAAAGACTTTTATGGCTTGTATTGATATTAATTCAAAAAAGAGTGATTTATGGTTTGGTGAGAGCGGATGCTTGAACCATATGAGATGCAAGTTGAAGAAAACGACACAGTGAAAGTCGAAACCAGTCATGGTAAGATAAAACTGTTAGATAATGTTCAATTTGTGCCTGATTTAGGGTACAATTTATTGAGTGTTGGACAATTGATTACTAGAGAACATTTCGTTCTATTTAATGACAACACATGTGTCATTACAAATAAGAAATTCGGCCATAAAGTTCAAATTGTCGTGACTTCAAATAAGATATTTCCATTAGATGTTTCTAACATGGGGGATTTTGCTCCTTCTGCTGGTACAATAGATGACTCGATTTTATGGCATCTGAGATATATGCATCTGCATATGAAGGGCCTGAAAATACTCACGGATAAAGGTATGGTTTTCGCGTTACCAAGAATTGATTTAATTAGTTTATGTAAAAGATGCATTTATGGCAAGCAAACTAGGAAGTCCTTTCTTGTTGGAAAAGCTAAAACAACTTCAAATTGTCTAGAACTGATTCATGTTGATATATGTGGGTCAATGCAAACTAAATTCTTGGGTGGGAGTATATACTTTTTACTATTTATTGATGACTATAACATAAGCTAAAACAACTGGGTTTACTTCCTACAACATAAGTCAGAAACTTTTCAGAAGTTCTAGAATTTTAAAGCTACGGTGAAAGACCAAAGTGGCTGCCACTTTAAAGTTCTTCGCACAAATAGAGGTGGCGAGTTCATATTTACAGAGTTCAATTTGTTTTGTGAAGAAAAGGGAATCGAAAGGGAGTTAATGATAAGCGCCAACAATGCTAGGTTTTGCAAAGCTAGAGGTCCTTCTAGAATCCTTGTAAACGTTCACAGAGAAAGCTAACTTAACGGATTGATTCCAACCAAGAGCTGGTTAGAAGATGAATGACTCTTAGATCGAACTTGCAATCTATGATGGTCACTCTTAGATTCCAAGACGACTTGCTCCAGAATTAGCTTGATCAAAACTAATTCAATGAATCGGTTTAAACATCAAACCTAAAGCAAGGTTTGAAAAACAATAACACCAAAAATGTATTAAGAAAACACAAAAGGTTTTGTTTGTATTCAACAATTTTTTTTCAAAATGAATATTGCATGCCTTTATATAGGCCAAAAAGATAACCCTAACATAATAAAGTTCAACCACCAACTACAAATTACTAATAAATGCTATTAAATACAAATTGAAGAAAATAAGGCATTCATAAATTGTCTTAATTGGTAGTTCAACTACCAAAGGTAAGTCTTCTAATCACTTTCCAATGTCAGCCATTCCATTATTTTCTTGATTTGATACTTGAATCTTCTTTGCATTGTTTCTTGTAATTGCTTCTTCAACTCCATGCAAATGATCAACTGTCGGATTCGTATCAGTTAACATGATAAGCGCTCACAATGTTTGATTTTGCAAAGCTAGAGGTCCTTCTAGAATCCTTGCAAAATTTTACACATAAAGCTAACTTAACGAAATAAAGATATTTCACCTCTAGAGCGGCCAAAGAACGTCGACTAAATGCTCTGATACCAAATGATAAGTGCCAAAAATGCTAGGTTTTGCAAAGCTAGAGGTCCTTCTAGAATCCTTGCAAACGTTCACAAAGAAAGTTAACTTAACGAATTGATTCAAACCAAGAGCTGGTTAGAAGGTGAATGACTCTTAGATCGAACTTGGAATCTATGATGGTCACTCTTAGATTCCAAGACGAATCACTCCAGAATTAGCTTGATCAAAACTAATTCAATGAATCGGTTTAAACATCAAACTTAAAGCAAGGTTTGAAAGAAACATAACACCCCAAGGGTTTCAACCGGTTTTTGTATTCCACCATCTTTTAAAAATGAATATTACATGCCTTTATATAGGCCAAAAAGATACCCCTAACATAATAAAGTTCAACCACCAACTACAAATTACTAATAAATGTTATTAAATACAAATTGAAGAAAATAAGGCATTCATAAATTGTCTTAATTGGTAGTTCAACTACCAAAGGCAAGTCTTCTAATCACTTAACAATATCAGCACCTCCATTATTTTCTTGATTTGATACTTGAATTTTCTTTGTATTGCTTCTTGTAATTGCTCCTTCGAGTCCATGCAAATGATCAGCTGTCGGATTCGTATCATAACAGCTCTTTACACTCCATAACAAAATGGAATCGTTGAACGAAAAAATCGAATTGTTGTGGAGATGGCAAGAAGTATGTTAGAAGCAAGGAGACTTTCAAACCCATTTTGGTAAAAGTCGTAGCAACATCTGTCTATCTATTAAATCTCTCACCAACAAAGGTTGTTATGAATCGAACTCCTTATGAAACATGGCATGGAAGGAAACCATTTGTAAGTCATTTACGAGTCTTTGGCTGTGTTGCTTAGCTTTGAATAATTCTCAAATTCGTCAAAAGCTTGATGAAAAATCTAAAAATGCATCTTCATTGGGTATTGTACTCAATCAAAGGCATATAAATTATACAATCCTCTTCATGAAAAGATTTCAGTTAAAAGGGATGTAATATTTGATGAAAATGTGAGTTAGGATTGGAGTAAAGAATAGGAGTAGCAAGAGATTACAGTTGAAGTTTCTCCAGATGAAGAGACAAGAGTCAATTTCAGTGCATCTTCTAGTGCCACTACTGCAACAAAAAATTTGTCAAATTTATCATCTTCAGTATCACTAAATAGCAACTCTTCTCTTGAAGAATTTTCGGATAAGACATCTCCAAGGAAGTATAAATCTTTTGCTGACATATATGCATCATGTCAATTTGCTCTTATTGTTTCATACAAGTTATGAAGAAGCAGCTGAAAAAGAAGAGTGACGGAAAGTCATGGTAGAAGAGATGCAGTCAATAAAGAAAAATTGAACATGGGAGATGGTTGACTTACCAAATGAAAAAATTGCAATCAACTTGAAATGGGTGTTCAAGACAAAATTTTTACCAGATGAAAGCATACATAAGCATAAGGCTCGTCTTATAGAAAAAAGGTATGAGCAACATCAAGGTATAGATTTTGAAGAAACTATTTTTCTAGTAGATCTCTTTGAAACTATAAGAACCATTCTAGCATTAGCAGTAGAATTGCGATGACTTGTTTATCAGTTTGATGACAAGCCAACATTTCTTAATGGAAATTTACAAGAAGAGGTCTATGTAGCACAACCAGAGGGATTCATAAAGAAAGACAGAAACAAAGGTATACAAGCTGAGAAATGCATTATACGGATTAAAGCAGGCCCATTGAGCTTGGTATAGCAAGATTGATGGGTATTTTCAAGAAAAAGGATGCATGAGAAGTGAGAATGAGCCTACTTTGTGTTGAATAAACATTAAATATTATTTTTAGTTAATTTTAGTGGGTTTTAAGTTCAAAAGTTAGTGGTAAAGGAAAAGACCGAGAGTGTTGAAGATGAAAGGCCAAGAGTCTTTATCGGAAATAGTAGTGTTTTATGGCTCGGGAAATAGTGGCATTCTTATAGCTCTAATTAATTTTAGAAAAAAAGAGAAAAAAAAGTAATAGAAGAGGAGTTTTCAGATAAATAAAGTGTTTTTTGTCTCCCCCACTCTCAAAAGAAAAATTAGTGGGCATGAGATTTCTTTCACAAATTCATGGGATTTCTTTCACAAATGGTATCAGAGCCAATGACAAATGTGACGGGTCAAATGCCGCTACCGCGACTAACGAAGACAAACTACGAGAATTGGAGCATTCAAGTGAAAGCTCTTCTCGATTCTCAAGATGCATGGGAGGTGGTCGAAGAAGGTTTCGAAGAACCAAACGATACCACAGGTTATACGTCGGCACAAAACAAGGCATTGAAAAAGGTGCGATCAAAGGATAAGGCGGCACTATACATGTTGTTCCAAGCTGTTGACGAGTCGGCCATTGAGAAGATTGCCAGTGCAACTACTTCAAAAGAAGTGTGGGATATTTTAGGAAAAGTGTTCAAAGAAACTGACCGAGTCAAGCAAGTGCATCTCCAAACTCTTCGTGACGAGTTGGAGAGCATGAAGATGAAGAAGTCGGAAAGTATATCTGACTACATCACGCGTGTACAAACTGTGGAAACCAACTCAACCGAAACAGAGAAATGTTAGCCAAGACGCGAGTTGTGGAGAAGATTTTGAGATCATTAACCAACAACTTTGAGAATGTTGTATGCGTGATAGAAGAGTCAAAGGACCTAGTGACATTTACGGTCGACGAGCTCGCCGGTTCTCTCGAGACATACGAGCAACGTAAGAAGAAGGAGGAGGAAACACTCGATCAAGCACTTCAAACCAAGGCGTCAATCAAAGATGAAAAGATACTCTATTCTCAAATTTTTCAAGGTAGAGGTCGTGACCATGGAAGTCGTGGAAATGGTCGCAGTGGTCACGGCAGCAGTCATGAAGGATACTATGAGGAGAAGGGATAGTCGAGTCAAGCAAATTGGCGTGGAAGAGGACGTAGTTGAGGAAGAGGTGTCCGATTAATTTATTCAAACATTCAGTGCTACAAATGCCACAAATTTAGTCACTATGCAAATGATTGTAACTCCGACAAATGTTATAATTGTGGTAAAGTGGACATTTTGTAAAAGATTGTCGAGCCGATAAAAAGGTGGAAGGAACAACCAACCTAGCCTTGGAAGACGTAACAAATGAAGGTCTTCTCTTGATGGCTCAAAATGAAGACAACATCAACAACGACACTCTGTGGTACCTCGACTCAGGGGCAAGCAACCATATGTGTGGTTACGAGTACCTATTCAAAGAGATGCAAAAGATTGAAGATGGTCATGTGTCATTTAGAGATGCTTCAAAGGTGGAGGTCAAAGGCCGAGCTACGATACATTTCTTGCAAAAGGATGGTTTAATAGGGTCAATTCAAGATGTTTATTACGTACCAGACCTCAAGACCAACATATTGAGTATGGGGCAACTCACAGAGAAAGGTTACTCGATATTCTTAAAAGACCGCCTGCTACACGTGAAGGACAAGCAAGGGCGTTTGGTTGCTCGAGTCGAGATAGGAAGAAATCGGATGTACAAACTTAATTTAAGAAGCATACGAGAAAATTATTTGCGAGTCGAAGTAGAAGACCCAAGGCATCACTGTGACATCTCCACTTTGGTCACCTACATCATGGTGCACGGGCTACCCAACATGGACTATGAAGGAAAATTTTGTGAAGAATGCGTGCTCTGCAAGCATGCGAGAACCTCAATTCAAAAGAAGGCTGAATTTTGGGCTAAACAACCTCCCGAGTTGATTCAAACAGATATATGTGGACCAATTACCCCGAGTCTTTCAGCGATAAAAGGTATTTCATTTATCACCCGTCATCAGCAATGACCTTGCTGTCCCAATGATGGTCTGATTTTGGCACTCCCCATTCACGCTTGAATACACTTTAATTGCCTGTGCCGCCTCACTTTTCGCTTGCAGCAAGATCAACCACATGAAGCGGCTTTTGTCATCGACCAGTAGGAGGAAAAGTCTTGAGCCAAGGGATGAAGTAGATGTCGGTCAGCTTGCGATGCTCGCCTCCCTTGTCGACGAAGCCGTCGCCGAACTTAACCATAAGGCATCACTGTGACATCTCCACTTTGGTCACCTACATCATGGTGCATGGGCTACCCAACATGGACTACGAAGAAAATTTTTGTGAAGAATGCGTGCTCAGCAAGCATGCGAGAACCTCAATTCAAAAGAAGGCTGAATTTTGGGCTAAACAACCTCCCGAGTTGATTCAAGCAGATATATGTGGACCAATTACCTCGAGTCTTTCAGCGATAAAAGGTATTTCATTTATCACCCGTCATCAGCAATGACCTTGCTGTCCCAATGATGGTCTGATTTTGGCACTCCCCATTCACGCTTGAATACACTTTAATTGCCTGTGCCGCCTCACTTTTCGCTTGCAGCAAGATCAACCACATGAAGCAGCTTTTGTCATCGACCAGTAGGAGGAAAAGTCTTGAGCCAAGGGATGAAGTAGATGTCGGTCAGCTTGCGATGCTCGCCTCCCTTGCCGACAAAGCCGTCGCCGAACTTAACCATAAGGCATCACTGTGACATCTCCACTTTGGTCACCTACATCATGGTGCATGGGCTACCCAACATGGACTACGAAGGAAAATTTTGTGAAGAATGCGTGCTCAGCAAGCATGCGAGAACCTCAATTCAAAAGAAGGCTGAATTTTGGGCTAAACAACCTCCCGAGTTGATTCATACAGATATATGTGGACCAATTACCCCAAGTCTTTCAGCGGTAAAATAGCCGCCTCACTTTTCGCTTGCAGCAGGATCAGCCACATGAAGCGGCTTTTGTCATCGACCAGCAGGAGGAAGAGCCTTGAGCCAAGGGATGAAGTAGACGTCGGTCAGCTTGCGATGCTCGCCTCCCTTGCTGATGAAGCCGTCGCCGAACTTAACCATAAGGCATCACTGTGACATCTCCGCTTTGGTCACCTACATCATGGTGCACGGGCTACCCAACATGGACTACGAAGAAAAAATTTGTGAAGAATGCGTGCTCAATGTCACGGTCCTACATTTTTTACCGTGCGGCGTCGTGATTCTGGCACGACCACGACCAACCTTAAGGGGAATTAAACCCCATATATATTTTTTGCCCCGGCTTTGTGGCTTCGTCGAACCTTAGGCGATGTTTGTCTTCACCCATCGGACATCGCTTGTGCGGAATCCAAGCTTGTCCAACCACACACACCGCCTGCGCGTGCATGTTCAATCGTCTGCAACACAACCGGCTTGCCTCTACACTAGGCCAAGTCATCCGGCTCGACCTTGCCTCTTCTCGGGCCAAGGTCTCTCAATGCAACGTCGCATCTTGTCTTGTCGTCTCGATCCCCATCGACAGGGTCCATATGTCTTGACACCATCCCGAGTCTCGGGATGTCGTCGGCCATCATGACTCGTTCGGTCATGCCATCGAGAATGGGCCCGCGTGTCTTTCATCTCATCGGGACTTCCCGAATATCCATCCATCCGGGTTCTATCGAGGCATAGGCCATCTGTGCCCATGCCGAGTCATTTAAGAATACCGTACTGGATAGCGGGTGTATGTAGCAACCTCTGACACGCGGGCTGGGGCGCAATACCGGCACACTCGTGCCGTCTGGTACTGTCCTTCAAAAACCCATTTCAAAGGAAGTCGCCCGAGACACTCGTCTCGACACGCTCGCCCACACTGTGACACACGTATGTGTCACAGGGTAGCTCATTTAGGCCACAGGGGTGGTGGAGAGCTCCCTCATTTAGGCCACAGGGGTGGTGGAGAGCTAACACCATGGTACCCCCTATAGTACATTCTGAGCCATTTTCAATCTACCAGGAGTATACATGATTTTTGTGAACGGTCATACGGTGTCGTGCATTGTCCGTCCGATGTCCGATTGACATCAAATTTGGCGAGCATTCAGATTTCATATGGACGGACTTAACTCCCGAACCGCATGACCAAATTCCTTCCGGAACCCCAACTTTCGAGGTTAAGGCCCGGGGCCCTACCCGGCCCTTCAACAAGCCTATCTTTGTCCCTCATGTCTATTCTGATGTCTTTGTCTTGCTTATGTCTCAGCTTGTCTTTATAATGCTCACTTAGCGTGGTGGTGTGTTGGATGATGCATCGTCCTCCTCGATCGCATCATGACATTCTTCTATATTGGCCCGCATGTGGCCGGATGGGCGTCTCTTGAGGGACGCCACTTTTCTTGTCGCACCGTGAGGGTCACAACCTACTCTCTTCATAGTATGGTTGTGACACTCAACAAGCATGCGAGAACCTCAATTCAAAAGAAGGCTGAATTTTGGGCTAAACAACCTCCCGAGTTGATTCATACAACTATATGTGAACCAATTTACCCCCAAGTCTTTCAAGTATGCCGACACTCGACGGTGGCGTGGAAGAGTGAATGAGCCTACCTAACCACGATGTGTGTATTTTCACACTTTGAATTTTCTTCTACTTAAACCTGAGACCTGCGTGTTGTTAGGTCGACATTTTAACCAATTGAGCTATTCAACTTAGCTTTTGAAAGACTTGGCTTCTCCACAATGATATACCACGAAACTAGTTCTGATACCAATTCGTCTGAAGAGGAAATCCTTGACGAATAAAAACTGCGAAGAAACTTTGTTGGAAGAAAATGAAAACATAAAAGATGAAGAAAATTAAGAAAGAGAACGAATACTTTGGGATTTGATTATGCTGAAAAATACGGTAGGAATGTTTCTCATTGATTGGACTATTTAAAACAACTTATAATCTAAAAATGGCCAAAATGGCCAATAAATCTTGCTCCTTAACATGCCGAAATGGGTAGCTAAAAATACTCTCTTCCACTCTACGTGTATCGTTAATTCAGATAGCCTAAAAACAAGATTCAACTACTAATTTTAAGGAAAACGTGAATAAACTAAATAAAGAAAAGGAAAAAAAAAACCGCAGCCTTTTATCTAACAGCATTCACATGCTCTTCTAAAACTGAGATAATAAAAACTAATTATAGCCATCAAAACGTCATTATTTCCCATAACAACTCTTGGCCTTTCATCTAAAGACTCCTGACCTTTCACTTTTTCACTCACTTCTGAATATAAAACCCACTAAAGAAAATAACATTTAATGTTTATTCAACACAACTGTGGCGTCGTGCCAAACATTGTGCCTGAGAAATTTGTTGAGTGAAGTGACTAGAAGTGAACTAAAGCCAATAACTCTCTACGTCGACAAAAAATTTGCGATTGCACTGATGAAGAATCTAGTATTTCAGGGACGCAGCAAACACATTGACACTCGCTTCCACTTCATCTGTGAGTGTGTTGAGAAGAGACAAATCGTTATGGAGTTTATATGCACTAGAGAGCAACGTGCAAATATTCTAACCAAGGCCCTAGCAAGGGTTAAGTTTGCAGAGATGCAGGAATTGCCGGAAATAAAGAATCTCGAACAAAGTTAAGTTTACGGAGGAGATTGTGAGTTTATAAACTTGACTTAATAGAATAAGTCACTAACTTATGGAGTAACTTTAGGAGAATTGTTAGTAGACTTATTAGAATAAGTTACTAACTTATGGAGCAACTATAGGAGAATTGGTAGTAGTTGCCAAATTGTGGACCAAGTTTTGAGCTTGTGTGGACTAAGTTTTATACTTTAGTTAGGAAGATCGTTAGTGGTTATTAACTTACAAGAAAGTTTAGGAAGCTAGTTAGTGCTTTCTCCGCTATAAATACTCATGAGATATATGCTTTCTCACAACAACAACAAAGAGAATTGAAAAGCAAATTGCTTAAGGTTTCTTTGCTCCAAAAGATCTCTCCCCTCAAGTTGTTCCATTGCTCCTTTTACTTGTTTCGACATATTTCGATCGTGGATCATATCCAACATTATAGGGAACTGAATAAGAGAAAAGTGAAGAATAAGTGTCTTCTCCCTCGTTTAGGGAAGCAACAGTGTTTCCCAAGATAGACCTATGGTTAGGTTATCATCAGATCAAGATCAAAGACGGGGATGTACTCAAGACAACGTTTAGAGCGAGGTATGGTCATTATGAATCTCTGGTCATGTCTTTTGGACTCATCAATGCCCATGTGCCATGTTCATGGAGTTGATGAACTGAGTGTTCAAGGGGTGTCTAGAAATGTTTGTTATCATGTTCATAGATGATCCTTGTGTATTCTAAAACGAACCAGGAAGTCCTCCAAAAAGTCCTGACAATTTTGAAGGAGAACAATTTGTATGCCAAACTCTCCAAGTGAGAATTTTGGTTACGAAATGTCTCATTTTTAGGACACTGATCACTCGTGAAGTTATATAGTAAAATGGTGTAAAATTCACTAGAATAAGTGCAAGTATATAATGTCACAAGTAGCAAGTAATGAGTAAATTATCGATTCCACATATAACCTATTTTTTAGTAACTTTTGTGACTGAAAATTAAGTGAGTTTTGAGTGTCATTCAGATGTGTGTTGATGAGTTTAAACTATCTAAAAAATATATTTGCAGAGTGGTAACTACTGTAAAAAAAACAGAGAGCATCGAGAAAATCAATAATAATGAGGAAGGTTCGGCTAGTAGAACTTAAATAGATAAGTTGTTGAACCTTGTGGTGGACTTTAACTTCTTTATTAACTAGGCTCCAGAAAAAAAAATATTTCTAATCTTCAATTACCTTTAAGTATTATTGCAACCGAACCAGAGTATTAAAGAGAATTTCCTTGCTCTCTTTCTTCTTTCAAATAACAGAACAATTGTGTATATAGAGTGGCCTACTAAACAAACATGTAAATCATAATAACAACTTTTTAATAAACTAAAATCATATTGTCAATATGTTTTAACTATATAAAACTCTCTCGCCTCTAATATAAGGTTAGTTCTCCTTAATAAAACTTATTAAGCATAGAAATCAACATCTTAGTCATGCAAAATTAATAGAATAAGATAAGAGAGTTATCAAGTTTTGTTGTTGTTCTTTAATGGATGTTCCACTCCTTTGAGCTCTCTCGTCTACCTATTTGCCTTAATCTAACCTTTTTTAGTCTTCCTTTACTTTCTGCTGTCATCAGCTACTGAATTAGAGTTCTTATGCTTCCTTCTCTTTGGTTATTATAGCAACAGCATCCTCTGTTCTTGTCTTTCCATTTCTCCTCTTTGGTGGCTAAGACCTTGCTTTCAGAAAACATTTACCCTTTTATAGTGCTTCTTTCTTCCCATTTAAGGTTGAGGAGGGATAATTTGTCCACCTAGGAAACTTCTAATTTGTATTCACGTGACTTTCTAATTTAGACTAAAATTTTCACGTCATCCCCAAAAAATTTGCTTCAGCATCAAGGTCAACAATTTGTCTAGACATGTCATCACTAGCAAGGTTGTTTCCAGATATGCTACAACATCATGGTTCAACATAAATGTTCTGAAATTTTACCAAATAACTCACTTAAATGTACAATTAGACTCGATTTATGTAAATTGATCCTCTTTTCATGTTGAACCACAATAGACTATTTTATGCTTACTAATTAGAATAAATGGAACAATCAATGAGAAAATGGTGAGTATGAATGCAAAATTAAATATAAAATGGCTCAGTATAACTCTACTTCTAGAGAGTTATCAGACACATATTGTCAAAGGATGGAGTTTTAGTGGACTCCGCAAAGGTGGAAGCAGTCACTAAGTGCGCCATTCAACTACGGATACTAATGTATGTAGTTTCTTGGGCTTGGCAGGGTACTATAGGCATTTTGTATAAGATTTTGCCACGATAACCTCACCGCTAATGTATTTGACTAGGAAGGGTGTTTCGTTTGTGTGGATTGAGGCATGTGAAGCGAGTTTCCAAGATTTGAAACACAGGTTTGTGAGTAAGGGCTTAGTATGCCAACAGGTGAAGACACCAAGATAGAGAACGTCAGGATTGTTGCAGCCTTTGAGCATGCTGGAATGGAAGTGAGAGAATATAACTATAGACTTTATTGTAAGTCTACCCAGAACGTTGAAAGGGTATACAATGATATGGAGGATCATCGATAGATTGACCAAGTAGGCACACTTTCTACCTAGTAAGACCACCTACACGGAGGATAATTGGGCATAGTTAGACATGAGGGAAATCGTTAGATTGCATAGAGTTCGAGTGTCTACTGTATTGGACCAGGACCCACATTTTGCGTTGGTATTTTGGCATAGCCTTCAGAAAGTGTTAGGTACTCTCCT
Source organism: Cucurbita ficifolia (assembly GCA_033971965.1). Classification (NCBI taxonomy): domain Eukaryota; kingdom Viridiplantae; phylum Streptophyta; class Magnoliopsida; order Cucurbitales; family Cucurbitaceae; genus Cucurbita; species Cucurbita ficifolia. The sequence continues at coordinate 7,983,136 of CM066975.1, read as the reverse complement.
TGATTTCAATAGTTCCTTCAACCCATAGATCAATGGTCAAATCGAGCGCTTGAACCAAATCTTGGAAGACACACGGTGTGCTTGTGTGTTGGATTTTGCAGGCAGTTGTGACTCTAAGCTGCATCTTATGGAGTTCGTCTACAACAACCACTTTCAGGAAACTACTAGTATGACACAATTCAAAACCATATATGGAAAACGATGTAGGTCCTTGATTTGCTGGGACATGGTAGGTGAACGGGAGTTGTTGGGACCAAAGTTAGTCGAAGCTGCTAATGAGGCCATGCAAAAGATTAGGGTAAGGATGCACACGGATCAGAGTAGACAAAAGAGTTACACCGATGTGAGGCGTAGGAACTTGAAATTTAAGGTAGACGACAAGGTGTTAGAGTAGTCAATTGTGTAAACTTTGTTGGGATTTTTAGATCTCAGTTGGAATAATTTAGGTTTTAGTTTAGAAAATAAAATTTCAAGTACTAACCATGTATTCTAGGAATTTATGATTTGGAATTAGAAATTAAATATCAAAGTTATCTATTTGTTTATCTCCGTTTCGTAGTAGTCTTCCCATTTGGACTTTAGGAAAAACGTTAGATAATCCTAAAAAAATTTAATATAAAAAATAGCTAAGTTGTCTGGGAGTTTACGGTGCAAAATTAGATTAAAAGAAAATTGCCAAAAGCGAGAAAAATTACCAAAAAAATCAAAAATCAAAAGGGATGGGCCCAAATCCAAGTTTGAAGCTTGGAAAGCGAAGCTAGAAACCGAACCTGAGCTTTAGATGTAGCGTCTAGACCACAGGTTCGGAGCCACACTTGCCATAGGCTTGGATAAAATCCAATAGCCTTCAACCCATCTATTTTTGGAGCCAAACCTATCATCTAAGTCGCATGACTTGTGCCCCAACCCGCACGCCCCACCACACGTTGAGACCCATGCCTCTTCTTAGCGACGACTTGACTCGGCTTCTGGCAACTCTAACAACGTAGTCTATTCGATTAGCCATTTTTAGCCCATTCCACTATTTTGGACCCGTTTCCTGTCCTTTCTGATCCTATCAGAGTCGATTTTGGCATTTACCAACGCATTTAAGATAAGTACGACCACCCTTTGCCCAATTTAAAATGTTCTAAGCTAAATTAGAGGTTTAATTATGAAGATTAGGTAGATTAAATCACTCAAACATATTCTAATTCGGTATATAAATTAATATAAATCATTTTTATGGAAAATACATTAACATAATAAATTATTTATTTGCTTAACTATTTTATATCAACTTTATATGTGTACACACTATTCTAAAAATGTTTATAATTGAAATAATAAATTATTTAATTAATACCTTAGTATAATAACTCAATAATAACTTATTTAAACGTATATTTAATTTTATTTGACAAAAAGAATTATTAAATAAATAAATTACAGTTTCATTTGTAGCTTTGAATTTTATTTTATTTTATTTATATAAATACCTTTTTAGAATTGTTTTTGTTGAAATTAATGTAATTTGATGGGATGACTAATATATAACAATTAAAAGATATATGTAATATAATTTATAATATAATTCAGATAAATTAACTTGACCGTTGTCATTATAAATAAATTATAATAGTCATCAAATCTTATATATATTTACAAATAATATAATGTATATGTCTTCTCATTTTATATGTAAACTTTGGCGTTAATTTGTATATATTTTTGGAATAATTTCTGTATTTAGGAATCATTTTTTTTTTTTTTTTTTGTTTATCCACGATGAAATTGGATAATGATATCCATTTGTGGTCTCTGTCGTGGTTCCACCACGTGTCTGCAGTTTCCCGTTATATCCACAGAACCCGAAAGCAATGGGACGTTGCGTTATCCATTGACAACCCTAAATCTTCGATGTTGTTTCTTGACCGCTCCATTTTCCGTTCATTTTCCTTCGCCTACAGACTTCTCTCTTCCCCTTTTCCTCCTCCTCCGCCTCCTCCTCCACTTCATCACAACCTCCCTATTTCCATCCCCATTATCTCGTTCTTAATCATCTTATCACCTACCATATATCCATTTAAATTTCCCCCAATTTCCCCACTTCGTAATTCCTCCTACTTTCTTCAATCGCTGCGATTTCAATACATTCATCACTGATTTCAATGGCGGACGCTGTCAGCAAGATTTCTTTTGCCCCCTCTTTGCGTTGTTGTAATCATCTTCCTCCACCAATTTCCGCCCTTAAATCCGTCAATTCTTCTTCCTATCCCTTGAATTGGCAACGCCTTTCTGTGAAATTACCCTCCACCTTGCGGCCGTTTTCCATCAGCGACTCCAATAGCCAAATAATAGAGTTTACAGAAGCTAGGGACATCTCCAGGAACTCTGTTTCTCCTACACGATCTTCGACGGTATCCCTAATTTCATCCTCCTTCTCATATTAGGGTTTCGTTTTGTTTGTATCATTAGCTTCTCTGTGTTTATTTTCTTTGATTGCTGTGATATGGGTGATTATGAACAGAACTATTATGCAATTTGTTTAGTAACCCCTTTGTTGCTATTCAATAGAGTGGGTTTCGGGTTCCAAAAGCTCAGAAATGGTGGGATAAAGGGTTGCAGCCTAACATGAAAGATGTGAGTGGTGCACAAGATTTTGTGGATTCTCTTTTAAGTGCAGGGGATAAGCTTGTTATTGTCAATTTCTTCTCCCCTGGTTGTGGTGGCTGCAAAGCTCTTCACCCGAAGGTTTTCCTCATTCTTTAGTGTATTGGAGAATCTATGTTCCAAGTTTTCCTGCTTCTGAAGTTTTTTATGCTATACAGATGTGCCAATTTGCTGAAATGTATCCTGATATCCAATTTTTGCAAGTGAACTATGAAGAACATAAATCCATGTGTTATAGCCTTGGTGTTCATGTGCTGCCCTTCTTTCGCTTCTACAGAGGTGCGCAGGGCCGCCTTTGTAGTTTTAGCTGCACTAATGCAACGGTAAGATATCTTCAAATAGTTTGAGATTGTTATCAGATCATAATATTTGATTGGTGTATGTTCATTGAGCTGTTTTGTGGTTTCCTTTGTGCCTTGTGAGTATAAACTTCCGTTGAGGATTGTTGGGAGGGAGTCTACATTGGCTAATTTAGGGAATGATCGGTTTATAAGTATCATAGGTTTATAAGGATAAAGTCATGAGAACTTATGCTCAAAATGGACAATATCATACCATTGTGGAGAGTCGTAGTTCCTAACAACTTCTGTCTCCGATAATGCACTTGTTTGATAAAGAATTGGTGTGATCTCAGATTAAGAAATTCAAGGATGCGTTAGCCAAGCACAACACGGAACGATGCAGCCTGGGCCCGACCCAAGGGTTGGAGGAGAAGGATCTTGTGGCACTTGCTGCAAACAGAGAACTCTCATTCAACTACACGCCTAAACCAGCAGAAGAGGTTTCCATCCCCATCCCTGCCACTGTGGGAGGTGTAGGAATATCAGGATCGGATAAATCACGTTCGGACTCGGAGCAACCACCTCTTCCTCTTCCTTCAACTTTCCTAAAGAGTGGCCATGTCTCCAAGGAGAATGCCTATGTGGGATGAAGCCGACACCCGTATCGAAACCGTACTACAAGAGCTTTTTGTAAAGGTTCGGGGTATATTAACGAAACCCGGTGAAGTTGGTTCTTTTTTTCCTTTTGTTTTCATTTTGAGTGGCTTGGATCCCAGCCTGCTGATTCTTTAGAATATCAGCAGCTAGCTGTGTGATTGGTTGTATGTAGTCACTTGTTGTTGTTGTACATGGCTGTATAAAGCTTCTCTGCAAGATTCTGAGTTTAAAGTTTTCTGAAAGACTGTAATTAGTAAATTGGTGGCAGTCCAATGAAGAATCTTGTTGTAATGAAGTTTAAGATTTCCAGTTGGATCAACTCTGTCTTGCACTGTTATCTGTTATTCTCATACAATCATGTGGCTAATCGAATTGGTTGTGCTTTTTAAATGGATCCCAGGGAAAATGCCTGCAAGTTCTATCCATATTAGGCTGGGCTGGCTGTGAGATTTTATGACAGGACATAATATGCAAGCACATATGCTGGAACCACGGAAGTCATTAGAATACCGATTCCTCTATTGAAAAGTGTTTCCTTCTATTTTCTTTCTTGTCTATCTTCTTTTATTTCTCTCGGAGACTCGTATTTTGTCTGATTCAAAATGATTCTATCATTTCTGTATTTGTAATTCAATATAATTGTTCTAGACTCTTTATATACATCCACAAGAGATAGTATTAAAGCAATAATTAAGAAGGGAAAAAAACATTGTAGCATTGAATTAACAACTTGACAATGCGAAACTCTAGCTTGAAAATTCTAATCGAGTCATTTAAAGAGAGATCTGCGAAAGAACTGAGCTCCAATCAATATTTTGAAAAGTTATAGTGACGAAAATTAAAATTGGATGATTGAAACATATGATAAATAAAATTATTACTAAATGTACGTTGTGACTACAATCTATAGAATTTCATTAAAAATATTTCACCTTAATAATTGTCATGGACTTAAATGTTCAAAAATTTATAGCAAACATAATCATAACATAAATGAAATGGAGAAGATAAGATCCCAATTCAATAATTGAAATGTGAACGATCTATCTAAACATAGAGACTATGACTTATGTGCAGAAAACTAACTAACTAAAATTGATTCCATGGCCTAAGTAATCCATGCTCGTGACATACAACATGCATGAGGTCTCGTATTTAAAATCATGGTACATGGGTCATGATACATATGACACTTCCATACATTTCATGACATGAACTTCCAATGAGATGTACTTACATATTCATAAATATCTCATATATACTTGTCGTGTATTAAATATCAGGAAATACATGCATCACAAAAAACATTAACACATCACATAGAACTATATCACATAAAAAGGCCATAAGTTATACGATATTCATACTTCATTCAATTCATCAACTTAACTCATAGGCGTTCCAACAATAAGTTCACTTACATGTTAACCTAAGCTAAAGTCGCTAAATTTTCCTAGTCAACAGTAGTTTGATCCTGCTTGTCCATGTTCGATTCCACCTACTACGTTCTATGACATCATAATTAGAACATGTTCAGAAACTAACTTCACCGAACTCTCCTAATTGATTCAAAATAGCTCCAAGTATGTTAAATTGGTTAAATGGTTACCTTATTAACCTCAAATTTCTCCAATTATGTTCAAAATGGCTCTAGAATAGTCCACACAAAGGTTGAAAATACCGAATAGAGTCGTCTAAACCTATCGAGTCGACCGCAGGGATGCGGTAGGGGATGTTACATGGGCAGCTAGGGAAGTCTAGGTTGTGTCAACGCTAGAGAAACGAAGCGGACCGCACAGATGAGGCTGAATGGTGATGGGTCGTGCCCGCTCGTGGGCTTTGTGGGCCGTCCTTGTTGTTGGACTGGGCCACGTGCAATGATGGACTAGACTGCTGAATTGTTGGGCCACACGTGTGGATGTTTTTCATTGGAAATGGGTCGTAAGGTGAAGGCTTAGATGAGCTTGCAATAGCTTCGGTTACCAGGCTTACGAGGCTTAGCTTCGGTTACGAGCTTGCAATAGATTTTGAAAACCAAACGCCATTTAAAGATTATAAACAATTACAAAGGTCAAAAACATAGATTTTGAAAAGTAATGATGTATATCTAGCTCGACCTCTACCGCTCCGTAGCTTATGCACACCCTCGCCTCCTTTGTGCCGTCTCACCTTCATCTGGAAAAATTGAAATAGCATAAATGGGTATCGAAATACTTTGTAAATAGCTTGCTCGAAGATTCTTAGTTAGTTCTAAAGTCGTATGTCATTTAGTTTGTTCAGTTGTTCATATATCTTATTCGTACTTGGCATTCTCATTTCTGAGTCATAGGATCTTCTTTGGCTATCCTCTAGGTTAACTCGGTTCACCTAAGCTTAACTCTACACAGATTAATGATGCGAAAACCATTAAATTCTCTTTTCTTAACTCTATATAGGCCATCGATTCTCAGGGGTTGACTCTCTTGGACTTATTGCCTCATAATTTCTATATTTGAGCTCTAAGACATCTTGATTAGTTGTTTACTAGTCCTTTTTGTCATCATCTTCAACCTACATACCACAAGCACTCAATTGATAACCTCATCATGAGTTCCAACCCATAGTTCTAATCGTAGCGTTGTGGACACTATTCCCAATTTCTCTAGTATAGTATAGTTGACATATCCCTCGTAGGAATCCTATTTTAAGGCATTTGAGGTGAGTCATACTCCTGTTTGTCCAAGTTTAATTGGTCTTAGAACTTATGTTAGAAATAAACGCCATGTTTAATTAAGCTAAAATATTAATATGTCATGTGAATTGTTATAGTGAGAACTAAGTGTTGGATGCATAATTTAAAAGCAACTACCGAATAATTAGTAGGTTCGGCCAAGGTCAACCAAGTAAGTGACCTTAGTGTTGGAGTTAGCTAATTGGTTGATGTATGATGGTGCATGCCCTATGGCTTCTACATGTACCATATTAAATGTGTAATGCTTATGTTATGTGATCCTTATATGTTCTTTATATTGTCATGTGATGTATGTCATGTACGCATGTAATATGCATTACACTAGATTATGAATGAAATGAAATGTCATGTATGAAATGTTACGTCTTGCCATGTAAAGTTAGATGATGGATTACATGATGCATATATGGAATATGTAATGGAGGAAAAGAGAGGAAATGAAATAAATGTTATGTTATGTTATGAATGAAAAATCATGGGACCTCATGTATGCATATCATGTGCATCGGAATACTTCCCTATTATATTATGCTAGTACGGACGTGTACCTTCGATATTTATGTTCACCATGATATCATGCGTGTCTTTCCTTTTTTAAGGCGTCCGACGATGTGTAAAGCGTTGTGTCCGATCAAGTCAGGCCTAGAGGGTACGTATACGAGCCCGCTTGGTGGGTCTATATGCGCGTATGTGGGCCGTGTGTAGAGAAGTATCATACATCCAATCTTGTTCGAAACTAGAAAAAGGCTAAGGTCATGTTACGGTTTTAAAATATAGGTCCCATTCATGTATTGTGTGTGATTGCATTACTAACCCCAACATGAGGTGACTTACTGAGTATTTCATAAAATACTCAAGCCACATGCTACCCTTATATTTTTAAGGTAAAGGTAAAACTCTCATGCACAAATGACGGTGAAGGCTAGAAAGACCATAGAAGTCAAAATAGGGCATGATATAGCAACAGATTGCATTGAATTTCAATTTAGTAGTTGATAGGTGTTTTTAATGCAGTTTGTTTTATATTAAAAATTATGTTACGTTTAATTTCGTATGTCCATGACTTTATTTTAAAGATATTTATTATGAATTTCCGCATGTGATTTAAGCATGCATGGAATGACATCACTAATTAAGTTAAAAAAATTAGGAGCCGTACTACATCAATATATCAATACTATATCATATATATCAATACTATATCATATATATCAATACTATATCATATATATCAATACTATATCATATATATCAATACTATATCATGGGTGTAACAGTTAATCTAGATAACATTGGTATAGTTCAAAAAACGGAAATCAAATAAAAAAAATGACTACCCAATGCAATTCCCATTTATAATATAGTTTTAAAGCCAAGTATAGAATATAGTCAAATATTTTTTTGTGACAAACGCTATTAATTATATATGGTTGGAATTTAAGAAATAAATGTACATTCAAACTATGATGGCATGATGCATATTAAGTCAAGACAAGAATATAATTTTGTTTCATAGATACATATTATAAGAAATATATTCTGATGGAGATCATTTTGGTTGCCAACTAATACATGAAAATGGTACGTGAATATATGCCTGAAAAGGAGATGTTGACTCGGTTGGGAGTTACAGAAAATGAAACCATATAATATAAATGAATAAGGGAATATAATATAGTTTGGAGATAGGGTAAGTTAATTGTTAATTAATTAATTAATATTGTTAATTATTAATGAATTAAATTGAATAAATAAAAAGAAAAGAATGGTGGGAAAAAAGGTGTGTGGGAACTGGGAACCCATTTTTTGTGGCATTCAGGAAAGAAGAATATATTAGTTCTTGACTTGCAGAATCTGACCCTATAAAACATATGCCATTTGTATATAATATATATCATCTTTTGGTGTGAAGTTCATACGGATTCTCATGTTCTCATTCTCTTTAACATGGAACGAATATAAATTTTTTTTTTTCTTTCTCAACGAATAGCATTCCGTGGTGATTTCTTACTTTCTTTCTCGATTTTGCCCCCAACCCATGCTCTATGACTATGTTTCTTGTTTTATTATTGTTTTCTTTTTATAGAGTTCGAGAGATTCAAGTTTTGGAGTGAGGGATATGGTTAAACTAGTTGAATTATGATTGAGGTTAGTCGTAATGTCTATGTTTGTATATGTTACGTTATGTTCTAGTCATATGCATTAGTTTAACATATTATTCGTGGGTTATTGAGGCACTGTTGAACTTGGGTGTTGACATGATATTAGGAGTAATGTTAATATGTATGCATGAAATGGAAGAGTTGGGGTTTGAGACCTGCGGAGAATGGAAAATTAGAGTTTGGGTTAGGGTTTGAGACGAAGGGGAGAATGATAGGTTGGGGTTCAATTTAGGGTTTAAGATGATGTGAAAGATTGCAAGTTAGTGTTTAAGATAATGCGGAGAATGACCGGTTAGGGTTCGCGTTAGAGTTTAAGACGATGTAGAGAGTGACAGATTAGGGTCTAAACAATGCATAGAAGGACAGGTTAGGGTTCAAGTTAGAGTTTAAGACGATGCAAAGAATAACAGGCTAGGGTTAGGGTTAGGGTTTAAGACGATGCGAAGAAGAACATATTAGAGTTTGAGTTAGGGTTTAAGACGATGCGAAGAAGGACAGTTTAGAGTTCGAGTTAGGGTTTAAGACGATGCAAAGAATGACAGGTTAGGGTTCGCGTTAGAATTTAAGACGATGCGAAGAATGACAGATTAGGGTTTACATTAGAGTTTAAGACGATGCGGAAAATGAAAGGCTAGAAATCGGACTCGGGTTAGGGTTAGGGTTAGGGTTAAGTTAAGTAATTTGAAATGGACGTGAGAAGAAAGAAGTAAGAAGTAAAAGAAGTAAGTTGGGAAAAGGGCACAAAATCCGTGAACCTTTTTTAGTGTATATATTCCCTATCCACATGCCACCACCTCACTGTTCAGGAATTCCTTGCTTTTCAACTCTTAAAGCCAAAAATTCTTAGATTCTTCCAAACTTAGCTCCATATGAAAAATATATTCTCTAACTATACCACATATTATAATATATCAAAATAATTAATTGATACAAATTTCTCTGTCTCTCATCCATTTTCACCCCCATTACCAAAATTTAGTTTTGGCGATAGATAGGCATATTTAGCTACAAAGATCGCGTTTAATTCCCGACCCAACACATCAGAACCTTATTCATTAGAATATTGGGTTATTATATCATATCATATCATATAATAAAAAATAATAATAAAGAAGAATAGTAATATCTATATATTTGTTGCAATCGCATTTTTTTATGGCAGCGGACTTGTGATTGTACGACACTCACTTTCCAACAACAAGTGAGCTAAGCTAATTCGTTCTTGCGTCGCCTACGGCCAAACGACTTATGCTCGAGCCTCTAGCTTCGATTTAAGAAGAAAATTTTAGAAAACGGGGGCAGAGAAATTTCGAAAGAGAGTTTTGGGAGCAAGATTTGAAATATTGAAATTGGTGTTCTATGTGATGCAAGCAAAAAGGCAACAACAACGACATACAGCATATAACTATCGGAAGACAAACTATGGATTAGTTTTAGAGTGCATGTATGCATAGATTCATAGAGGAAAAGAAGAAGAAAAAGAAAAAGTAAGGTGCGAATATGGAAAGCCGGCCAAGCAAGCCATGAGTATGAATTGTAACAAAAGAGTTCAATGGGTAAGGTCCCACTTGTGCCTTGTTGCATTAGCTGCCTTTGGATTCCACGGGGCCGCCTGCCTGTTTTTGTTCCCATTTTCAACTATTTTTCTCTTCTTCTTCTTCTTCGTTTTTTTTCTTATTATTTCTTCTTTTTGAGCTGAATAAGTACCAAACTTACTGAAGCAGACAATTCAGAACCTATTCCTTTGTTCCATATTCCTTCCTTCCTCCCTTTTTATCTCTATGTCTAATCTTACACTCGGTCTTCTTCGGAATCTTCTTCCAAATTCTCGGACGACCGCCGTTTGATCTTCACTTTCATCGTTTCGTGTTCAAGTGGCACATGCACCTCGAAACCCAGATGTTCGATGATTCATGTTTATCATAATCTATAAGCTTAAGCTTTCTGTCTACGAACGAGTATGTAACATAGTAGGAGGTATAGTTCGAATTTTGATTCATGCAGTATCCTAGTTTTTATAATCTTGGGGTGATTTAAGATCAATGATAGAATAGCTTTCTCTTAAATGGGTTGAAGTGCTAAAAGATTATTCTTAACTTTTTCTTTACAACTTGCCCGATGTGTATTATAAAAAAAGTTAGTATGACCTTTAATTAAGGTTTTGAGAGTGCGTTGATAGTGTTTATTAGTAATGATTGAGTTTCTGTGTATATATGGATATTGACAACATACAGAAGTGGGGCAAAATAATGCAGATATTGTTCTCTTTAAGTTTTCTTTCAAGGTTTTTAAAACGCGTCTACTACAGAGAGGTTTCCACACCCTTATAAAGGGTGCTTCGTTCTCCTCCCAATCGATGTGGGATGCTTTATAGTGGAGATTGCATAATCAATTTCCTAAACTTTTAAAAAGAAAAATTGATAAAGCATAAATGTTTAAGGTTCCTCTATTAAAAAACTTTCTCCTCTCTAGTTATTCTTCTGCTTCAGTTATTTGTTTCGACATATTTCGATCTTCCCTCAAGTTGTTCTTCCGCTCCAGTTATTTGTTTCGACATATTTCGATCTTCCCTCAAATTGTTCTTCCGCTTCAATTATTTGTTTTGACATATTTCGATCTTCCTCTCGAGTTGTTTTTCCGCTTCAGTTATTTGTTTCGACTATTTCGATCGTGGGCAATTTCCAACCGAGAAGAATCTTGGATTGAAGGAAGGGGGTTTGAAGGGCGAAAGGGACCGTGGCGGATTCCCTAACCCTAAAAAAAAAAAAAAAAGAACCCACAAAGCTCCCTTGTCCTAATGCTTAGAATGAGATTCCAATTCCAATTCCAATTCTAATTCCAATTCCAATTCCAATTCCAAACTTGCTTGCTTTCTCAAATGGGATCGATTCTGGCACCAAATGAAAGGCCTCAGCTGTTTGTGAAACCATATTTCAAATGCCCTTTTTTTCCCTTCTTTTTGTGTGTTTTTGTGTGTTGTAAGATTATATTCCTTTCCCCCATCACTTTATAAGCCCTCCTCTCTCCCCCTACCCCTTTGATCTCTCTCACCACACCACACAACACAACAACTCTCCAATCCATACCCTAAACTCAGGTAATCCATTCGATAACTATTTAGTTTAGTTTTTAAAAATCGAGTTCATACCCGAATTCCAAAAACGAAACATAAATATCTTCAAATTACTTCTCTATGATCCATAATTTTAAATTTCAAAACATGGGTCCATGTTTGTTTATAATATGATGTTAACGCTGAATTGAATGAGTTCAGAATGTACCATCATCATCAACATAGAGGGAAAAGCATCCACTCCTCTGAGAGGCATTTGTTCTTACAAGGTGGGAATGGGCCTGGAGGAGATTCAGGTCTTGTTCTTTCCACCGACGCTAAGCCCAGGCTTAAATGGACTCCTGATTTGCATGACCGTTTTGTTGAAGCAGTCAATCAACTTGGAGGGCCTGACAGTGAGCATTTCATTTCATCTTTAATTCTATTACTATTACTATTACTATTATTATTATGATTTTAAGTTCTTGAATTCTCTCTTTGTAGAGGCCACTCCTAAAACTGTGATGAAAATTATGGGCATTTCTGGACTTACTTTATACCATTTGAAGAGCCATCTTCAGGTATGTATTCGTGTAAGCTTTTGAGTCGAGTGATGATTTAACGATATCGTGACGATTGGTTGGTTGGATGCAGAAATATAGGCTGAGCAAGAATATGCATGGACAAGCAAATGGTGGAAGTGGGACGAATAATAAAACGGGTAATTAACTAATGAATTGTGTAAGTTAATAAGCTTGATTTATCAAAAGAAGTTATAACATACAACAATTTTAGTATAATTATTTAGTAGTTATTAATTTAAATAAGTTTCGAAAAGAATAGTCCCGAGATTTTTCAAACCGGAAGATATCTTTTTGGTATGTATCTAAATCTAAATCTAAATCTAACCGTGATTTGCAATTTTCTTAATTTCCATACGGAGGGTAAGAAGTTTCATAAACTAGTCTTTTTCTCTTTTGATAGCGTTTCCTTTTAAAGTGGAATTCATCTTTTGTTTTTTTCTTTCCATTCATTCAGACCTCTTCCGTTTCATCGATTTTGTCTCGATCCTCCTTTTCTTCCGAAGAGATATTATTATCTTTAATTATGAAGATTTGTTAGTAGTTGCTTACGATAAAATTTAGGAAATTGAGTAGAAATTTTAGGAGATCGGTTGTACTTTCTCCGATACAAATACTCATGAGATGTATGTTATTTTCACAACGAACAAATAGAATTGAAAAGCACATGCTTAAGGTTCCTCTATTCAAGTTGTTCTTCCTACTTCAGTTATTTGTTTCGATCTGATCCATATGGTAAAATAGGTATGGGTTGGCGTGTAGGAACGGTGGCCGTTTCTGTAGACCAGAGATTGGGTGAGGCAAATGGAGCAGCTCGCACTAACAACATAGCCGTCGCCCCACAGGCCTCCTCCCAGCCAAACAAGTACGCCACCTTAAGAAAAAATAGCTCAAATTTAGTGCACAAAACATGATTTATAACAATACTCCTTTCTTCTCTAGAAGTCTTCAAATCAGTGAAACAATACAAATGCAAATTGAAGTGCAAAAAAGGCTACACGAACAACTAGAGGTACAAAGGCATTTGCAGCTACGAATAGAAGCACAAGGGAAGTATCTCCAAACAGTGTTGGAGAAAGCACAAGAAACACTTGGAAGACAGAATTTAGGGACAGTGGGACTTGAAGCTGCCAAAGTGCAGCTCTCAGAATTGGTATCAAAAGTGTCCACTCAATGCCTAACTGCAGCCTTTCCAGAGCTCCACCACCAACAACAACAACAAGCCCAAAGGCTATGCCCTCAACAAAGCCAGCCCCCTGACTGCTCGATGGACAGTTGCTTGACATCCTGTGAGGGCTCCAAGGATCAACAAAATAGCCACTTGGCTCTCCAACCCTACGCCATCGCCACCGACCGAGGGTCCTCCGCTGCGGACCAGCTTCATGGGCTGTCCATGAGCATTGGGTTGGTGCAGGGGGAGAAAGGGGAAGGGTATAATGGGTATTCACCATCGGAGGGACAAAGATTTGGGAGTACGAGAAAGGAGGGAGTGGAAAAGGAGAAGGTGGTGGAGGGGGCGTTTAGATATAGAATGGATTTGAATGCTGGAGAGGATCAGCTTGATAATAATGATCATGCTGCGTCTAATAATTGTAAGATGTTTGATCTTAATGGCTTCAGCTGATTATTATTAATAGATATATATTGCAAGATGTTTGATATTAATGGGTTCCAAACTGGAATGAAAGTTGATATTAAAGTATAGAACATGTTGGGCAAAGCCACAAATGAGCTACTTTTAGTCATTGTTTTATTGAGAAGAGAGCCCTCCCTTAAGAACCTTTTGTGAAAAGTTGATGAATTTTGTGTTCAACCCTCTTAGGTTGCTTGGCATATAAGCCAAGAATGTTGCACTGTACTTTGGACAGATTGTGACGGCTACTAACAAACTTACACAGCTAGTGGGGCAAGAACCCATTTGTTATTAAAACTTACAACCACCTGTAAATATTGTTATGCCACAATTAAAATATATATATATATATATATACATACAATGTACTCATACAATTATTAGGTATGATCTCATTGGTCTAGAGATGATATTTTAACCCTTCCCCTCAGCATTAGTTCTCTTTCGTTGCACCATGTTGAGCTAACAACGAAAGACCTCATATTTGTCCGTATTCAATCTTCTGGTAAACAGGTTTGCCACTTGGTTATTTGTATTCTTCCTTCCAGATGTTCTTTCTAATAAAATAGTAATGCACCTCCTCTTGCTTTGTTCTAGCACAAAATCTCAATTTTTTTGCTAGGCAAACCGCAGATTGGTTGTCACAATCAAGTGGTATTGGATAGTCAACTTTCTGGTGTAAATCCATTGTTAAGAGTTTTAGCCATGTACTTTCTTGAGCTGCTCCAGCCACTGCTCTGTACTCCGCTTCTGTAGTTGACAATGATATTCTTGTTTGTCTTTTGCTACACCAAGAAATTGTTCTCGAACTGAGCTTGAACACATACCTAGTGATTGATATTCGGGTATTGTGGTCTTTTACATAGTCAGCATCATAGTATCCAGCTAACTTGCAGTCTTCACTTCTTTTGTACAAAAGACCATAATCGATTGTACTTTAGACATATCGCAAGATCTGTCGAGTCACATCCAAATGACGCTTCTTCAGACTTTGCATATACTAACTAATGACTCCAACTCCATTTGGTTGGTTCATGTAGATCTCCCGGTCCAACTCTCGATGCAAGAAAACATTCTTCATATTCATTTGCCACAATTTCTAATTTTTATTTACTCCAAGTGTTGGAGCAACCTGTACGATAGTGATCTTCGCCATTGGACTAAACATTTCATCATAATCTAGTCCATATTGTTGAGAGAACCTTCGAGCTACAATCCAAGCCTTGTCTCTCTCGATTGATCCATCCAAGAGACACATTATTTTGTAAACTCACTTGCAAGAGATGGGTTTGATATCTCTTGGTCTTGGCACTAGTTTCCAAGTTTGATTTTGCTCCAAGGCTATATTTCTTCCTCCATTGCATGTTGCCAAGCTACATTTTGTGATGCTTCTTCATACGTCTCTGATTTTTTAACTTCATCTTTTATAATAGTTGTGTTGGCATACTTTGGGTTTGACTTTTGGATTTTTTCTGACCATCTAAGTTGTTGAGGTACCATTTGTTTTTCATTAGATTCGCTTGGTTGAGTCACTTTTTGCTCACCAACATTAGTGTGACGTGGATCTTCATGCACATCAACACTTAAACAAATGTGTATAGTTTGCTCATCCGTCTTCTGTGGTAGAATTTCTTAAATTTTGTCTAAGTATGGTAATACTTTCTTCTCCGAGGGTCACCCTACTTCCATTGTGCAACTCTGATAGTCAGTCATGTGGTTTGAGCATCCTGAATAAATGATTCAGTCATTCTTGTAATTGATATGCTCTCTCGTCATCGCCATGAGTGCTAGCTCGTCTTTTTCTATGGCACATAGTACCTCTGCATCCCATTCATCCTTCACATGTGACCCTTCTTCTCGCAATTGTAGCAAAGACCTTCAAATTTCTTCCCTTGAGAACTCTTGTGGTCGTTCTTATGAGCTCTCCAAGGTTGTGCAGTTCCTTGGTGACTTATTTCTTTGTCACATTTTTTGTATCCACGTTTGGTAGACGGATTATTGTTGCTTTGTCTTTCATTTGTATAGTGTGATTCTTCTTCACCCTTTAATGTGATGTCTCCCATTTGTTTAATCATGACTTCTTGGCGGGCTAACAAATTTCAAACTCTACAACTGATGGTTGAGCATGTCATTTTTGTACAATAATAACGAAGCTTTTATATTCTGGTCGTAACCTTGGATAATGATCATTTTTCATTCGAGCTTCTCCACTGATAGACTTTGGATCTAGTTCAGTAATCTCTCGATAGATCGACTTGAGCAATCGTCATGTCACGTTGTGAAATTGATAACAACTAGTTCTCCAAAAGGTGTAGCCTCGTATCGTTCTTCTTTGAGAACAGCATCATGAATGTGTCTCATGCTTCTTTTGGTGTCTTGTCATCCCAAATATGCTTTAAAATCTCTCTCCGATTGTGGTATTCAAGGCAAACATTGTTTTACCTGCTTTGATTCTTCATTTGCGCAAGGCGCCGTTAGAATTCTTCTCTGGCAGCGTAGTTTCACTCCCGCCAATGACCTCCCAAAGGTTCTGTCCTTGTAAATAGAACATCATGCATGTTGCCCACGTGTTGTTGTTGTTGAGTTTCTTAATTCCTCCGAAAATTTAGAAATCACCCATCGTGTTTGAAATACCTCAATAATACCAAACAAGCCTTTTTGACACAAAACTTGCAGAGTCACGAACAACTCAAGACACAAAGAAACACACTCATTGATAATCTCAAGAAATCGTGTTTGATGTGGAAATCAGACAGAACAGCAACCATAGAGCATACTAAGAATTTCAAGAGATCAAACAACCTATACCAACCTCGCTCTGATACCATATTGTTGCACACAACTCTTTGTGGGAAACACTCACACTCTCTATTAAGACCAATCGAGAAGAGATTACAAGATACTATGTAGAATACTACTACACTTTGCTTCTTGAGAGTGTGATGAAAACCTAGGTACCGTGGTGAATACTACTACACTTTGCTACTTGACTTGTTGTGATGAAAATCGAGGTAGGGTGGAGGGGTATTTATAGTATGCAATTTATTATTAAAATATCTAACCATTGATTCCTAAAATATCTAAATCATTTACTAAAATAGTTAGGTATGTTTATTCCTAAATTATCTAAAATATTTTTTCTAAAAGATATAGGTATCTTTATTTCTAAAATACATAAATCATTTTACTAAAATATATATACAATAAACTCATACAATAATTAGGTTTAACCCTCATACAATATTAGGTTTAATACACTAATTAGGTTTAACCTTATTGACCTGATGATAATATTTTAACAAATAATACATTTACTTTTAGCTAGAATTGTCTCACCATGTTCAAGAACTACCATAGACTATATATATTTGGTAATTTAACTAAAAAGATTAATATCTTTAGCCACGTGGGTAGTACATCTATGGTCAATAAGCCATGAGGTTGATTCATGGTCATTGGTATGAGAAATCATAAATAAAACCTTTTATGTTTTCTGATGGTTATGAGATTTTGGATTTGATTTGATGTGACATCTTGAAGGATTATATAAATGAACCGAAACTACATTTGAACAAGAATAATCTTAAGGATAAAATGACTAAAAAAACTTAAAAAGAATTAAAAATTACTACCTATACCAACAATAGACACATTTCTTTTTCAATGGCCTAATCATAAGAATTCTAAATTTAAATGTGTTAAAAAGAACTCATAAAAATAGAATTTTTCAATAGCTTAATTATAGGAACTCTAAAGTCATTTCAAATATGACTTTAATACTAAAGCCACTCACTTTTTGAGGGACTTATGATATGAAATCAGTCAAATGGAAAGCTCGGATGCCAAATGATATGGAATCAAACCATGGGAAGGCTCTGACACCAAATAATAAGGAACCGCTACAAGGAGAGTAAGATTCAGATTACCTTGTTGATCGAATATCTCAAGGCAAGAACACTTGTTTGAGATTCGAATCACTCCACAAGCAAGATTGATCATGTCAAGCTTGAATGATTATACATGCAACTTAAACTACACAAAGAAACTTAGTCATTGGCTAAAGGAAAGCACAAATGTTTTTTTTACTATATTTTCCAAGTCTACTTACAAATACAACATACATGACTTTATATAGCCTTCAAATGAAACTATTAAAGGCATTACAAGAGTTGTAACATTCATACTTTATGGCACTCATTAACCATTATGTCATTATGTAAATGTAACCTAAGTAAATAAAAAGTCTTAAAATATATTAATGAAATACAATAACTCTAAATTATTCTAAATTGTAATCCACCCAAAATTTATAACAATGAAACTTCATTCTTCTTCAATGTGGCATGAATTAAAATATCTTTTGTTAATTTCAACAACATTTTCTTCACATCTTCATTGAAATATATTGTATGATTGATGTCTCTTGGTTCATATCAAAAGGTTAGTAGTCGAACCTTAAGTAGGTTTGTAATGTCATGCCAAGTTTTAAGGGGAGCACCCATCATGTCTGCCAAGTACTAGGTACCCATGTGGTCCGTTGCACATTATGCGAGCCAGTTTACAAAGTAGAAACCCTTTGAGAGGTGCTAGTTTGTTTCTATAGGTGCTATTGGTACACACGAATCTAGTTTCTAGTCTCATCCCGTTCTTTTTTACCTCAATAGAGATAAATTCACTCTTAAGGTTAGCTAGCTATCTCTAATAGTTCGTGCAAAGCACAAGTTTGGATAGAGGAGAGACTTTGGCTATAAACACTGCTCTAATCTAGGCATAGTAAAGTGTAGGTTGCTCTAACGCGTTACATGGTACTTAGCTTAGTCTCTTAAGGTCTTCTAACGGTTCATGCAAATTCATTATATCTTACTTAAGTCTAGCATGTATCCTATGACCTTAAAGCTCATAAAATCATTAGGATACTAATGTCAGGCAAGAACAATAATCAAGTTCAATCATGCTAGCCGGGATCAAATGTGCAGACACATTGGTTCATTAAAAAACATTCCCTAAATAAAATCAGAGGTTCACAATCATGCTTTACCTCGCCTATAATCAAACCAAAATCTCAATAGTGAGAGTAATTCTTATAATATTTTATGAAAAATTGAACTATTAACTATGAACTAAGAGACATCAATCATACAATATAATTCAATTCAATGAAAATGTGAAGAAAATGTTATTGAAATTATCAAAAGATATTTCAATTCTTGCCTTATCGAAGAAGAATGAAACTTCTTCGTTATAAATTTTGAGTGGATTACAATTTAGATTAATTTAGAGTTATTGTATTCCATTAAATATATTTTAAGGCTTTTTATTTACGGCAAAGTTAGGTTTACATAGAGGCTAATTATAGTCATAAACTATACCTAATTATGGTCATAAAATATAATGTTACAAACTCTTAAAATGTCTCACGCAAGGTCAAGAGTTTCATTTTGAAACTATATAAAGTCATGTATGTTTTATTTGTAAATAGACTCGAAAAATGTAGTAAAATGAGCATTTGTGCTTTCCTTTTACCCATGGCTAAGTTTCTTTGCAATTTTATATAGTTCAGGTAGCACGTAGAATCATTCAAGCTCGACATGATTAATTTTGTTTGTGGAGTGATTCGAATCTAAACAAATGTTCTTGCCTTGAGATATTCAGTCAACAAGGTAATCCCAATCTTACTTACTGTGTAGTGATTCCTTATCAATTATCTTTATGTATTATTGGTTTAAAATTACAAGAAAATACCTTGATGAGGATGGATTAAAATTCTACAATTTGGATGAATGAACTTTGTTGAATTGAGTTTGCAAGAATCTATGAAATTAAAAAAAAAAAAAAGTTAGGTTGAATCCGAAAAAAAGTTAGGTTGAATCCAATGCTGCATATACATATACATATAATGATTGATGTTTAAAATTTCTAGTATCTCCTTATTTTAAAAATGAAAAAGATTATTGTGTTTTTTACCCGTTAATGGTTCTAATCCCTAATTCAAAACACTAAAAAAAAACGGGTGAGGATAGAAATGTCGCCATCATACTCGCCAGAGAAGGAAGGTAGAAGCAGTTAGGGGTGTACATCCAACCCGAGAACCCAACCTAATCCATCCTGAATTTTAAGGGTTGGGTTGTGTAACGGATCAGATAAAAAAAAAAAAAAAAAACAGAAGTCATCGGCAGGACCCACAAAGGGCGGCCGACGTCTGGGTCACCACGGAAACCAAACCCGACCTTCAGCCACCCCGAAGGTACCTGTAGAGAAGAAAAAAAAGTGAAAAACTAGAAAGACAGAGAAAATCCGACGAAGCTTCGGCAAAGCCAAACCCTACGAAATCGAGGTCAAAACCTCCGTTTTACGCAACGAAAGTAATCCCAGAGACTTTTACACACACCAGGGGTAGATTTAGATGAGTCCTACACGTTGTACACCGTTGTGCAAGGGAGACAGAGCGTTGGATTTCCAAACCCTCTCAGATCCGGGAGTATTAGGCTTTTACGAACCAAACAAATACCAAAAACGGAATTAGGGGGAGAAGGAGACTCGAAAACGGAGAAAAAATGAGGAAAAAAGGACGTCGAAACGATGTTACCAAGGTGAGAGAGAGGTCGCCGGAAAATCGGTGAGTAAACGGGTAAAGAAGACGAAGTTCGACCCGAAGGTCGGACTCCCGCGACCCGAACCGAGCCCAATCCACTTCTGTCCAAACCGCGACCGACGACACTCCCGCGGCCCAGTCGCCTCAGCCCAAACCAGAAAGCCCAGTTATGGCCTAACTCGCCGGCCACGACCCGAGAGCAAAAACCCAACCGACTCGAGATCTGCAAGCCTAGTCCGACACCCGACGCTCACAGCCCAGCCCCCCTACACGTTTTCCTTCAGCCTAGGCCGGCCCATCACTCGCGATCAACCCGAACCCGCGCGCTCGACCCGAAAACCCACGCCTTGACCCAAGACCGCTGCACACGCGTCGCCCTCTGGTTGTGCCACGTGGCACGTTTGTAGCGCGACACTCCTCGGCTCCGGCGGTTTAATCGGCTCGGCGGTGGCTTCTCGGCTCCGGCGGCTTATTCGGCTCGGGAAACCTGTTTCCGACCCATTTGTCACCGTTCCGACCCTCTTGGACTTAGTTTCGGCCCCGTTTAAGGTAAAATAGATCATTTTAAGGTCGTATTTCACGAGTTCAAGTTGGAAATTAATTATGTTTGTGAAATACTAACGAAGGTGTCGAATGGTCCAATAGGAACCAACCACCAACGGAAGCGTAGAACGTTTACGAGGAGCTAGGAGCTTACGTATATATTTTAGGGAGTACTTCGGCTAAGGCCTACCAGGTAAGTGGCTCACCCGTCGTAGATTACGCGTTATTTGTTGTATGTTGGCACGTGCCCGTGGGTTCGCATGTGTCATTAAATTGTATGCTAAATTGTTGTGCTTAAGTACGTAATCATGTGAACGGGAATGTATGCTATGTATGCGGGTTAGTTCGATGTGATATATAATGCGTATGACGTTTATGTTGTACTTAAATGATTATGACATAATTATATGAAATATTTAAATGTAAACCGCATGAATTGTATGACATGAAATACGGTAAACTGCTTGAAAATATAACCCCAACAGTAATATGTATGATACGTAAATGAAAAAGGGGAAATGACATGTAAGCACGAAATGTGACAATGGGGTTATGTTCATTAATGACAAATGTAGAAGTAATAGAGACCTCATGCATTTTTGTGTCTTCATGCATTTGGGGGGATACCCCTATCCCATCACGAGGGTACGGATGCGTACATCCAATGGCAAGACAACGATCGATATGTTTTGCATAGCGCTACAGTGACGGTTACTAGTTCTAGTGGGTGTCCGGCATAAGGGGCTCCCAGAGTATGCCCACCGGATAAGGAAAGTGGCCCAGCAGCGGTGTGCGAACTAGCCGGTGAGCGAATACTCGCACGTATGGGCTGTGTGTAGAGTATATTGTACACGTCCAAAGCTATCCGTTAGGACAGCGCCGTAGGGAAAATGGAACGAAAGATAGGTCTCATCATCTCATTGCATGTGATTGTTGCATAACCCCGATAGGGGTCACTTACTGAGTATTCTAGAAATACTCAAGCCTCGTGCTACTTTACTTTTTCAGATAAAGGAAAGGCACCCATGTGAGATCGACGGCGGCATCGTACACTCCGGGACCGTGGCACATGCATGGGGTAGTTGTTTTCCATTTCCTAGTATAGGTTAGTATAGGTTGAATTCGGTTTGCATCACTAGTATAACTTAGTATAGGTTGAATTCTAATCGCATAATAAGCCATAGGGTAGTTTAAGTAAATTATTCCAGTATTGTTCTTTTTCCTTTCTTTCCCCGTATTCGTTTTCTTTTTCACGAGGTAATAAAAGGCGAGTGTAAGTCGCATTTATGATAAGAGCTCATTTAAGGTAAATTCCGCATTTCAAGGTAGAGTAATGACCTTAGATTAAATAGGTAAAATTTTAGGGTCGTTATAGGTTGAGTTGGATTGGTTCTCGGGTTTGGGTTGGGTTCATTTTTTTCAACCCGATCAAATTCGGGTTGGGTTCGGGTTCCAAGATAAATTGATGGGGTCAACCTGACCCAACCAGAAAATATTAAAAAAAAAATTTGAATACCAACTTCGAAGCCCAAATTTGAATGAAGCTACCAAATCAAATTTGAAGCAACCAAGATTCATTTGATTTCCAAATCAATTGGCAGTTGCGGTAGAACTTACTCCCTTACTCTCTTTGACAGTTGTACCATTACTCTCTCTCTCCTTCCAATGTACATCGATCATCTTTATTGACATTGACAGCTGTACCAAAAGACTCTTTGTTATTTTGTCTTTCTCGGTCTTCCTCTCTCCGTCGTCGTCGGTCTCTGTCTCTCTCTCTGAGTCTCACGTTGTCGGTTTTAGTGTGCTCGTCTCCGTCTCGTCGTCGGTCTCCATCTCGTCATTGGTCTCCAACTGCTCGTCTCTGTCTCGTCGTCGGTCTCCGTCTACAAGCTTCTGAACTTCAAAAAGAAAGGATAAAGGGAAAAAGCTCGTCTACGTTTATGTTTAAAATTTTTTTTTGGAACAATCTGACCCAACCCGAAAAAGAGGGTTGGGTTGGGTTGGATTAGGTTGGGTTGTGAAAAATTTCGAGTTGAGTTGGGTTACCAATCCAACCACCCGAACTTTTGGATTGGGTAAAAAAAATCCATCAATCCAACCTCCATGTACACCCTTAGAAGCAGCAAAAATTTTCTGGTCGGATTCGAATCGACAACCCAACCCAGCCACGAAGTTAGACCACTAGTGCCCAACTTCCACAAGCTAGTCCATGTGTATCAGAGCAACCCAACCCAATGAAGTCTCAAGCTCATGCATGAAGCCCAACAACCCACCAAGGCTCATAAGCCCACGCAACCAAGGCCCAGGTATGGACAACCCGTGTGTGTCCATAGCAGTCCAAGCCTAGTCGGAGTGTAGGGCAGCCGACATGTGTCCAACTTCCACTAGAGCCACACGTAATGGCCCACGTGGCTTCATCAGTTTAGTCAGGTCCCAATCGATTTCTTCAGCTCGACTCAGTTAAAGACGGCTGCGGCTAGTTTTCTCTATCTTTTGTGATTCTGAAAGCATTTTTACCCAATTAAGGCCAACCCATATCATTTTAGCTACGATTTTAGCTTGATATTAACTACCTACTAGAAAAAGCCTGTATCCCCTTAGAAACTTTAGGTACGTAGAAAGTGTATGCATAATTTTAACTAACAGTCGAAAATGTATAATGAAAATGCAGTCTATAGTATATCATAATTATTCTTATTTTTATTTTCTTCCATTTTTTAATATTTAAATACAATTTGAAGATCACAGGAAAAAAAATAATACCTCTATTTATTCTGAAATATTTATTCGACCTGTTTCACTACATATTTTCAATAATCAAAACAATGATTATTAACATAGATAAGATTGTTTTTGTGTTCCCTTTCAATCAAGTTTTCTCGACTTTCGTTGAAATATCTCAAGCAACCTCCATTGCCACTGCCACTGACATTGCCTGCTGAACCACCCTTTCAGAAAGATGACAAGAGTTTTGTGGGTGAATGGTTACAAGTTTACTTAGATTGAAATTTGTTTCCTTTTCAAAGAAAATATAAACATATATGCACTTTTGCCTCAACAACGGCCTGTCATACGCTTTAATATATTCTGAACCAATGAACATAAGTACATGTAACACTAAGACGTGAGTTTTAGTTGATGGTCTCCCCCATATATATTTTGCTCGTTGTGGTGAAACGTGTTGTTATCAATGAACACAAAGTCAATTCCATCTACATATGTATGGAAGTATGCAACTTTCTTCTAGGTCCTCGAAGTTACAAAATTCACATATTGGTGATAACAACAAGAGAAATTGAACGGAACCTAATAGCTCGAAGTAAAAGTTGTTGCACCTGTCCATCCACTTTATATCTTTTTCGAACGACAGTATCTTGTAGGCAAGCATGATTTGCATAACCTACCAGAAAGAAATGAAATAAAAATGAATGAACGCTGAGACAAATATAAATAATGAAGGCAATTCCTTATTCATAAACAATTACAATTAACATTGGTGTTTAGGGTAAGATGGTCAGATGCATCTCTCGATATTTTATTTTTAAGCAAAAAAACAACTAGCTAAAAAATGAAAAGTGAGCCGTTCTCTCAACCATCTTGTTCCCACACCTCACGCACGCCTGCTGAATGTTAGAACCTTATACAGGCTCTGAATGGTAGAGACTTTCTGAACGGTCCAAGTAACCCAAGTCAGGGACTGCAAATTCAAGGAGACCCACATCCAAATTTGTTTAACAATTTTATTAAAAATAAAAAATAAAAAATAAAAAATCCTAAACTAATTATTATATTAATTAAAATCACACAATCATATAAATTTAAAATTTTTAAATATAGAAATTTGATTTAACAATTTTATTAAAAAAATAGAGCATTTATAGGAAACCCGATAGATACTGACAAGATAAGGCCAGGCCAAACCGGGCCTATAAATAAAATGACAAGAACTTTAGGTTGAAATAAAACAAAAAAAAAAGGTAATATATATATTTTTTATTTATGACACATCATCGTAAGTGTAAAACACAGAAATGGGTGAACACTGTTATTAACCAGGAGCAAAATGGGTAAGGAAACGTAAGAAGATTTGTGTGTTTGGGTTGACATTGTGGAAAGTGTTCGGAGAGTTTGGTGATTATGGTGTTACTGCGGACCTCTATCTATTCTGAAATATTATTTGATCTGAAGGAGATTGTTATGTGCATCGACAAGGATGATATCACTCTTATCCACTGCAATCTTTCAAAATTCAATTACGTTAACAACTTTATTTTCTGAACTCTTCAATTCTCATGCAATGCTGTTAGTTCGATACAAAGAACATGATGTGTTCTATCTATTTATAATTGAAATAAGTTGGTGCTATTGTTTACCTTTTCTAATTTGTATAACGTATTAAAGTTTTGAAACTACTTGAAATTCAACCAGATAATACCATAATATATATGAGACGGGTAAATAATGAGCATCAGCATGAACAATAAGCATTAAAATGTATTATGAAATTGTATAATTTTAGCCAACCATATAAAATGTATGCTGAAAGTGCAGTTTACGTCATCCATTGCAACTTTTTTTTTCTAGTTTTTTTTAAGTATATAGAAACAATTTGAAAATCGAGAAGATCTCCGACAAGACCTCTATTTATTATAAAATATTTGATAGTCTGTCTCACTTCAATTATTATGGTTATGAGTTTTCAATAATAAAATGACAAACAATGAGCATCAAACCTAATGAACTAATAATTTGATTTAATAATTTTATTAAAAAGACGTAGAGCATTTATATCTAAAGTCCGGTAAATATGACAGGCCAGGCCCGGTAGTGGAAATAAAATGACAATAACTTTTGGATGAAATAACATGGAAGAGTTACTATATTTTTATTTATTTATGACACATGGTGATGGTAAATGGCAAACATTGGGTGGTCCCAAAAGTGGTCGAAAGGATGTGATTTAAGCATAGGAAGCAAAATGGGAAAGCTAACCAGGAAGAAGATTTGTGTGTTTGGGTTGCGATCGTGAAACTGTTCCGTAGGTGAGTGATTATAGTTTTACTGTGACCTTTATTTATTCTAAAATATTGGTTATGGGCTTCCAATAATCAAAAAAGGAATAATTAGCATCAAAACCATGAACAATGAGCATCGAAAATGTATTACGAAAGTGTACCATTTTAGCCAACCGTAAAAAAATGTATGTGCCGTTAACGTATCCCATAACTATTCTTAATTTTTTTAAAGTTTTTTAGCATCTAAAAACAATTTGAAGATTTCAGGAAGAGAAAACCTCATAACTGAAAGACCTCCATTTATTATAAAATATTGATAGGTCTGTGGTTATCGATTTTCAATAATGAAAGAACGAACAACATGAGCATCAAAAGCATGAACAATGAGCATCGAAAATGTATGCTGAAAGTGTATAATTTTAGCAAATTGTCGAAAATGTATGCTGAAAGTGCCGTCTACGACATCCTTATTATTATTCTTATTTTTTGAGTTCTTTAGTATCTAAAAACAATTTGAAAATCTAATGAAACAAGAACATCTCATAAAACAAGTTAGACTGCTATGTGCTCTTAAATAAGCAATATCGGGTTACACCCATCTTTTCTTTCTTATTGATTGATTGGAAAAACGGGTAGTCTCATAACCATTACTGTAATATGTGGTTGAATTTCAGGTACTTTCAAACCTTTAATAGGTTATACAAATTAGAAATGGTGAACAATAGCACCAACTTATTTCAATTATAGATAGATAGCAAACACATCATGTTCCTTGTATCGAACTAACACTATTGCATTACATGAGAATTGAAGAGCTTAGAAAATAAAGTTGTTAACCCAATTGGATTTTGCAAGATTGCAGTTGATAAGGTGACTCCATCCTTGTCGATGCACATAATAATCTTCATTAATAAGACTTGGCCGTTCGATGTTGTTTTACAACGAAGAACAACATTCTTACTGAAATTTTTATGATGACTCTTCCCACTCTTTACTTTGACTTGGAGGCCCCGTTTAGAACTACTCTTTGAACTCTTAGAGCTAAGAAGATTGATATTGTACCTCAAATTTATGGATGTTCGAAAGTAGGCATCCTCGTCGAACCTACTTTATGATCAAATCACATGTTTGTTTGTGAAGAAGAAGAATGGTACACTCCGTCTCTGTATTGATTATAGAGAGCTGAATAAGATGACAATTAAAAATAAGTATCCATTGCCGCGAATTGACGACTTGTTTGACCAACTTCAAGGGGCAGCGGTATTTTCGAAGATTGATCTTCGTTCTGGTTATCACCAGATAAGAGTCAAAGAAGAGGACATACCAAAGATGGCTTTTCGTGCTCGTTATGGGCACTATGAGTTTGTCGTGATGTCCTTTGGCTTGACCAATGCCCCTGTTGTGTTTATGGGGCTGATGAATCGAGCATTCCAGGATTTCCTGGATTCTTTTGTAATTGTGTTCATTGATGATATCTTGGTTTATTCCAAGACGGATGATGAACATGCAGAACATTTGAGAAAAGTCTTGTTCGTTCTACGTGAACAAAAAAACTCTATGCCAAATTCTTGAAATGTGAATTTTGGCTTTAGAGGTGGTATTCCTTGGTCATGTTGTATCTAAGGATGACATAGCTATTGGTCCAGCAAAGGTGGAGGCAGTTTTAGGTTGGGCTCGACCAACTACAATTATTGAGGTGAGGAGTTTCTTGGGTTTAGCAGGATATTATAAGCAACTTATTAAGGACTTCGCGAAAATTGCAGCGCCTTTGACTCAGTTAACTCGAAAAGGAAAGACATTTGAGTGGAGTCGAGCCTGTGAAAGAAGTTTTCAGGAACTCAAAGAAAGACTGGCGTTAGCCCCTGTTGCTTATTGTACCTAACGGTACTGGGAATTTAGTAATAGTGATGCCTCTAAGAATGGGTTGGGCTGCGTACTTATGCAGAACGAGAGAGTTATCACTTATGCTTCTTAAAGGTTGAAGAATTATGAACGCAGCTATCCAACTCATGATTTAGAGTGAGCTGTTGTGGTGTTTTCTCTAAAGATATGGAGACAACCCAACATTGAGATGGAGTTTGAACGAGCTCAGATAGATTTTTTGGTTAGGGAAGCGACAGCTCAACTAGCTCTTATGACTATCTGCCAACGCGACAGCTCACTAGCTCTTATGACTATCTGCCAACGCGACAACAACAAATTATTCAGGGTCAGCAGAAGAACCCTTATTTTGCAAAGGTCATGAAGCAACTTGAGACTGAACGAGTTAAGGATTTCTTGATGACAAATGATGGATGTTTGAAGTGGCGAAATCAAACTTGTGTACCAAGCGATGTAGAAATCAAGAGGAAGATTCTATCTGAGGCACATGAGTCACCCTATACCGTACATCCAGGTACCACTAAGATGTATCAGGATCTAAAAACATGCTTTTGGTGGCCTGGTGTCACAATTGTGGTTTCTAGGCAACGAATTGGGCGATTGTGCGACACTCATTCTCAGCACTGAGTGAGTCAAGCCTACTTCGAGTCACGTTGCCTACGATCGGGCAACGTGAATACAAACCTCGGGTCTCGATTTCAAGAGAAGATTTTAGAAAGCGGGAGAGAGAGGTTTTGGAAAAAGAGTTTTGAAAGCAAGAGAGAGAGAGAGAGTGGTGTTATATAGCATGCAAGCAAAAAGGCAACAACAACGGCTTAAACAATATATAACTTTTCGGGTAGGGAGAATTTGACAACTAGTCGCATCCCCCTATAGTACATTTTGAGGCATTTCATGTCTACCTGGCGTATTTATGGCATCGCCGAAACGTCATACTCTTAAAGAAAATAAGAAAGAAATAATACAACATGAAAGCGGTAAAAGAAAGCAATAAAGTAGTTCAAGGCAAAGATTTCGGCGTGTCACGGGCGTGCGGCCATGGGTGACATGCCTTGGACAAGCATGACTGTGACATCCTCCCCCACTTAATTGGTTGACGTCCCTGTCAACCGTCTCATTTCTTCGAACTCTACAATCTGAGGTGCGGATGTCTTCAGGTCGTCAGCACGTTCCCAGCTGATTTCTTCTTCTAGAAGTCCTTTCCACTTGACTAAAAATTCCTGTAAGTTGTGCTTAGGTTTGCCAATGCGTCGGGTTCACTCGGCCAAAATTTTTTCTACTTCCTTCTTACTCGAGTCCTTCATCGTCACTGATGGTCGTGTCACTTGGTTACGTTGCTGGTCGTCGTCGTCTGGATGGTATGGTTTGAGGTTACTTACATGGATGACAGGATGAATTCTCATCCATGTAGGTAGTTGGAGACGATATGAAGTCCTTCCGACTTTCTCAATGACTTCAATTGGTCCCTCATATATTCGAACTAGTCGCTGGTCCCGATTCCCCCAGAATCTAAATTGTTCTGATCTCAGCTTGATCATAACTTGGTCACCATCTTGAAACTCTAATGATCTTCGTTTGCGGTGTGCCTACTTCTTCATTCTTCGAGAGGCTTTCTCCAAGTACGCTCGTGCTATTTCAGAGGTTTGCTCCCACTCTTTAGTGAAGTTGTACACTTGAGGGCTTCTCCCAGCATAGGGGTGGTCACTATCATGGGGCATGAGTGGTTGTCTACCGCATACTATTTCAAAAGGGGTTTTTCCTATGGACGAGCTTTGTTGTCAATTGAAGCTAAACTGAGCAACATCGAGCATCTGTACCCAATTCTTCTGTCGTGCATTGATGAAATGATGTAAGAACTCCTCAAGTATACTGTTGAGCCTTTCGGTTTGTCCGTCAGTTTGGGGGTGATAACTCGGAGAGATGTTTAGGCTCGACCCCAATAGCTTGAACAATTCAGTTCAAAAGGTTCTTGTGAATCTTAGATCGCGATCGCTGACAATGCTGGTGGGAATGCCCCACAACTTGACTACGTGTCGAAAAAATAATTGTGCGGTCGCTTCAGCCGAGCATGACTTGCGTGTTGGGATAAATGTGGCATATTTGGAGAATCTGTCAATGATGACTAAGATGGACTCCGTTTCTCCTACCTTGGGGAGGTGTGTGATGAAATCTAGAGAAACACTTTCTCACGGTCGGGACGGGACCGGTAGAGGTTCTAGTAGTCCCGCAGTTTTGTTTCGTTCAACCTTGTCTTGTTGGAAGATAAGATAGGTCTTTGTGAACTGTGTTGCATCGTCGCGGAGGTTCGGCCAATAGTACCACTTTTTTAGGAGGGCATAGGTTCTCTGCCACCCATTGTGGCCCACCCACGGTATGTCATGACATTCTTTTAGTAGGAGTCTCCTCAAGTTCTCCGAACGGGGGACGTAAAGACGATTTTCTTTGGTGAAGAGTAAATTGTCTTCGACCCAAAACTGGCGAGTCTTCCCCTCTCTGGCTAGTTGCATGATGGCCTAAGCGACCGGGTCTTTGGCTAGGTGTTCCTCAATACTTTCTCGTATCGTTCCGCTCAGCTTACTTGCTTGTAGATGAGCTAACATGCACAGGGCCGCATGCTCGCTCTTTTGACTTGGGGCATCTGTAGCTTGGTTTGCTTTACCTGGCCTGTGTTCGAATTGGAAGTTGAATTCGGCCACTCATTCTTGCCAGCGCGCTTGTTTCGACGATAACTTGGGTTGGTTAAAGAAGTGGCATATGGAACTGTTGTCTGTCTTGACTACAAACTTGGCTCCGAGGAGGTACTGTCTCCAAGATTGTAAACAGTGGACAACTGCCAGCATTTCTTTCTCGGATGTTGCGTACCTTCTTTCTGCCTCGTTTAGCTTCCGACTCTCGTATGCAATGGGGTGTTCCTCTTGCTGTAGGGCGCCCCCTAGGGAGAAGTCTGAGGCATCCGTCTCGACTTCAAAAGGTTTCGTCACATCGGCAATCCCTAAAACTGGCCCTTCCATCATGGAGTTCTTAAGGTTGTCAAAGGCTTCTTGACACCATGAAGTCAAGCTCCACATGTTTTCCTTCTTTAGTAGTTCGGTCAAAGGCTCTCTGCGCTTTGAGAATCCTTCAACGAATCACTGATAGTAATTTCCCAACCCAAGGAAGGAGCACACTTCTGTCACTAAGGAGGGGGTCTTCCACTCCTTGATGGCTTTGACTTTCTCTTCTTTCATACCTACCTTGCCTGCTTCTATTACGTGTCCAAGGAAGTTGATTCGCTGTTGTGCGAACGCGCATTTTTCCCTCTTGACATATAGTTGGTGTTCTCTCAGCTTTTCGAAAACTAACCGCAGGTGGTGTTCATGCTCTTCCATGGTGGAGCTGTTGACCACTATGTCGTCCAAATAGACTATCACGAACTTATCGAGATACTCGTGGACGACTTGGTTCATCAAGGTGCAGAATGTGGCAGGGGCATTAGTCAACCCAAAAAGGCATGACTAGGAATTCAAAGGCCCCATATCTAGTGATGCAAGTCGTTTTGGGTACATCTCCCTCGGTAATCCGAACTTAATAGTATCCCGACCTTTGATCGAGTTTCGAGAAGTACTTCGCGCCATGTAGTCGATCGAACAAGTCGGTAATGATGGGTAGAGGGTACTTATTCTTGACAGTGATTTTGTTTAGGGCGCAGTAGTCTATGCATAGGCGAAGACTCTCATCCTTCTTCTTCTGAAATAACACTAAGGCTCTATAGGGGGCTTTTGCTGGTCTGATGAACCCGCAGTAAGTAGTTCATCCAGCTATTTTCATAGCTCTGCTAACTCAGGTGGAGCCATTCTATAGGCGTTCTTTACCTGGGGTTTCGACCCCGGTATCAGTTCAATCTCGTGGTCTATGCCTCGACAAGGTGGCAAGATTTTTGGTAGACTCTCTGGCATTACTTCGCAGTACTCTTCTAGTACACGCTGTATTTCTACGGAAACAAGTTCAACCGTTCCTTCAGTTTGCACCACAGGAATGGCCATGAACGTTGGTTCATTATGTGCAAGACCACGTTTAAGTTGGAGCGCCAAAATCATCTTGATTCCATCGGGCTGTTTGATGCTTGTCTGGACAACAGTTGGAGTTGACCCTGTTATGACTAGGCATTTGGCCAAGGGCATGGGGATCACCTTATGTTCCAATAGGAATTCCATCCCGAGTACCACATCACAGTCATCCATTTTGACGATTACAAAGTCCACCAAGCTACTCCATGTTCCTAACTTAAGTGTGTTCTTTCTCGCTATTCCGAGAATCGGTAAGGCCAAAGAGTTGACGGCCTTCATCTTTCCCGAGTCTCGATGCCAGTTGATGTTCAACCGATTCGCTTCAGTCTCGGTCATGAAGTTGTGGGTGGCTCCTGAATCGACCATCGTACTCTTGGCCAACTTGTGATTCACCCACGCTTCCACATACATGAGACCTTTTTCGATCGGCTCTCTTTGTCCCCAGATCTTCTTTTGAAGTGTCGATAGGAACTTTAGTGCTCCCATCCGAGGTGTTTCTACATTCAGCATTTTCTCGGCTTCTTTGCCCTCAGATTTTGCATCCATGTCTGCATCTAATGCGGCTTGAATTTCCTATAGTGACGCCCTCTTTGGACATTCATACACCCTCTAGTTTTCTTTACATAGGAAACAAGAGAGAGGTGGTCGATTAAAGCGGTTCTGATTGTGAGGCCCCTTGCCTAAGACACCAGTCCCCTGTTGGGGTTGTCTTGTCTCTCCTCCTCCGATCCTCGGTTTATCTCCTCCTCCCATTCTGGAGGGATTAGAGGTGTGGTTGCGATTACCTCTACTTGAGGAGGCTTGGTTTCGCCTTGTCTCTTGGGGCTGTTCGTTGTTCAAATCAAACAGCCGTTCGGCCATAGCATAGGCTAT
This sequence comes from Cucurbita ficifolia, assembly GCA_033971965.1. Classification (NCBI taxonomy): domain Eukaryota; kingdom Viridiplantae; phylum Streptophyta; class Magnoliopsida; order Cucurbitales; family Cucurbitaceae; genus Cucurbita; species Cucurbita ficifolia. The sequence continues at coordinate 7,950,437 of CM066975.1, read as the reverse complement.
GGAGAGGTCTTCTATGTCGTGTTCATATAGTTTAGACTTCGCCCATGGCTTCAGTCCTTCTGTGTGTAGGAAATAAATTTGCTATGATACGAATTTGTAGAAAATAAACGCCGCTCCAATACCAACTTGTAGAAAAATAGACGCTCGCTCTGAATCTTACTCGTTTAGATAACTCACACGAAAACTATGAAGGGGGTGTCGAGAGGGGAGAGACAAGAAGACAAAGAATTCTCAAATGCCTTTCTCTATTAGGCACTATACAAAAAATGAATTTCCTCTTTGCTGCTCTCTCTTGCTCTCTATTTCCTCTGCTATTACATCCATAAGTGAAGCCCTTTTATAAGTTTTCCTAAGGCCAAAATTGGCCTTAACTACCCATAATTTTCTCACCCATTAGGTCTTCTTTCCTGAAATAATTATGCCCTTTTGACTGAATTAAAAAATAAACTTAATAACGGGTTTCAGTAATTTTTTTCTTCTCTCTCATTTAAGTTTATTTTCCAACAAAACTCCCCCATAAACTTAAATGATCCAACCATCTGTTATTCCAATCATCTTCTTGTATTTGTCAAAAAATACTTTCGGTAGCGGTTTTGTAAAGATGTCCGCAACTTGATCTTGACTTGCCACATGCAGCAATTCCACGTTTCCTTCCTTCACATGATCTCGGATAAAATGAAATCGAACGTCAATGTGTTTGCTTCTTTCATGGTTTACTAGGTTCTTGGCCAACTCAATTGCTGATTTGTTGTCAACTTGTATTACGGTTGCACCTCGTTGCTTTAGCTCCATCTCACTCAACAAATTTCTAAGCCATATTGTGTGGCACACACACCAAGATGCTGCTACATACTCGACTTCACACGTCGAAAGTGTCACGATCGGTTGTTTCTTTGAAAGCCAAGTAAATGCTATGTTGCCCATGAAGAATACATAACCCGATGTACTCTTTCGATCGTCTATGTCTCCGCACCAATCACTGTCGGAGTAACCAACTAACTTGTAATCTTCTGTTCTTGAGTAGAATAACCCAAGTGACAATGTTCCTTGAACGTATCGTAGAATTCGCTTCAATGCCTTCCAATGTGAATAAATTGGCTCCTCCATGAACCGGCTTACTATGTCGAAACTTAATAAAAGATCTGGCCTTGTACATGTAAGATAGCGAAGGCTTCCCACCAGGCTTCGGTACCTATTTGCATCTACTCGTTCTCCTCCATCGTACTTTGAGAGCTTTGCAACTGGTTCCATTGGTGTTGATATCGGGTTGCAATTGTCCATCTTGTACTTCTTTAGAATTTCCTTTGCATATTTCTCCTGTGATATAAAAATACCTGTTTCTCCTTGTTTAACCTCCAAACCGAGAAAAAATTTCAACAAGCCTAAGTCTGTCATCTCAAATTCTCGCGTCATAGTGTTTTTGAATTCTTCTATCATTTCATCATTGTTGCCTGAGAAGATGAAGTCATCGACATAAAGAGCGACAAGTATCACATTACCTCCACTCTTCTTTGTATAAAGGGAATGCTCATGGGGACATTGCTTGTACCCGTTCTCCTTGAAGTATGTGTCGATACGAGTATTCCATGCTCGCGGTGCTTGTTTCAACCCGTAAAGCGCCTTCTTTAGTCTTAGTACCTTTGTCTCTTCTCCAATTTTCACATACCTAGGAGGTTGTTCGAGATATACTTCTTCTTCAAGCACACCGTTCAAGAATGCTGATTTGACATCCATTTGAAAAATCGGCCATTTGAATTGGGCTGCTTGGGAAATGATCAATCGGATTATCTCCATTCTAGCGGCGGGAGCAAACACTTCGTCATAGTCGATTTCCGCCTTTTGCTTGTATCCCTTCGCAACAAGTCGCGCTTTGTACCGCTAAATCTCGCCTTGAGCATTCATCTTTTTCTTGAATTCCCACTTCACACCTATGGGCTAACTTCCTTCCGGTAATTCTGTCACTTCCTATGTGTTGTTGCGATGGATCGCTTTAATTTCCTCGTCCATGACAGTTTGCCACTTCGTGTCTCGCACCGCCTCTTCAAAGTTGATATTTTCAGCATCTGCCAGAAGACATACAAGATGTACCTCATTGTTGTGTCATACAAATCTCGCAAACTTCGAATTTTGGATTGTTGGGTTCAACTTCATCATCGGAAATTTCTGAGTCTGTTGGTGCACTTGTTGGTGCAGCGACTGATGATTCTCCAACTTCGATATTGACTTCCATCGAATTGTTCCAGTCTCATTCGCTTGCTTCATTTACTCGCACATCGCGACTCACTATCACCATCTTGCTAATCGGAGCAAGTAGTTTGTATTCTTTTGTCTTCTCATCATATTCAATAAAGATATACCTTTTGCTTTTGTCTTCAAGCTTCGTTCTTTGTTGGTCCGGTATGTGAGCATAAGCCACACTACCGAACACCTTGAGATGAGAAATTGAAGGCTTTTGTCCGCTCCAAGCCTCTTGTGGTGTTTGATCATCTAACTTCGCATGTGGACACCGATTCTGTATGTAGATGGCGCATTGCACGGCTTCTACCCAAAATTCCTTCGGCATCCTTTCGCTCTTAAGCATTGAGCGAACCATGTCGAGAATGATCCGGTTCTTTCTCTTGGCCACCCCATTTTGTTGAGGGGTGTACGGCGCGGTTAGAAATTACCTTATGCCTTGCTCCTCACAGTACTCCATGAAAGCCGTCGAGGTATACTCGCCACCTCTATCGGATCGCACAGCTTTGATGTGTCTACCAGTTTCCTTCTCCACCATTACTTTGAACTTTTTAAACACCTCGAATGCCTCGAATTTTCTTTTCAGAAAGTAAGCCCAAGTTTTCTGTGAGTAATCATCGATAAAGGAAATAAAATACCTCTTCCCGTTGAAGGATTCGGGGTTAATTGGTCCACATATATCTGTATGGATCAACTCGAGAGGTTGTTTAGCCCAAAATTCAGCCTTCTTTTGAATTTAGGTTCTCGCATGCTTGCTGAGCACGCATTCTTCACAAAATTTTCCTTCAAAGTCCATGTTTGGTAGCCCATGTACCATATTCTTCTTCGCTAACTCCTTTAGGCCACCATGATGTAGGTGACTGAAACGGAGATGCTAGAGTGATGCCTTGTTTTCTACGTCAACTCTCAAATACTTTTCTCGTATGCTTCTTAAGTTCAATTTGTACTTTCGGTTTCTTCCTTTCTCGACTCGAGCAACCAAACGTTCTTTCTTATCCTTCAGATGTAGCAGGCGGTCCTTTAGGAATATCGAGTAACCTTTCTCTGTGAGTTGACCCATACTCAATATGTTGGTCTTGAGGTCTGGTACGTAATAGACATATTGGATTGACCCCATCACACCATCCTTTTGCAAGAAGCGTATCGTACCTCGCCTTTGACCTCCACCTTTGACGCATCTCCAAATGACACATGACTATCTTCAATCTTTTCTATTTCTTTGAATAGGTGCTCGTGGCCGCACATATGGTTGCTTGCCCCTGAGTCGAGGTACCACAGAGTGTCGTTATTGATGTTCTCTTCATCTTGAGCCATCAAGAGAAGACCTTCATCTGTCACATCTTCCACGTCTAGGTTGGTTGTTCCTTCCACCCTTTTTCCGACTCGACAGGCTTTTGCAACGTGTCCTATTCTGCCACAATTGTAACATTTTTCGGAGTTACAATCATTCGCATAATGACCATATTTCTGACATTTAAAGCACTGGATGTTGGAATTGTATCCTTGACCGCACCCTTGAATGCGTCCTCTTCCACGCCAATTTGCTTGGCTCGATTGTCTCTTCTCCTTATACTTTTCTTCATAACTATTGTCTTGACCACCTCGACCATTCCAGCGGTTTCCATGTTCTCTACCTCGAAATTTTTGAGAGTAGAGTATCTTTTCATCCTTTATTGATGCCTTCATCTGAAGCGCTTGATCGAGTGGCTCCTCCTTTTTCTTACGTTGCTCGTGTGCCTCAAGAGAACCGACAAGTTCATCGACTGTGAACTTTGTCAGGTCCTTTGACTCTTCTATGGCACATACGACATTCTCGAAGTTGTCTGTTAACGTCCTCAAGATTTTTTGCACAACCCGCGTCTCGGGTAACATTTCTCCATTTTGATTTAGCTGATTCGCCACGGTCTATACACGTGTAATGTAGTCAGATACATTTTCTGACTCCTTCATCTTCATGCTCTCCAACTCGCCACGCAGAGTCTGGAGACGCACCTGCTTGACTCGGTCGGTTCCTTTGAACACCTTTTCTAGAGTGTCCCACGCTTCTTTTGAAGTAGTTGCCCTTGCAATCTTCTCAAAGCCTGACTCGTCAACAGCTCGGAACAACATGTATAATGCTGCCTTATCCTTTGATCGTGCTTCCTTTAGCACCTTGTTTTGCGCTTCCGTATAACCCATGGTATCATTCGGTTCTTCGAAACCTTCTTCGACCACCTCCCATGCGTCTTGCGAACCGAGAAGAGTTTTCATTTGGATGCTCCATTTCTCGTAGTTCGTCTTCGTCAATCGTGGTAGCGGCATTTGTCCTATCATGTTCGCCATCATCTCTGAAACCAATTTGTAGGAAATAAATTTGCTCTGATACGAATTTGTAGAAAATAAACGCCGTTCCAATACCAACTTGTAGAAAAATAAATGCTCGCTCTGAATCTTACTCGTTTAGATAACTCACACGAAAATTGTGAAGGGGGTGTTGAGAGGGGAGAGACAAGAAGACAAAGAATTCTCAAATGCCTTTCTCTATTACACACTCTACAAAAAATGAATTTTCTCTCTGCTGCTCTCTCTTGCTCTCTCTATTTCCTCGGCTATTAGATTGATAAGTGAAGCCCCTCATTTAAGTTTTCCTAAGGCCAAAATTGGCCTTAACTACCCATAATTTTCTCACCCATTAGTTCTCCTTTCCTGAAATAATTATGCCATCTTGACTGAATTAAAAAATAAACTTAATAACGACTTTCAATAATTTTTTTATTCTCTCTCATTTAAGTTTATTTTCCAACACTGTGAACTAGAAGATCTTATCTAGCTCAGACATCTGTCGGATGTCCAACATGAGTAACGAGAACTGTTTGACATATTCTCGAATGCTACTCGTGTGTTTAAAGTAACGTAATTTCCTTCTGGTCATGATCTCAACATTCTTTGGGAAGAATTGAGACCGAAGCTCCTGTTTTAGTCTCTCCCAAGTGTCCATTGCGCATCGGCCCTCTTGGATGTCCACATACTTCGAACGTCACCACAATTTCGCATCTTCAGCTAGATGCATGGTGGCCACAGTGATCTTTTCTTCCTCTGTCTCAGTGTCAATCGCCTTAAAGTACTGCTCAAGGTCAAAGATATAGTTCTCTAAGGCCTTGGCATCACGAGCCCCGGAGAAGTGCTTGGGTTCAGGAAGTTTGACCTTGTTGGGTCGCGTTGTCCTCCATGTAGGGGTTTGGTTCTCCACATCGCTTTTTGGGAGCTATCTAAGCCATCGACTCACTCCTCAATTTGGCCAGCAGAGCCTGTCGAGCTGTCTCCTCTCTTGAAACCACCATTCTTTGTGATTTTTGTTTCTAGGTTTTCCATTTGATACATTATTTCTTGAATGGGTAACCCATCCAGCCGACCCTTTATTGCGTCAACAGCGAGGGTCATGTCAGCAAGTTCTTTCACTCGCTCATTTAGAAATCGAATACTGTTGAGGATTTCCCGCAAGTATTGCATCTGTTCTTCTATTTCGACTAATCTGTCGACGTGAGACTTGTTCAACTGTTTAGTCGACGACATGTCTATCGGTCACTTTGGAGCTAACTAGGCTCTGATACCAACTATCACAATTGCGGTTTCTAGGCAGCGGATTGGGCGATTGTGTGGTACTCACTCTCAGCACTGAGTGAGTCAAGCCTACTTCGAGTCATGTTGCCTACGATCGGGCAACGTGAATACAAACCTCGGGTCTTGATTTCAAGAGAAGATTTTAGAAAGTGGGGGAGAGAGGTTTTGGAAAAAAGGTTTTGAAAGCAAGATAGAGACAGAGATGTTATATAACATGCAAGAAAAAAGACAACAACAACGGCTTAAATAGTATATAACTTTTCGGGTAGGGAGAATTTGACAACTAGTAGCATCCCCTATAGTACATTTTGAGGCATTTCATGTCTACCAGGCGTAGCCATGACATCGCCGAAACTGTTGAAAATAATAGTCTGCTCTGATATCAATTTGTAGAAATAAACGCTCGCTCTAAAACTAACTTGTTAAAATAACAGTCACGAAACTGTGAAGGAGATGTCGAGAGGGGAGAGACAAGGAGACAAAGAATTCTGAAAAGCCCTTTTTCTATTACACTGTACTTAAATGAGACAATTGCTCTCTTGCTCTATGCTCTACTTGCTCTGCCTTTTACAATAGAAAACAAATTAATTTATAGGTTTTCTTACGACTAAAAATGCCTATCCCATAAACCCACTATTTCCTAAAATATTATTGGCTTTTCATGTTTTTTGGTTTGGCCTTTTTTTTTTACGACTCAATTTCAAAAACTTACTAAAATTAACAAAATTAAAAACTACCTTTTTTCATTTAAGTTTATTCCTAACAAAACTCCCCCATAAACTTAAATGCTCTATTCAATGATTCTAACTGCACCGTTTTCGTTTTCTCGAGCTTAGTCGTGGTTTCTTCAATTTCCTCTCATTGTCCTCGAGCGGCAGACTAAGCTTGTTCTTCTCTGATGAGACTTCATTTGGGGCTTCTCGAGAATAGCCCATTTGAGACACCAACTCCTCATTTCTCCCGTTCTCAGTCACGCTCGACTCAGACGACATAGCTTCGTTCAGTTTACTCAATTCCCTTTGCAAGTCCACAACGACATTTTCAACTTCCATTTTTACTTCCTCCATTTCGGCTTTATCACGAGTGAGTATCTCAATTGTGTGTCGTAAATTCACTGCCTCCTGTTGGACTCGATTCAGGTTCACATCAAGTGAGTCTCTCTATTGAGTCAGCGTCCCTATACCTTTCTCCCCCCTCACTAGCTCGTCCACTAGAGCCTCAATCTCCATTAACAAGTCATTCTCTTTCTCCACACCTTCTTCAACTTTCTTCACAAGATCAGAGATTATCTTCCCATTCTCTTCCTTCTCTTGTTTGAGATAGGAGGAACTCTCACTCAGCTCAGCAATTTCCTTCTCTAATCTTTCAACTTTCATTTCTAACTCTTTCTTTTCTTCTTCCATTTTCTCTTCCATTCTCATCCTCTTTCTTCTTTCTTCCTCAAATTTCCTTTCCAGCCATTGGTGCTCTCTCTCTTCGAGCTCGGACTCTCTATTATCCGGTTGTTCATCTTTCTTCGATTTTTTCATCTCCGCTATTAGGATTCCGCCACATCCGCTGCGCATCACCTCATTTCCAACAGTTTCCACCGCCTCATGATTATCGCCTTCGTCTTTTGCGCCACCGTGTCCTTTTGTGTTCAGCTCTTCATTTTGGGCCATCAAGAGAATGCATCCGTTTGTTGCGTCATCACAAGCTAGGTTGATCGTTTCTTCCACCTTTTCCTCGGCTCAACAATCTCTTTCATAATGACCCATTCTGCCACAATTGTAACATCTGTCGAAGTTACAATTATTTACATAGTGGCCATATTTTTTACATTTGTAACACTGGAAGTTGGAATTATATCCTTAACCGCATCCTTGATTGCGTCCTCTTCCACGCCAATTTGCTAGGCTTGACTGTCTCTTCTCTTGATAATTTTCTTCATATCTACTGTCTTGACTACCTCGACCATTCCCGCGACTTCCACGTCCTCTACCTTGAATATTTTGAGAGTAGAGTACCTTTTCATCTTTTATTGATGTTTTGGTTTGAAGTGATTGATCGAGTGTCTCCTCCTCCTTCTTCTTACGTTGCTCGTGTGCCTTGAGAGAACCGGCGAGCTCATCGACTGTGAACTTCGCTAGGTCCTTTGACTCTTCTATGGCACATACAACATTCTCAAAGTTGTCTGTTTACGACCTTAAGATCTTCTCCACAACCCGCGTCTCGGGTAACATTTCTCCGTTTCAATTTAGTTGATTTGCCACGGTCTGTACGCGCGTAATGTAGTTAGATACATTTTCTGACTCCTTCATCTTCATGCTCTCCAACTCGCCACGCAGAGTTTGGAGACGCACTTGCTTGACTCAGACGCACTTGATGTAAGCATGTTATAAATGATTAATAGAATGTTCTATGTGTCGAACACTATAAATGCATGAAAGCATGCATTAGATGTGAGTATGTTATGCATGTTAATGGAAAGGTTATGACTTTACGATATGCTTATAGATTGTTGAGCCATGGCCTATTTATATGAGTATTGTAGTCTACTAATTCTCGCGAAGTTCCTGACCAACGCGTTGTGTGCTAAGTCAGAGAGAATGTGTACTCCTGACCATTGGTATATGAGATATACAAGCCGCCAGAGAAATTAGTATATGGGCCGTATTTGACCGAGAGCGAGTCTTACATATGAGTTCGAAAATTCTAGATAAGCATATAAAGAGTCAGTAACCTAAGATGGAGGTAGCTAAGATACCTCATTAATGAACAGATGACCCTAGTAAGAGAAACTAGGAGTCAATGACAAATAAAACTTAAAAACACATGGAAATATTAGTTATAAACTCATGAAAGACAAGTTAGCTACTTATTGAGAAATTTAATTACTCATCAAAATTATTTTAACTTTTTTTTCCAGATTTAGATGATGCAGGCCAACCAAGGACGAGACCAGCGGGCTAGAGACTACTGGGAATCCATGTCTGTGTCTGTTTTGTGTATTTTTATGCTTTCTCTATTTAAAAATTTACGTCGGTTGTTTTAAGTTTTAAATGGTCTGGTTTTAAATGTTTTACTTGATGTATATGGAAATATTTTGAAATTTATGATTGGTTGTCAGAATTTATTATCAATGTTAGTGGTAATTCCTGTGAATCGCTTTGTCCATGAGCCTAGGTTATAGGTTCTGTAGACAATCTAGAATGGATAGTATGGGTTCCTCTAGTCCAGCTCAGCGGTATCTCGCCTCGGCCAAGTGAGCGATGCATAACGAAATTGTATGAAAGAATAGTATGAAAAGTTTAAAAGAATTGATTATGAACACTTAATTATGTGCGTGACAGATATGGTAGTGTTAAAGAGTTTAGACACTGGTACGTCCAATGTGGACTCGGGGAATGAGGAGCAGCCTGTAGAAGGAACTGCTCCAGTAGAGGCGGTTCCGAAGCTTGCTGCTCCGTCGGCATCTAGAGATCAGCCACTGTTGTTGTTACTTTGGAGGCCTTGCAATCGCTGATTTAGAGCCAAGTGAATCAAGCGGTGCAGAGCCGAAAGGATGAAGCGGTATAGGCAGCTCTGGCTGGTCTTGGGAAGCGAGGCGGCTCTGACAGCACCTGTATCTAGCTAGGTGAGTTCAGTGTCTGAAGCACCAGGGGTAGGTGTTCAGGCAGCAATACCTCCATTGAGTTCAACGGAGCTACCTGGTACAACGATAGTGATAGAGGCACCACCGCGGGTAGTAACTTATGGACGACGATGTGTGACGGAGGAAAGCCAATATATACGAGATTTTACCAAACTTGTCCTGCCAACTTTTGCGAGAAAGGGGACTGACCGTGAGGAAGAAATGGTGGCTGGAATGTATTGAAACAAAATTTAGATTCTTCAACTGCCCAAAGAATCATAAAGATGCTATGTGACACATATATGTTGGAGGGACTAGCCCATTTTTTTGTGGAAATCAAAGAAGCCAAAGATGGAGTCTCAATTTTATGGGCAGCATTTAAACATGAATTCGGCGAGAAGTACTATCCTACTCTAGCAAGATTACAAAATCGAAAGGCCTTTATGCAACTGGAGTAGAGTAATATATCAGTAGAGAAGTATGAGGTAGAATTTACACGATTATCCAAATTTGCTCCTCATATGGTTGCTATTGAGGAAGAGAAGACAAATCTCTTTATCCAAAGTTTGAGGCCAGAGATACAGGGATCAGTGTCTGTCCATGCTTATCAAGATTTCATGGATTCGAGCAGTCAGGTATGACCAAGTGGTAATGTTTTAGAGCTAGGTGATTATGGTTTTACTGTCGATCTTTATTTATTCTGAAATATTATTTGATCGGATTGTTTCACTACAATTATTGTGGTTATGAGATTCCAATAATCAAACAAGGAATAATGAGCACAAAACCATGAAAAATAACCATCTAAAATGTATTAGGAAAGTGTGAAATTTTAGTAGTAAGTGAACGTGCCCATCCCATTGGGATTTTTATTTTTAAATTTTTTTTAGTAGGTAAAAACAATTTGAAGATCTCATGAAACAAAAATCTCATAAGACAAAAATACATTAAGATGACAAAAAAATCTCTCTTTAATATGAAATATTTAATAGGTCTGTTTCACTAATCAAGAAGGAACGATAAGCATCAAAAGATAAACAAATGAGCATTGAAAATGTACGCTAATTTTAGCCAACCGTAAAAAATGTATGCTGAAAGTGCGGTCTACACGACATCCCATTGTTATTCTTATTTTTTGAGTTCTTTAGTATCTAAAAACAATTTGAAAATCTAATTAAACAAGAAGATCTCATAAAATCAATTAGATTGTTGTTAATTTTTAAATAAGCAATATCGGGTTACACCCATCACATCTTTTCTTTCTTATTGACTGATTGGAAAGACGGGTAGTCTCATATGCATTATTGTACTATGTTGTTGAATTTCAGGTACTATCATAGCTTTAATAGGTTATACAAATTAGAAATGGTAAACGATAGCATCGACCTATTTCAATTATAGATAGATAGCAAACACATCATGTTCTTTGTATCGAACTAACACTATTACATTGCATGAGAATTGAAGAGCTTAGAAAATAAAGCTGTTAACCCAATTGGATTTTGCAATATTGCAGTTGATAAGAGTGATATCATCCTTGTCGATGCACAGAATAATCTCTGTTAATAGGACTCGGTCGTTCAATGTTGTTTTACCACGAAGAACAGGATTCTTCTTGAAAAGCTTTATGATACTCTTTCCACTCTCTACTTTGACTTGGAGGCCCCGCTTGGAACTACTCTTTGAACACTTGCGTTAATAAGGTTGATATTGTGGTTCAAATTTATGGATGTTCGAAGGTAGGCTTTCTCGTAGAACCTGCTCTGCTCATAAAATCTCATGTTTGTTTCACTCATGACCCCAAAATCATTTGTGGTTTTCAGTGAATAGATTTCGCCAAACTAAGTTGAGATGGTTTTAAATGCAAAATCTTAAATCCAAACATAATGAATGAATTATTAAAAAAAATAGAGAATTTATATTAAAGCCCGGTAGGTACTCACAAAGTCAGGCTAGGCCAGGCCAAGTCGTGGAAATAAAATGACTATAACTTTAGGATGAAATAAAATTGAAGAGGTACTGTATTTTTTTTATTAATGACACATGTCCGGATTATAAAGAACAAACATGGGGTGGCCACAGTTGAACAAAGTTGAAAAGCTCTGGTTTAACCGAACAAAATCGGAAAGGCAAACAGGAAGAAAATTTGTGTGTTTGGGGTTGCTATTATGGAACTGTTCTGGAGTGCGGTGGTTATGGTATTACTGTGGACCTCTATTTATTCTCAAATATTATTTGATCCTTTGTTTCACTAAATTTACTATGGTTATGGATTTTCAATAATCAATAAATAATGGAACCTCAAAACCATGAATAATGAGCATAGAAAATGTATTACGAAATTGTATAATTTTAGTAACGTTAAAAAATGTATACTGAAAAGTGCTGTTTAGGTCATCGACATTGCTATTCTTATTATTTTTTTTTTCTTCCGTTTTTTAGTATCTAAAATCAATTTGAAGATCCATAACCATAATAAAGACCTCTATTTATTATGAAATATTTGATAGGTCTGTTTCACTACCATTATTATGGTTATGGGTTTTCAATAATCAAATAATGAACAATGAGCATCCAAAACATGAACAATGAGCATAAAAAATGTATGCTTAGAATCTATAATTTTAGCCGACTATAAAAAATGTATGCTGAAAGTGTCGTCTACGGCCTCCCCATTGTTACTCTTTTTGAGTTCTATAGTATCTAAAAACAATTCGAAATTCTAATGAAACAACAGGATCTCATCAAATAAGTTAGAGTGCTATGGGTTTTTAGATAACCAATATCGGGTTACACCCATCTTTTCTTTCTTATTGACTGATTGGAAAGACGGGTAGTCTCATAAACATTATTGTACTATGTTGTTGAATTTCAGGTACTCTCAAAGCTGTAATAGGTTATACAAATAAGAAAGGGTGAACGATAACACCAACTTATTTCAATTAAAGATAGATAGCAAACACATCATGTTCTTTGTATCGAACTATAACACTATTGCATTGCATGAGAATTGAAGAGTTTAGAAAATAAAGTTGTTAACCCAATTGGATTTTTCAATATTTGAGTTGATAAGAGTGACACATCCTTGTCGATGTACATAATAATCTCCGCTAATAGGACTTGGCCGTTCGATGTTGTTTTATAACGAAGAACATGATTTTCCTGAAATGCTTTATGATACTCTTTCCACTCTTTACTTTGACTTGGAGGCTCCGTTTTGAACTACTCTTTGAATTCTTAGGGCATTAAAGGTTGATATTGTACGTCAAATTTATGGATGTTCTACCGTAGGCTTCCTCGTAGAACTTGCTTTCTGATCAAATTTCCATGTTTGTTCCACTCATGACCCCAAAACCATTTATGGTCTTAACTAATCTGAATTGGCCAAACTAAGTTAAGATCGTTGTTTAATCCGAAATCTCAAATCCAAACATAATGAATGAATTTTATTTAACAATTTTATAAAAAAAAATAGAGCATTTGTATCTAAAGCCCGGTAGGTACTGACAAGGTCAGGCTAGGCCAGGCCAAGTCGTGGAAATAAAATTATAATAAGTTTGGGATCAAATAATGGGCATCAAAACCATGAACAATGAGTATCTAAAATGTATTTATAATTTTTGCAACCGGTAAAAAAAATGTATGTTGAAAGTACCGTTTACGACATTCCGATTGCTATTCTTATTTTTTCAGTTTTTTAGTATCTAAAAACAATTTGAATCTCATGAAATAGAAAAAGAAGTTAGACTGCTATGGGTTTTTAAATAAGAAATATCGAGTTACACCATCACATCTTTTCTTTCTTATTGACTGATTGGAAAGACGAGTAGTCTCATATACATTATTGTAGTATATTGTTGAATTTCAGGTACTCTCAAAGCTTTAATAGGTTATAAAAATTAGAAATGGTGAACGATACCACCAACTTATTTCAATTATAGATAGATAGCAAACACATCATGTTTTTTGTATCGAACTATAACACTATGGAATAACATGAGAATTAAAGAGCTTAGAAAATAAAGTTGTTAACCCAATTGGAATTTGCAAGATTGCAGTGGATAAGGGTGACACTGATATGCGTCAAAAGCGGAACAAATGTACTCACAACACCAATAAACGGAATTACATAAAGAGACTCCAAGATATTTACGTGGTTCAGAGGGAAGAAGTTTCCCTATATCACCGGGTAGCAACCAATCACTAATAAACAAGGTATTACAAGTGAATACCTCACTATCACTCCAAAGACTCTCACTAATATGTCACTCAAGAAATACAATGTGACACACAAAACTCTCCCAAATCCCGATATCACATTTCGGTGTCCAATACCGATATATATAACTCAATCTGGTATGACTAAATCTAATTCAAATAACCCAATCAAATCTAATTCAAATAACCAAATCAAATCAAATCCAAATAACCAATCAAATCTAATCTAAATAACCAAATCAAATAAAAACTTATGACAATTTACAACAATCCCCACCTTGTCATAAGATCTCCATTCAAATAAAAAATTTATGACAATTTACAACAATCTCCATCTTGTCATAAGATCTTCAAGTAGATAACTGAGTTGGTTGCTGCCACGTCAACACACTACTCCTTCCTTCCAACGTTGATGAAATCCAAACAATGCCAGAACTTTTCACGAGCGATCACCTTTGTCAATATATCAGCTGGGTTATCAGCAGTTCCAAGTTTTAATAAACGAATGTCCCCTTCACTAATAATTTCTCGAATAAAGTGAAAACGGACATCAATATGTTTAGTACGAGCATGATGGACTTGATTTTTTGACAAACAAATAGCACTCTGGCTATCACAAAACACATCTATAGGTTCCTGCAAAATACTCAAGTCATTGATCAAACCATGCATCCAAATAGCTTATTTAAAAGCTTCCGTTACTACCATATACTCTGTTTCAGTGGTAGACAGTGCAACAGTAGACTGCAATGTTGAACGCCAACAAACAGGTCCACCAGCAATAGTAAATAAATAACCCGTAGTAGATCGTCGCTTATCCAAATCATCAGCATAATCAGAATCCACATAACCAACTACAAGGTTGTCAAGATTAAACATTTCTTGTTTTTGAAACTTAATACCAACATCAATAGTACCAAGAATGTACCTAAGAATCCATTTGACAGCCTGCCAATGCTCTTTACCAGGATTATGCATATAACGACTCACCATGCTTACTGCGTGTGAAAGATCAGGTCGAGTACATATCATAGCATACATCAAAGCACCAACAGCATTTGTATAAGGAATATTCTTCATATACCTTTTATCATCGTCAGAACTTGGACACATGGAAGCACTAAGTTTGAAATGAGGAGCAAGTGGAGTACCAACGGGTTTGGTTGAATTATTCAAACTAAATCTTGTCAATACCTTGCGTAGATATTGAGACTGAATCAACCAGACTGTACCTTTTTTCCGATCTCAGTCTATCTCCATTCCAAGTATCAAATTTTTCTTCAAGTCAGGGACATACCTCACATCATTGAGTTTTCGTATAACCCCGTCAAACATCTTGATTTGTACTGAGCCGATTCCTGTCATCTTGCAAGTACTATCATTGCCCATATAGACAACTCCACCATTGAACTCTTTAAAGTCCAAAAACATCTCTCTGTTGGGACACATATGATAGGAGCACCCAGAATCAAGAATGCATTCACTGGTTTGGCTGACTGATAGGGAGATTGTCAAGGCATCATCTGTATCAGTGTCGTCATCTCTAACCACATTGGACTTCGACCCCTTCTCTTTTAAGATCGGACAATCTTTCTTCCAATGCCCTTTCTGTCGACAATATGCACTCATTTTTATCAAGTTTTCTCCAATTATCAGATCTACCTCTCGACTTTGATCGGGACTCTCCACATTCGCTCTTTTTCTAAGTAGAAGTCCCTCCACGAGCAGTGAGAACATTTGAGCTAGAATCTTGATATGTCTCCTTTTCCTTCTTTCGCATCTCATTATTTATTAAGGCATTTGAAACATCTTCAAAATCAATATTAGTGATTCCATGTAGTAGGGTCGTTACTAAAAACTCGTAGGATTCCGGCAAAGAATTTAATAACAACAACGCCTTGTCTTCGTCATCAATCTTAACATCAAGATTGAGCAAATCAGTGATGATTTTGTTAAAATCATCCAAATGCTCAGCCATTGAGATACCTTTCTTGTAGTCAAAACGGAAGAGTTTCTTCTTCAAATAGAGTTTATTTTCCACACTCTTTTGCATATATTTCGCCTCAAGCTTGTCCCATAGTTCTTTCGCCATGATTACCTTCATAAATGGATATTTCTGATCCTTGCCAAGACATGATCGAATAATTCCACAAGCTTGCTGATTTAATTTCGTCCATTCTGCTTCTGTCATGTCTTCAGGCATCACCTTTTGGAGAGAAGCATCAAGATCTTGCATGACCAGCAAATCGGTAACTTCGCCTCGCCAAACACCAAAATTATTGGTTCCATCAAATTTCTCTACTTCGAGATTAGAACTCAAAAATCTCGATCCACGCCGTGATTTAATTCCAGATGATTCTGCCATTTGTAATAGGTAATCTGGATGTAACTAAAAACTACAATTCTTGAAAATTGATTTTCAAGAAAATAAGCACGATTGTGAGCACGTCTAGTGGTCGATGAGGCAAAAACTTTCACAATACCTCAAATACCATAGCCTGGCTCTGATACCAATTGATATGCATCAAAAGCGAAACAAATGTACTCACAACACCAATGAACGGAATTACACAAAGAGACTCCAAGATATTTACGTGGTTCGGAGAGAAGAAGTTCCCCTACATCCACGAGTAGCAACCAATCACTAATAAACTAGGTGTTACAAATGAATACCTCACTATCACTCCAAAGACTCTCACGAATATGTCACTCAAGAAATACAATATGACACACAAAACTCTCCCAAATCCCGATAACAAATTCCGGTGTCCAATACCGATATATATAACTCAATCTGGTATGACTAAATCTAATTCAAATAACCAAATCAAATCTAATCCATATAACCAATCAAATCTAATCTAAATAACCAAATCAAATCAAAACTTATGATACTTTACAACAGAAACCATCCTTGTCGATGCACATAATAATCTCCGTTAATAGAACTTGGTCGTTCAATGTTATTTTACAACGAAGAACAGGATCCTCCGTGAAATGCTTTATGATGACTTTTTCCACTCTTTACTTTGACTTGTAGGCCCCGTTTAGAACTACCCCTTGAACTCTTAGGGCGTTAAGAATGTTTATATTATGCCTCAAATTTATAGTTGTACAAAAGTAGGCAGCCTCGTCGAACCTGCTTTCTGAGCAAATCCCATGTTTGTTCCACTCATGACCCCAAAACGGTTTCCAATAATTAGATTTGGCCAACTACATTAAGATCGTTTTTTAGATGTGAAATCTGAAATCCAAACATAATGAACTAGGAATTTGATATAACAATTTTATTAGAAGAATAGAGCATTTACATCTAAAGCTCGGTAGGTACAGATTAGACCAGGCCAGGTCAGGTCGTCTAAATAAAATGACAATAATTTTGGGATGAAATAAAATTGGAGACGTACTATATTTTTTTATTTATGACAAATGGTCGTGATTGTAAAGGGCAAACATTGGGTGCCACGGTTGAACAAACTTAAAGTGGTCGAAAGGCTGTGATTTAACATAGGAAGCAAAATGGGAAAGGCAAATAGGAACAAGATTTGTGTGTTCTGGGTTGCGATTGTGTAAACTGTTCAGAGCCGGTGATTATGGCTTTAATGTGACCTTTATTTATTCTAAAATATTATTTGATCCTAGGATGAAAGTGCTCTTTTTAATTTTTTAGTTTATTTATTCTAAAATATTATTTGATCCTATGCTGATAGTGCTATTTTTATTTTTTCAGTTTTGTAGTATTTAAAAACAATTTGTAGATCCCATCAAACACAAAATTTCATGAAATACTTGATAGGTTTGTTTCACTGGTTATCGGTTTTCAATAATCAAAGAAGGAACCATATGAGCATCAAAAGCATCAACAATGAGAATCGAAAATATATGCTGAAAGTGTATAATTTTAGACAACCGTCGAAAATGTAGGCCGAAAGTGTCACACCCATTGTTATTCTTATTTTTTGAGTTTTGTAGTATCTAAAAGCAATTTGAAAATCTAATTAAA
The DNA here is from genome assembly GCA_033971965.1 of Cucurbita ficifolia. NCBI lineage: Eukaryota > Viridiplantae > Streptophyta > Magnoliopsida > Cucurbitales > Cucurbitaceae > Cucurbita > Cucurbita ficifolia. The sequence continues at coordinate 7,932,768 of CM066975.1, read as the reverse complement.
CAAGAAGATCTCATAAAAAAGTTAGACGGGTGTGGGTTTTTAAATAAGCAATATCAGGTCCCAACTTTCATTTCTTATTGACTGATTGGAAAGACGGGTAGTCTCATATGCATTATTGTACTATGTTGTTGAATTTCAGGTACTATCAAAGCTTTAATAGGTTATACAAATTAGAAATGGTGAACGATAGCACCAACTTATAGATAGATAGCAAACACATCATGTTCTTTGTATCGAACTAACACTATTGCATTGCATGAGAATTAAAGAGCTTTGAAAATAAATCTGTTAACCCAATTGGATTTTGCAAGATTGCAATTGATAAGAGTGACACCATCCTTGTCGATGTACATAATAATCTCTGTTAATAGGACTTGGCCGTTCGTTGTCGAAGAACCGGATTCTTTCTAAAATGCTTTATGATGACTATTTCCACTCTTTACTTCGACTTGGAGGCCCCGTTTGGAACTACTCTTTGAACTCTTAGGGCGTTAAAAAGGTTGATATTGTGTCTCAAATTTATGGATGTTCGAAAATAGGTTGCCTCGTCGAAATAGCATGTTTAATACATCCATTAGTCAAAACCTTGTGTGGTTTCGAGTGATCAAATTTTGCCTAACTAAGTTAAAATCTATTTTTAAATGCTAAATCCCAAACATAATAATTAGGAATTGGATTTAATAATTTTATTAAAAAAAAATAGAGCATTTATATCTAAAACCAGTAGGTATTGACCTGGCCAGGCTAAGCCAGGTAATAGAAATAAACTGAATAACTTTTGGAATGAAATAAAATTAGAGAGGTACTATATTTTTTTATTTAGAGCATTTATGACACATTGACTGCAAACATTGGGGCCACAGTTAGAAGTGGTCGAAAGGCTGTGATTTAACATCGGAAGCAAAATGCGAAAGCAAAAGAGTAGGAAGATTGGTGTGTTTGGGGTTGCCATTGTGTAAACGATTATGGAGCTTGGTGATAATGGTTTTACTATGTTCCTCTGTTTATTCTAAAATATTATTTGATAGGTTTGTTTCACCACAATTATTGTGGTCATGGACTTTCAATAATAAAAAATGAATAATGAGCACAATGAACATCTAAAATGTTAGAAAGTGTATAATTTTAACCAATAAAAAAGGCAAGTGGAAAGTGTCGTCTACATCATACCCATGGTTATTGTTAGTTTTTGAGTTCTTTAATATCTAAAAAATTGAAAATCTGATGAAACAAGAAAATCTCATAAAACAAGTTGTCTGATATGGATTTTTAAATAAGCAATATCGGGTTACACTCATCTTTTCTTTTTTATTGACGGATTGGAAAACGGGTAGGCTCATATACATTATTGCACTATGTTGTTGAATTTCAGATACTCTCAAATCTTTAATAGGTTATACAAAATAGAAATGGTGAACGATAGCACCAACTTATTTCAATTATAGATAGATAGCAAACATATCATGTTCTTTGTATCGAACTATAACAATATTGTATTGTATGAGAATTGGAGAGCTTAGAAAATAAAGTTGTTAACCAATTGGATTTTGCAAGACTGCAGTTGATAAGGGTGACACCATTCTTGTCGATGCACATAATAATCTCCATTAATAGGACTTGGTCGTTCGATGTTGTTTTACAACGAATAACAGGATTATTAGTGAAATGGTTTATGATGACTCTTTTCACTCTTTACTTTGACTTAGAGGCCCCGTTTGGAACTACTCTTTGAACTCCGTTAAGAAGGTTGATATTGTGCCTCAAATTTATAGATGTACGAAAGTAAGTTGCCTCGTCGAACCTGCTTTCTGATTAAATCCCATGTTTGTTCCAGTCATGACTGAAAATCATTCGTGGTTTCAGTGATCAAATTTGGTGAAAAAGATCGTTTTTTAAATGCGAAATCTGAAATCCAAACATAATGAACTATGAATTTGCTTTAACAATTTTATTAAAAAAATCAAGCATTTATATCTAAAGCTCGTAGATACCAACCAAGTCAGACCAGGTCATGTCAGGTCAAATCATGTAAATAAAATGACAATAAGATGAAATAAAATTAAAGAAGTACTATATTTTATTTATTTATGACACATGGTCTTGATTGTAGAGGGCAAACATTGGGTGGCCACGCTCGAACAAGTCAAAAAACTGACTTAACATAGGAAGCAAAATGGGAAAGGCAAACTCAAAGAAGATTTGTGTGTTTGGGGTTGACATTGTGTAAACTGTTCTGGAGCTCGGTGATTATGGTTTTACTATTGACCTTTATTTATTGTGAAATATTATTTGATAGGTTTGTTTCACTTTAATTATTGTGGTTACCCGCTTTTTAATTATTGTGGTTACCCGCTTTCAATAATCAACCATAATTAAAAAGAGGAGAATGAGCATCAAAACACAATAAGAAAAGGTATAATTTTAGCCAATCCTGTATGCAGAAACTGGGCATCCTTGCTATTTTTATTTTGTCAGTATAAACAATTTAGAGATCTCATAAAACAGAAAATCTCATAACATAAACATCTCTATTTATTATGAAATATTTGATAGGTCTGGTTCGTTTCAATAATCAAAGAACCAACCATGAGAATCAAAAGCATGAACAATGAGCATCGAAAATGTATGCAGGAAGTGTATAATTTTAGCCAACCGTCGAAAATGTACATTGAAAGTGACATCTACGCCATCTCCATTCTTATTCTTATTTTATATTTAAAACAATTTGAAAATCTAATAAAACAAGAAGATCTCATAAAACAAGATAGACTGGGTTTTTAAACTAGCAATATTGGGTTACACCCATTTTTACGATAGCACCAATTTATTTCAATTAGAGATAGATAGCAAACACATCATGTTCTTTGTATCGAACTAACACTATTGCATGAGATAAAGCTGTTAACCCAACTGGATTTTGCAAGATTGCAGTTGATAAGAGTGACACCATCCTTACATAGTAATCTCCGTTAACAGGACTTGGGCGTTCGATGTTGTTTTACAACGAAGAACAGGATTCTTCGTAAAATGCTTTAGGATGACTCTTTCCACTCTTTACTTTGACTTGTAGGCCCGTTTGGAACTACTCCTTGAACTCTTAAGGCATTAAGAAGGTTGATATTGTGTCTCAAATTGATAGGCTACGAAAGTAGGCTGTCTCGTCGAACTTGCTTTCTGAGCAAATTCCTCGTCGAACCTGAGTAAATTTCATGTTTGTTCCACTCATGACCCAAAACTGTTTACATAATCAGATTTGGCCAATCTAAGATCGTTTTTTACATGTGAAATCTAAAATTCAAACATAATAAACTAGTTTGATTTAACAATTTTATTAAAAGAAGGTAAAGACTAGGCCAAGCCCGGTCATGTTAGGTAATGTAAATAAAATGACAATAATCTTGGGATGAAATAAAATTGAAGAGGTACTATTTTTTTTGACACATGGTCCTAATTGTGAAGGGCAAACATTAGGTGGCCACTGAACAACTAAAAGTGGTCGAATGAGTGTAATTTAATCATAGGAAGCAAAATGAGAAAGGCAAACCGGGAGAAGATTTGTGTGTTTCGAGTTGCTAAACTGTCTAGAGCTAGTTGATTATGGTTTTACTGTGTACCTTTATTTATTTTAAAATATTATTTAATATGTTACCAAATGTATTAGGAAAGGGTATAATTTTAGCCAACCCTAAAAAATGTATTCTGATAGTGCTGACATCCCTATTTTTATTATTTTTATTATTTTTTTTTGCTGGATTTTCTAAAAACAATTGGAAGATCTCATGAAACAGAAAACTTATAGAACAAAAATCTCTATTTATTATGAAATATTTGATAGGTCAGGTCGGTTTCACTACCATTATTGTAGTTATGAGTTTTGAATAATCAAAGAACCAATAATGAGCATCAAAAGCATGAACAATGAGTATCGAAAATATAGGCGGAAAGTGCCGCATCCCCATTGTTTTTTTTTTTTTTTTTTTTGAGTTATTTAGTATCTAAAAACAATTTGAAAATCTAATTAAACAAATTAGATTGATGTGAGTTTTTAAATAAGCAATATCGGGCTACACCCATCTTTTCTTTCTTATTAACTAAGGGTAGTCTCATATGCAAATTATACTATGTTGTTGAATTTCAGGTACTATCAAAGATTTAATAGGTTATACAAATTAGAAACGGTGAACGATAGCTCTAACTTATTTCAACTTATTTCTATTGCATTGCATGAGAATTGAAGAGCTTAGAAAATAAAGCTCTGGATTTTGCAAGATTGCAGTTGATAAGAATGACACTCATCCTTGTCGATGTACATAATAATCTCCGTTAATAGGATTTGGCCGTTCGTTGTCGAAGAACAGGATTCTTCGTGAAATGCTTTATGATGACTCTTTCCACTCTTTACTTTGACTTGGAGGTCCCGTTTGGAACTACTCTTTGAACTGTTATGACGTTAAGTAGTTGATATTGTGCCTCAAATTTATGGATGTTCGAAAGTAGGCTGCCTCATCGAACTTGCTTTCTGATCAAATCCCATGTTTGTTCCACTCATGACCCAAAACTATATGTGGTTTCAAGTGATCAGATTTGGCCAAACTAAGTTAAGATCCTTAAATCTTAAATCCAAACATAATGAACTAGGAATTTGATTTAACAATTTTATTTAAAAAAATATAGCATTTATATCTAAAGCTCGGTAGTATTGACCAGGCCAAGCTAGGCCAGGGCGTGGAAATAAAATGACAATTACTTTTGTGATGAAATAAAATTGGAGACGTACTAGATTTTTTTTTGAATGACACATTATTGTCCTGATTGTAAAGGGCAAACATTGGGGGCGACAAACAAACTAAAAGTGGTCGTGATTTAACATAGGAAGCAAAATGGGAAAGACAAACAGTAAGAAGATTTATGTGTTTTGGGTTGCTATTGTGGAAACGGTTCTGAAGCTTTGTGATAATTATTTTACCGTGGACCTCTATTCATTCTGAAATATTATTTGATGTGTTTGTTTCACTACTATTATTATAGTTATGGGCTTTCAATAATCAAAGAATGAATAATGAGCATAAAACCATGAACAATGAGTATCTAAAATGTATTATGAAAGTATATAATTTTAGCCAACTGTAAAAAATGTACGCGTCGTCTACATCATCCCATTGCTATTGTTATTTGTTGAGTTGTTTAGTATCTAAAAACAATATGAAAATCTAATGAAACAAGAAGATCTCATCAAACAAGTTAGATTATAGATTTTTAAATAAGCAATATCGAGTTACACCCATCTTTTCTTTTTTATTGACTGGTTAGAAAGACGGGTAGTCTCATACACATTATTGTACTATGTTTTTGAATTTCAGGTGCTCTCAAAGTTTTAATAGGTTATACAAATTAGAAATGTGAACGATAGCACTAATTTATTTCAATCGTAGATAGATAGCAAACACATCATATTCTTTGTATCAAACTATAACACTATTGCATTGCATGAAAATGGAAGAAATTAGAAAATAGAGTTGTTAACCCAATTGGATTTGCAAGATTGCAGTTAACGGTGACACCATACTTGTTGATGGACATAATAATCTCCGTTATTTGAACTTGGCCGTTCGTGTTGTTTTACAACGAGGATTCTTTGTGAAATAGTTTATGATGACTCTTTCCACTCTTTACTTTGACTTGGAGGCCCGTTTGGAACTACTCCTTGAACTCTTAGGGCGTTAAGCTCAAATTTATAGATATACGAAATTAGGCTGACTCGTCGAACCTGCTTTCGGATCAAATCCCATGTTTGTTCCCGTCATGTCCCAAAACCATTTGTGGTTTCCCGTGATCAAATTTGGTCAAACTACATTAAGATCGTTTTTTAAATGCGAAATCTAAAAACCAAACATAATGAACTATGAATTTGCTTTAACAATTTTATTAAAAAATAGAGCATTTATATCTAAAGCTCGGTAGGTACTGACAAGGACAGCCAGGCCAGATAAATAAGATGACATTAAGATGAAATAAAACTAAAGAGATATATATTTTATTTATTTATGACACATGTTCGTGATTCTAAAGGGCAAATATGGGGGGCTACGGTTCAACAAACTAAAAGTGGTCGAAAGGCTGTGATTTAACATAGTAAGCAAAATGGGAAAGGCAAACTTCTAGAAAATTTGTGTGTTTGGAATTGACATTGTGGAAACTGTTCTGGAGTTCCATAATTATGATTTTACTGTTGACCCTTATTCATTCTGAAATGTTATTTGATAGGTTTATTTCACTACCATTGTGATTATGGGTTGAGGGTTTATTTCACTTCAATTATTAGTGGTTATGGGCTTTCTTCAATAATGAACCCTTATTCATTCTCAAATGTTATTTGATAGGTTTATTTCACTACCATTATTGTGGTTATGGGCTTGAGGGTTTATTTCACTACCATTATTGTGTTATGGGCTTGAGGGTTTATTTGACTTCAATTATTAGTCGTTATGGGCTTTCTTCAATAATGAAAGAATGAATAATGAAATGTATTAAGTGTAATTTTAGACAATAGTAAAAAATGTTTGTATAATTTTAGCCCACGGTTAAAAATGTATGCCGAAAGTGCCGGCTATTTTATTTTTTCAATTTTTTTTTAATCTAAAAACAATTTGAACATCTCACGAAACATACAATCTCATAACTAAAACATCTCTATTTATTAAGAAATATTTGATAGGTTTGTCTCACTACCATTATTGTTGTTATGGGTTTTCAATAATAAAAAAACCAATAATGAGCATAAAAAATGTAGGTTGAGAGTGTATAATTGTAGTCAACAGTCGAAAATGTATGCCGAAAGTGTCGTCTACGGCATCCCATTGTTATTCATCCCATTGTTATTCTTATCTTTTGAGTATTTAGTATCTAAAAACAATTTGAAAATCTAATGAAAATTCTATAAAAACAAGTTAAACTGCTATGAGTTTTTAAATCCTATAAAAACAAGTTAAACTGCTATGAGTTTTTAAATAAGCAAGTTACACCCATCCTTTCTTTCTTATTGACTGATGGGAAAGATGGGTAGTCTCATATCCATTATTTTAGAAATGGTGAGCGATAACACCAACTTATACAAATTAGTTGATAAGAGTGACATCATCCTTGTCGATATACATAATAATCTCCGTTAATAGGACTTGGCCGTTCGTTGTCGAAGAACAGGATTCTTCGTGAAATGCTTTATGATGACTCTTTCCGCTCTTTACTTTGACTTGGAGGCCCCATTTAGAACTACTCTTTGAATTCTTCCGGTGTTAAGAAGGTTGATATTGTGCCTCAAATTTATGGATGTTCGAGAGTAGGCTGACGTCGAACATGCTTTCTGAGAAATCTCATATTTGTTGCACTCATGACCTCAAAACCATTTGTGGTTTCAAGTGATCAGATTTGATCCAACTACGTTAAGATCGTTTGTTAAATGGAAATGTGAAATCCAAACCTAATAAACTAGGAATTTGATTTAACAATTTTATTTTTAAAAAAATAGAGCATTTATATCAAGTCCTTAGGTAGACCATGCCAGACCAGGCCAAGTGTAAATAAAATGACAATAACCTTTGTGAGGAAAGAAAATGGAGAGCTACTATATTTCTGACACATGGTTCTAGTTGTAAAGCGCAAATATTGGTGGCCACGGTTCAACAAACTAAAAGTGGTCGAAAGGCGGTTGAACAAACCAATAGTCGAAAGGTTGTGATTTAACCATAAGAAGCCAATTGGAAAAACGAAACCGGAAGAAGATTGGTGTGTTTGGGGTTGCCATTGTGGAAATTTTATGTACCATTATGGTTGGACCTCTATTTATTCTGAAATATTATTTGGTTTGTTTGTTTCAATACAATTATTGTGGTTATGAGTTTTCAATAATCAAGGAAGGAATAATGAGCATCAAAACCATGAACTACGAACATCTAAAATGTATTACAAAAGTGTATAATTTTAGCCAACCGGTAGGCCGAGAGTGTCGTTTACTGCATCCCATTGCTATTCTTATTAAACAATTTGAAGATCTGATGAAAGATAAGACAAGACCTCTATTTATTAGGAAATATTTGATCTTTCACTACCATTATTGTGGGTATGGATTTTCAATAATCAAATAAGGAACAAGCATCAAAAGCATGAACAATGAGCATCGAAAATGTAAGCTGAAAGTGTATAATTTTAGCAACGGTCGAAAATATATGTTGAAAGTATCGTCATCTCACTCTATCTATTCTGAAATATTTGATGTTTCATAACAATTATTGTGGTTTAGAGTTTTCAATAATCCAATAATATATATAATTTTAGAGTGTCCTGTATCCCTATTGTTTTTTTTTTTTCTTCAATTTTTTAGCATGTACAAACAATTTGAAAACTCTCATGAAACAAGAATATCTCATCAAACAAGATCAAATATTTGATCTCTATGTTCCAATACAATTATTGTGACTTTCAATAATCAAAGAATGAACTATGAGTATCGAAAATATAGGCTGAAAGTGTATCGTAAACCAATGAACATAAGTACATGTAAAACGTGAGCACTTAAAAATGATAACGAATTAATTGTTTGGATAATAACTTAGAAGAGGGCAATACGATTATTGTAATGGGTATTTGAGAAATTAATATTATTGCTATATCGATTATAATAATAATCTTAGTTTTATTCTCACTATTTAGTAAACTAAGTCCATCCCTTGGCATAACTTCTTAACGTAAAATAGCATATGTCATCATTTTACTAATGATCTCCCTTATATATTCTGCTCCGGTGGTCATCATTTTACTCATGGTCTCCCTCATATATATTCTGCTCCGGTGGTGAAACATGTTTTTATCAATGACTCCAAAATAGGGATGTTCGGAACAAAATAGGCACATTTATAGATGTTCGGGAGTAGGCTGCCTCGTCGAACTTGCTCCACTCATGACCCCAAAATAAGGATGTTCGGAACAAAATAGGGATCAGTGTCTGTCCATGCTTATCAAGATTTCATGGATTCGAGCACTCAGGTACGACCAAGTGGTAATGTTCTAGAGCTAGGCGATTATGGTTTTACCGTGGACCTGTGGAATATTATTTGATCGGATTGTTTCACTACAATAATTATTGTGGTTATGAGATTCCAATAATCAAAAAGGAATAATGAGCACAAAACCATGAAAAATAACTATCTAAAATGTATTAGGAAAGTGTATAATTTTAGCAGGGACGTGCCCATCCCATTACTATTTTTATTTTTTCATTTTTTAGTAGGTAAAAACAATTTGAAGATCTCATGAAACAAAATCAAGACAAAAATACATGAGGATGACAAAAAAAAATCTCTCTTTATTATGAAATATTTAATAGGTCTGTTTCACTCATAAAGAAGGAACGATAAAATGTATTAGGAAAGTGTATAATTTTAGCACGGGCGTGCCCATCCCATTACTATTTTTATTTTTTCATTTTTTAGTAGGTAAAAACAATTTGAAGATATCATGAAACAAAAATCTCATAAGACAAAAATCGATGAAGATGACAAAAAAATCTCTCTTTATTATGAAATATTTAATAGGTCTGTTTTACTAATAAAGAAGGAACTATAAGCATCAAAAGCATAAACAAATGAGCATTGAAAATGTACGCTAAAAGTGTCTAATTTTAGCCAACAGTAAAAAATGTATGCCGAAAGTGCGGTCTACGCCACATGTTATTCTTATTTTTTGAGTTCTTCTAAAGACCATTTGAAAATCTAATTAAACAAGAAGATCTCATAAAATAAATTAGATTGCTGGTTACACCCATCACATCTTTTCTTTCTTATTGTCTGATTGGAAAGACGGGTAGTTTCATATGCATTATTGTACTATGGTGTTGAATTTCAGGTACTATCAAAGCTTTAATAGGTTATACAAATTAGAAATGGTAAACGATAGCACCAATCTATTTCAATTATAGATAGATAGCAAACACATCATGTTCTTTGTATCGAACTAACACTATTGCATTGCATGAGAATTGAAGAGCTTAGAAAATAAAGTTGTTAACCCAATTGGATTTTACAATATTGCAGTTGATAAGAGTGACATCATCCTTGTCGATGCACATAATAATCTCTGTTAATAGGACTTGGTCGTTCGATACGAAGAACAGGATTCTTCTTGAAAAGCTTTATGATGACTCTTTCCACTCTTACTTTGACTTGGCGGCCCCGTTTCGAACTACTCTTTGAACACTTAGCGTTAATAAGGTTGATATTGTGGTCAAATTTATGGATGTTCGAAGGTAGGCTTTCTCGTAGAACCTGCTCCCTCATCAAATCTCATGTTTGTTTCACTCATGACCCCAAAACCATTTGTGGTTTTTAGTGATCAGATTTCTCCAAACTAGGTTAAAATGGTTTTAAATGCGAAATCTAAAATCCAAACCTAACGAATGAATTTTATTTAAAACTTTATTTAAAAAAATAGAGAATTTATATCTAAAGTCCGGTAGGTACTCACAAGGTCAGGCTAGGCCAGGCCAAGTCGTGTAAATAAAATGACTATAAATTTAGGATGAAATAAAATTGAAGAGGTACTATATTTTTTTTATTAATGACACATGTCCGGATTATAATGGACAAACATGGGGGTGGCCACAGTTGAACAAAGTCGAAAGGCTCTGATTTAACCGAACAAAATCGAAAAGAAAAACAGGAAGAAAATTTGTGTGTTTTGGGTTGCTACTATGGAACTGTTCTGGAGTGCGGTAGTTATAGTATTACTGTGATCTCTATTTATTCTCAAATATTATTTGATCTCCTTGTTTCACTACATTTACTATGGTTATGGATTTTCAATAATCAATGAATAATGAACCTCAAAACCATGAATAATGAGCATAGAAAATGTATTAGGAAGTTGTATAATTTTAGTAACCTTAAAAAAAAATGTATACTGAAAACTGCTGTTTAGGTCATCGACATTGCTATTCTTTTTTTTTTTTTTTTTTTTTTTTTTCAGTTTTTTAGTATCTAAAAGAAATCTGAAGATCCATAACTAGTAAAGACCTCTATTTATTATCAAATATTTGATAGGTCTGTTTCACTACCATTATTCTGGTTATGGATTTTCAATAATCAAATAATGAACAATGAGCATAAAAAACATGAACAATGAGCATTGAAAATGTATGCTTAGAATGTATAATTTTAGCCGACTATAAAAAATGTATAGTGAAAGTGTCGTCTACGGCCTCCCCATTGTTACTCTTCGAAATTCTAATGAAACAACAGGATCTCATCAAATAAGTTAGAGTGCTATGGGTTTTTAAATAACCAATATCGGGTTACACCCATCTTTTCTTTCTTATTGACTGATTGGAAAGACGGGTAGTCTCATAAACATTATTGTACTATGTTGTTGAATTTCAGGTACTCTCAAAGTTGTAATAGGTTATACAAATAAGAAAGGGTGAACGATAACACCAACTTATTTCAATTAAAGATAGATAGCAAACACATCATGTTCTTTGTATCGAACTATAACACTATTGCATTGCATGAGAATTGAAGAGTTTAGAAAATAAAGTTGTTAACCCAATTGGATTTTGCAATATTTGAGTTGATAAGAGTGACACATCCTTGTCGATGTACATAATAATCTCCGTTAATAGGACTTGGCCGTTCGATGTTGTTTTATAACGAAGAACATGATTTTCCTTATGATACTCTTTCCACTCTTTACTTTGACTTGGAGGCCCCGTTTTGAACTACCCTTTGAATTCTTAGGGCATTAAAGGTTGATATTGTACCTCAAATTTATGGATGTTCTACCGTAACCTTCCTCGTAGAACCTGCTTTCTGATCAAATTTACATGTTTGTTCCACTCATGATCCCAAAACCATTTATGGTCTTAACTAATCTGAATTGGCCAAACTAAGTTAAGATCGTTTTTTAATCCGAAATCTCAAATCCAAACATAATGAATGAATTTTATTTAACAATTTTATAAAAAAAAATAGAGCATTTATATCTCAAGCCCGGTAGGTACAAACAAAGTCAGGCTAGGCCAGGCCAAATCGTGGAAATAAAATTACAATAAGTTTGGGATCAAATAAATTTGGAGAGGTACTGTATTTTTGTATTTATGACACATGTTGTGATTGTATTTATGACACATGTTGTGATGGTAAAGGACAAACATTGGGTGGCCACGGTTGAACAAAACAAAAGTGGTCGAAAGGCGAGATTTGTGTGTTTGGGGATGCCATTGTGGAATCATTTCTGGAGTCGATCATTATGGTTTTACTGTTGACCTCTATTTATTCTCAAATATTATTTGATACGTTTTTTTCACTTCAATTATTGTGGTTATGGACTTTCAATAATCAAAAAATGAATAATGGGCATCAAAACATGAACAATGAGCATCTAAAATGTATTTATAATTTTTGCAACCTGTAAAAAAATTATGTTGAAAGTACCGTTTACGGCATTCCGATTGCTATTCTTATTTTTTCAGTTTTTAGTATCTAAACACAATTTGAACATCTCATAAAATAGAAAAACAAGTTAACTGCTATGTGTTTTTAAATAAGAAATATCGTACACCCATCACGTTTTTAAATAAGAAATATCGAGTTACACCCATCACATCTTTTCTTTCTTATTGACTGATTGGAAAGACGGGTAGTCTCATATATGGAGTACGTTGTTGAATTTCAGGTACTCTCAAAGCTTTAATAGGTTATAAAAATTAGAAATAGTGAACGATAGCACCAACTTATTTCAATTATAGATAGATAGCAAACACATCATGTTTTTTGTATCGAACTATAACACTATGGAATAACATGAGAATTGAAGAGCTTAGAAAATAAAGTTTTAACCCAATTGGATTTTGCAAGATTGTAGTGGATAAGGGTGACACTGATATGCGTCAAAAGCGGAACAAATGTACTCACAACACCAATGAACGGAATTAGACAAAGAGACACCAAGATATTTACGTGGTTGGGAGAGAAGAAGTTCCCCTACATCCACGGGTAGCAACCAATCACTAATAAACTAGGTGTTACAAATGAATACCTCACTATCACTCCAAAGACTCTCACCAATATGTCACTCAAGAAATACAATGTGACACACAAAACTCTCCCAAATCCCGATATCAAATTTCGGTGTCTAATACCGATATATATAACTCAATCTGGTATGACTAAATCTAATTCAAATAGCCCAATCAAATCTAATTCAAATAACCAAATCAAATCAAATCCAAATAACCAATCAAATCTAATCTAAATAACCAAATCAAATCAAAACTTATGACAATTTACAACAATCCCCACCTTGTCATCAGATCTCCAATCAAATAAAAAATTTATGACAATTTACAACAATCTCCACCTTGTCATAAGATTTCCAAGTAGATAACTGAGTTGGTTGCTACCACGTCAACACACTACTCCTTCCTTCCAGCGTTGATGAAATCAAAACAATGCTAGAACTTTTCACGAGCGATCACCTTTGTCAACATATCAGCAGGGTTATCAGCAGTTCCAATTTTTAATAAACGAATGTCCCCTTCACTAATAATTTCTCGAATAAAGTGAAAACGGACATCAATATGTTTAGTACGAGCATGATAGACTTGATTTTTGGACAAACAAATAGCACTCTGGCTATCACAAAACACATCTATAGGTTCCTGCAAAATACCCAAGTCATTGATCAAACCATGCATCCAAATAGCTTCTTTAAAAGCTTCCGTTACTGCCATATACTCTGTTTCGGCGGTAGACAGTGCAACAGTAGACTGTAATGTTGAACGCCAACAAACAGGTCCACCAGCAATAGTAAATAAATAACCCGTAGTAGATCATCGCTTATCCAAATCATCAGCATAATCAGAATCCACATAACCAACTACAAGGATGTCAAGATTAAACATTTCTTGTTTTTGAAACTTAATACCAACATCAATAGTACCAAGAATGTACCTAAGAATCCATTTGACAGCCTGCCAATGCTCTTTACCAGGATTATGCATATAACGACTCACCATGCTTACTGTGTGTGAAAGATCAGGTCGAGTACATACCATAGCATACATCAAAGCACCAACAACATTTGTATAAGGAATATTCTCCATATACCTTTTGTCATCGTCAGAACTTGGACACATGGAAGCACTAAGTTTGAAATGAGGAGCAACTGGAGTACCAACGGGTTTGGTTGAATTATTCAAACTAAATCTTGTCAATACCTTGCGTAGATATTGAGACTGAGTCAACCAGACTGTACCTTTTTTCCGATCTCGCTCTATCTCCATTCCAAGTATCAAATTTTTCTTCAAGTCAGGGACATACCTCACATCATTGAGTTTTCGTATAACCCCGTCAAACATCTTGATTTGTACTGAAACGATTCCCGTCATCTTGCAAGTACTATCATTGCCCATATAGACAACTCCACCATTGAACTCTTTAAAGTCCAAAAACATCTCTCTATTGGGACACATATGATAGGAGCACCCAGAATCAAGAATCCATTCACTCGTTTGGCTGACTGATAGGGAGATTGTCAAGGCATCATCTGTATCAGTGTCGTCATCTCTAATCACATTGGACTTCGACCCCTTCTCTTTTAAGATCGGACAATCTTTCTTCCAATGGCCTTTCTGTCGACAATATGCACACTCATTTTTATCAAGTTTTCTCCAATTATCAGATCTACCACTCGACTTTGATCGGGACTCTCCACATTCGCTCTTTTTCCAAGTAGAAGTCCCTCCACGAGCAGTGAGAACATTTGAGCTAGAATCTTGATATGTCTCCTTTTTCTTCTTTTGCATCTCATTATTTATTAAGACATTTGAAACATCTTCAAAATCAATATTAGTGATTCCATGTAGTAGGGTCGTTACTAAAAACTCGTAGGATTCCGGCAAAGAATTTAATAACAACAACGCCTTGTCTTCGTCATCAATCTTAACATCAAGATTGAGCAAATCAGTGATGATTTTGTTAAAATCATCCAAATGCTCAGCCATTGAGATACCTTTCTTGTAGTCAAAACGGAAGAGTTTCTTCTTCAAATAGAGTTTATTTTCCACACTCT
The DNA here is from genome assembly GCA_033971965.1 of Cucurbita ficifolia. Lineage (NCBI taxonomy): Eukaryota > Viridiplantae > Streptophyta > Magnoliopsida > Cucurbitales > Cucurbitaceae > Cucurbita > Cucurbita ficifolia. The sequence goes on along the minus strand of CM066975.1, from coordinate 7,917,651 downwards.
TTTACATATATTTCGCCTCAAGCTTGTCCCATAGTTCTTTCGCCATGGTTACCTTCATAAATGGATATTTCTGATCTTTGCCAAGACATGATCGAATAATTCCACAAGATTGCTGATTTAATTTCGTCCATTCTGCTTCTGTCATGTCTTCAGGCATCACCTCTTGGAGAGAACCTCTTGGAGAGAAGCATCAAGATCTTGCATGACCAGCAAATCGGTAACTTTGCCTCGCCAAACACCAAAATTATTGGTTCCATCAAATTTCTCTACTTCGAGATTAGAACTGAAAAATCTCGATCCACGCCGTGATTTAATTCCAGATGATTCTGCCATTTGTAATAGGTAATCTGGATGTAACTAAAAACAACAATTCTTGAAAATTGATTTTCAAGGAAATAAACAAGATTGTGAAAACGTCTAGTGGTCGATGAGGCAAAAACTTTCACAATACCTCAAATACCACAGCCTGGCTCTGATACCAATTGATATGCGTCAAAAGCGGAACAAATGTACTCACAACACCAATGAACGGAATTACACAAAGAGACTCCAAGATATTTACGTGGTTCGGAGAGAAGAAGTTCCCCTACATCCATGGGTAGCAACCAATCACTAATAAACTAGGTGTTACAAATGAATACCTCACTATCACTCCAAAGACTCTCACCAATATGTCACTCAAGAAATACAATGTGACACACAAAACTCTCCCAAATCCCGATATCAAATTCCGGTGTCCAATACCGATATATATAACTCAATCTGGTATGACTAAATCTAATTCAAATAACCAAATCAAATCTAATTCAAATAACCAAATCAAATCTAAGTCAAATAACCAATCAAATCTAATCTAAATAACCAAATCAAATCAAAACTTATGATACTTTACAACAGACACCATCCTTGTCGATGCACATAATAATCTCCGTTATTAGAACTTGGTCGTTCAATGTTGTTTTACAACGAAGAACAGGTACCTTCGTGAAATGCTTATGACTCTTTCCACTCTTTACTTTGACTTGTAGGCCCCGTTTAGAACTACCCCTTGAACTCTTAGGGCGTTAAGAATGTTTATATTATGCCTCAAATTTATAGTTGTACAAAAGTAGGCTGCCTCTCGTCGAACCTGCTTTCTGAGCAAATCTCATGTTTGTTCCACTCATGACCCCAAAACGGTTTCCAATAATTAGATTTGGCCAAAGATCATTTTTTAGATGTGAAATCTGAAATCCAAACATAAGGAACTAGGAATTTGATATAACAATTTTATTTAAAGAATAGAGCATTTACATCTAAAGCTCGGTAGGTACAGATTAGGCCAGGCTAGGTGAGGTCGTCTAAATAAAATGACAATAATTTTGGGATAAAATAAAATTGGAGAGGTACTATATTTTTTTATTTATTACAAATGGTCGTGATTGTAAAGGGCAAACATTGGGTGCCACGGTTGAACAAACTAAAAGTGGTCGAAAGGCTGTGATTTAACCTTAGGAAGCAAAATGGGAAAGGCAAACAGGAACAAGATTGGTGTGTTTTGGGTTGCGATTGTGTAAACTGTTCAGAGCGGGGTGATTATGGCTTTAATGTGACCTTTCTTTATTCTAAAATATTATTTGATCATATGATGAAAGTGCTCTTTTTAATTTTTTAGTTTATTTATTCTAAAATATTATTTGATCCTATGCTGATAGTGCTATTTTTATTTTTTAGTTTTGTAGTATTTAAAAACAATTTGTAGATCTCATCCAACACAAAATCTGATGAAATATTTGATAGGTCTGTTTCACTCTAATGATTATGGTTATCGGTTTTCAATAATCAAAGAACGAACCATATAAGCATCAAAAGCATCAACAATGATAATCGAAAATATATGCTGAAAGTGTATAATTTTAGACAACCGTCGAAAATGTAGGCCAAAAGTGTCGCACCCATTGTTATTCTTATTTTTTGAGTTTTGTAGTATCTAAAAGCAATTTGAAAATCTAATTAAACAAGAAGATCTCATAAAAAAGTTAGACTAGTGTTGGTTTTTAAATAAGCAATATCAGGTCCCAACTCTCATTTCTTATTGACTGATTGGAAAGACGGGTAGTCTCATATGTGTACTATGTTGTTGAATTTCAGGTACTATCAAAGCTTTAATAGGTTATACAAATTAGAAATGGTGAACGATAGCACCAACTTATAGATAGATAGCAAACACATCATGTTCTTTGTATCGAACTAACACTATTGCATTGCATGAGAATTGAAGAGCTTTGAAAATAAATCTGTTAACCCAATTGGATTTTGCAAGATTGCAATTGATAAGAGTGACACCATCCTTGTCGATGTACATAATAATCTCTGTTAATAGGACTTGGTGGTTGTCGAAGAACCGGATTCTTTCTAAAATGCTTTATGATGGCTATTTCCACTCTTTACTTCGACTTGGAGGCCCCGTTTGAAACTACTCTTTGAAATCTTAGGGCGTTAAGAAGGTTGATATTGTGCCTCAAATTTATGGATGTTCGAAATACCATGTTTAATACATCCATTAGTCAAAAACGTTGTTGTGTGGTTTGGAGTGATCAAATTTTGCAAAATCTATTTTTAAATGCTAAATCCCAACCATAATGAACTAGGAATTGGATTTAATAATTTTATTAAAAAAAAATAGAGCATTTATATCTAAAGCTGGTAGGTATTAACTTGGCCAGGCGAAGCCAGGTAAGGGAAATAAACTAATAGCTTTTGGAATGAAATAAAATTAGAGAGGTATATTTTTTTTATTTAGAGCATTTATGACACATTGACGGGGCAAACATTGGGAGACCACAGTTAGAAGTGGTCGAAAAGCTGTGATTTAACATAGGAAGCAAAATGGGAAAGCTAAAGAGTAAGAAGATTTGTGTGTTTGGGATTCACTTTGTGTAAACGGTTATGGAGCTTGGTGATAATGGTTTTACTATGTTCCTCTGTTTATTCTAAAATATTATTTGATAGGTTTGTTTCACCACAATTATTGTGGTCATGGACTTTCAATAATAAAAAATGAATAATGAGCACAATGAGCATTTAAAATGTTAGAAAGTGTATAATTTTAGCCAATAAAAAATGGAAGTGGAAAGTGCCCTCTACATCATACCCATTGTTATTGTTAGTTTTTGAGTTCTTTACTATCTACCAAATTGAAAATCTAATGAAACAATAAAATCTCATAAAACAAGTTGTCTGCTATGGGTTTTTAAATAAGCAATATTGGGTTACACCCATCTTCTCTTTTTTATTGACGGATTGGAAAACGGGTAGTCACATATACATTATTGCACTATGTTGTTGTTGAATTTCAGATACTCTCAAATCTTTAATAGGTTATACAAAATAGAAATGGTGAACGATAACACCAACTTATTTCAATTATAGATAGATAGCAAACATATCATGTTCTTTGTATCGAACTATAACAGTATTGCATTGTATGAGAATTGGAGAGCTTAGAAAATAAAGTTGTTAACCAATTGGATTTTGCAAGACTACCGTTGATAAGGGTGACACCATCCTTGTCGATGCACATAATAATCTTCATTAATAGGACTTGGTCGTTCGATGTTGTTTTACAACGAATAACAGGATTATTCGTAAAATGCTTTATGATGACTCTTTTCACTCTTCACTTTGACTTAGAGGCCCTGTTTGGAACTACTCCTTGAACTCTTAAGGCGTTAAGAAGGTTGATATTGTGCCTCAAATTTATAGATGTACGAAAGTAAGTTGCCTCGTCGAACCTGCTTTCTGATTAAATACCATGTTTGTTCCAGTCATGACCGAAAACCATTTGTGGTTTCAGTGATCAAATTTGGTAAAAAATATCGTTTTTTAAATGCAAAATCTGAAATCCAAACATAATGAACTATGAATTTGCTTTAACAATTTTATTAAAAAAATCAAGCATTTATATCTAAAGCTCGGTAGATACCAACCAGACCAGACCAGGTCACGTCACGTCAAATCGTGTAAATAAAATGACAATGAGATGAAATAAAATTAAAAAAGTACTATATTTTATTTATTTATGACACATAGTCTTGATTGTAGAGGTCAAACCTTGGGTGGCCACGTTTAAACAAGTAAAAAAACTGACTTAACATAGGAAGCAAAAAATGGAAAGGACACACTCAAAGAAGATTTGTGTGTTTGGGGTTGACATTGTGTAAACGGTTCTGGAGCTCGATGATTATGGTTTTACTGTTGACCTTTATTTATTCTGAAATATTATTTGATAGATTTGTTTTACTCTGTTGTTACCCGCTTTCAATAATCAACCATAATCAAAGAGAGAAGAATGAGCATCACAACACAATAAGAAAAGGTATAATTTTAGCTAATCCTAAAAAAAATGTAGGGAGAAAGTGGGCATCCTATTGGTGTTTTTATTTTGTCAGATTTTTTTTATCTAAAAAAATTTGGAGATCTCATAAAACAGAAAATCTCATAACATAAACATCTCTATTTATTATGAAATATTTGATAGGTCTGTTTCGTTTCAATAATCAAAGAACCAACAATGAGAATCAAAAGCATGAACAATGAGCATAAAAAATGTAGGCAGAAAGTGTATAATTTTAGCCAACCGTCGAGAATGTACCTTGAAAGTGCCATCTACGCCATCTCCATTCTTATTCTTATTTTATATCTAAAAACAATTTGAAAATCTAATGAAACAAGAAGATCTCATAAAACAAGATAAACTGGGTTTTTAAACTAGCAATATTGGGTTACACCCATTTTTACTATCGCACCAACTTATTTCAATTAACAAACACATCATGTTCTTTGTATCGAACTAACACTATTGCATTGCATTAGAATTGAAGAGTTTAGAAAATAAAGTTGTTAACCCAATTGAATTTTGCAAGATTGCAGTTGATAAGGTAACACCATCTTTGTCGATGCACATATTAATCTCCGTTAATAGGACTTGGCCGTTCGATGTTGTTTTACAACGAAGAACAACATTTTTCCTAAAATCTTTATGATGACTCTTTCCACTCTTTACTTTACTTGGAGGCCCCGTTTGGAACTACTCTTTGAACTCTCAGGGCGTTAAAGAATGTTGATATTGTACCTCAAATTTATGGATGTTCGAAAGTAGGCTACCTCGTCGAACCTGCTTTCTGAGCATATCCCATGTTTGTTCCACTCATGACCCCAAAACCATCTGTGGTTTCAAGTGATCAGATTTGGCAAGGTTAAGATCGTTTTTTAAATGCGAAATCTGAAATCCAAACATAATGAACTAGGAATTTGATTTAACAATATTATTAAAAAAATAGACCATTTATATCCAAAGCCCGATTAGGTATGACCATGTCAATCCAGGTCAGGCTAGGTCGTGGAAATAAAATGACAAGTTAACTTAGGATGTAATAAAATTGAAGAGGTACTATATTTTTTTTATTCATGACACACGGTCCTTATTGTAAGGGAAAATATTGGGTGGTCACGGTTGAACAAACCAAAAGGATATGATTCAAGCATAACCAAAGTGGGAAAGGGAATGGAAGAAAATTATTTATGTGTTTGGGGTTGTCATTATGAAACTGTTATGGAACTTGATTATGGTTTTACTGTACCTCCATTTATTGATCTTTTATTTCACTAACGTGGTTATAGTTTTCAATAATCAAAGAATGAAAGATGAGTATCAAAACCATGAATAATCGGCTGAATATTTTTTCAGTTTATTATCTAAAAACAATTGGGAGATTCTTATTTTTTTTTAAGTATTTTATTAACTAAAAACAATTTGGAGATCTCATGAAACATAAAATCTCATAAGACAAAGATTTATTATGAAATATTTAATATGTCTGTTTCACTATAATTATTGTGGTGATGGATTTTTAATAATCAAATAACGAACAATATGAGCATCAAAAGCATGAACAATGAGTATCGAAAATGTATGTGGAAAGTGTATAATTTTAACAAACCATAAAAAATGTATGTTGAAAGTGCCTCTACGGCATCCCGTTGTTATTCTTATTTTTTGAGTTCTTTAGTATCTAAAAGCAATTTGAAAATCTAATGAAATAAGTAGATGTGATAAAACAAGTTAGACTGCTATGAGTTTTTAAATAAGCAATATTGGGTTACACTATCTTTTCTTTCTTATTGACTGATTGGAAAGATGGATAGTCTCATAAACATTATTGTACTATGTTGTTCAATTTCAGGTACTCTCAAAGCTGTAATAGGTTATACAAATAAGAAATGGTGAACGATAGCACCAACTTATTTCAATTATAGATAGATAGCAAATACATCATGTTCTTTGTATCGAACTGTAACACTATTGCATTGCATGAGAATTGAACAGCTTAGAAAATAAAGTTGTTAACCGAATTAGATTTTGCAACATTGCAGTTGATAAGGGTGATACCGATTTTGTCGATGCACATAATAATCTCCGTTAATAGGACTTGGCCTTTCGATTTTGTTTTACAACGAAGAACAACATTCTTCCTCAAATGCTTAGGGCGTTAAAGAAGGTTGATATTGTACCTCAAATTTATGGATGTTCAAAAGTAGGCTCCCTCGTAGAACCTGCTTTCGGATTAAATCTCATGTTTGTTCCACTCATGACCCAAAACCATTTGTGGTTTCTAGGGATCAGATTTGGCCCAACTGAGTTAAAAGATCGTTTTTTTAATGCAAAATCTCAAATCCAAACGTGATGAACAAGTCATTTTATTTAACAATTTTATTGCAAAAATAGAGCATTTATATCTAAAGCGGATAAGGCTAGGCTAGACCCTGTGTGGAAATAAAATGACAATAGCTTTGAGATGAAATAAAATTGAGGAGGTACTATATTTTTTTGTCTATGACATCTGATTGTGAAGGACAAACATTGGGTGACCACGGTTGAACAAAACAAAAGTGGTCGAAAGGTTGTAATTTAATTCAAAATGGGAAACGCAAACAGGAGGAAGATTTGTGTGTTTGGGGTTGCCATTGTGTTCTGTAGTCGATGATTATGATTTTACTTTTGACCACTATTTATTATGAAATATTATTTGATATGTTTGTTTCACTTCAATTACTGTGGCTATGAGCTTTCAATAATGAAAGAATGAATAATGAGCATTAAAACCATGAACAATGAGCATATAAAATGTATTAGGAAATTGTATAATTTTATCCAACCGTAAAAAATGTATGTTGAAAGTACAGTTTATGGCATTTCTATGACTATCTTTATTTTTTTTCAAGTTTGTAGTATCTAAACAAATTCAGTTTTGTAGTATCTAACAAAATTTGGACATGTCATGAAACAGAAAATCTCATAAGACAAATATCTCTATTTTTCAAGAAATATTTGATAGGTCAATAATGAAAGAACCAACAATGAGCATCAAAAACATGAATAATGAGCATCGAAAAGGTATAATTTTAGCCAACCGTCGAAAATGTATGTTGAGAGTGTCGTACAGCATGCTATTGTTATTCTTATTTTCTGAGTTCTTTAGTATCTAAAAACAATTTGAAAATCTAATGAAATAAGAAAATCTCATAAAAAAAAGTTAGAATGCCGTGGGTTTTTAAATACGCAATATCAGGTTAGACCCATCTTTCATTTCTTATTGATTGATTGTAAAGACGGGTAGTCTCATATGCATTATTGTACTATGTTGTTGAATTTAAGGTACTATCGAAGCTTTAATAGGTTATATTAGAAATTGTGAACGATAGCACCAACTTATTTCAATTAGAGATAGATAGCAAACACATCATGTTATTTGTATCGAACTAACACTATTGCATTGCATGAGATAAAGCTGTTAACCCAACTGGATTTTGCAAGATTGCAGTTGATAAGAGTGACACCATCCTTACATAGTAATCTCCGTTAACAGGACTTGGGCGTTCGATGTTGTTTTACAACGAAGAACAGGATTCTTCGTGAAATGCTTTAGGATGACTCTTTCCACTCTTTACTTTGACTTGTAGGCCCGTTTGGAACTACTCCTTGAACTCTTAGGACATTAAGAAGGTTGATATTGTGTCTCAAATTGATAGGCCTACGAAAGTAGGCTGTCTCGTCGAACTTGCTTTCTGAGCAAATTCCTCGTCGAACCTGAGTAAATTTCATGTTTGTTCCAATGACCCAAAACTGTTTACATAATCAGATTTGGCCAACCTAAGATCGTTTTTTACATGTGAAATCTAAAATCCAAACATAATATACTAGTTTGATTTAACAATTTTATTAAAAGAAGGTAAAGACTAGGCCAGGCCAGGCCAGGTCATGTTAGGTAATGTAAATAAAATGACAATAATTTTGGGATGAAATAAAATTGAAGAGGTACTATATTTTTTTTTTTTATGACACATGGTCCTAATTGTGAAGGGCAAACATTAGGTGGCCACTGAACAACTAAAGTTGAAAGGCTGTGATTTAACCATAGGAAGCAAAATGAGAAAGGAAAACTGGGAGAAGATTTGTGTGTTTCGAGTTGCCATTGTGTAAACTGTCTAGAGCTAGAGCTTGTTGATTATGGTTCTACTGTGGACCTTTATTTATTTTAAAATATTATTTAATCTGTTTGTTTCCATACCATTATTGTGGTTATGAGTTTCAATAATGAAATAATGAAGAATGAGCATCAAAACCAAATGTAATAGGAAAGTGTATACTTTTAGCCAACGATAAAAAATGTATTCGTGCCACATCCCTATTTTTTTTTTTTTTTTTTGCTGGATTCTCTAAAAACAATTGGAAGATCTCATGAAACAAAAACCTATAGAACAAAAATCTCTATTTATTATGAAATATTTGATAGGTCGGTTTCACTACAGTTATTGTAGTTATGAGTTTTGAATAATCAAAGAACCAATAATGAGCATCAAAAGCATGAACAATGAGTATCGAAAATATAGGTGCCGCATCCCCATTGTTTTTTTTTTTTGAGTTATTTAGTATCTAAAAACAATTTGAAAATCTAATTAAACAAAAAGATCTCATAAAACAAATTAGATTGGTGTGGGTTTTTAAATAAGCAATATCGGTTACACCCATCTTTTCTTTCTTATGTCTCATATGCATATTGTACTATGTTGTTGAATTTCAGGTACTATCAAAGATTTAATAGGTTATACAAATTAGAAACGAACGATAGCTCCAACTTATTTCAACTTATTTCTATTGCATTGCATGAGAATTGAAGAGGTTAGAAAATAAAGTTGTTAACCCATCTCAATTTTGCAAGATTGCAGTTGATAAGAATGACACCATCCTTGTCGATGTACATAATAATCTCCGTTAATAGGACTTGGTCGTTCGTTGTCGAAGAATAGGATTCTTCGTGAAATGCTTTATGATGACTCTTTCCACTCTTTACTTTGACTTGGAGGTCCCGTTTGGAACTACTCTCTGAACTGTTAGGACGTTAAGTAGTTGATATTGTGCCTCAAATTTATGGATGTTCGAAAGTAGGCTGCCTCGTCGAACTTGCTTTCTGATCAAATCCCATGTTTGTTCCACTCATGACCCAAAACTATATGTGGTTTCAAGTGATCAGATTTGACCCAACTAAGTTAAGATCCTTAAATCTTAAATCCAAACATAATGAACTAGGAATTTGATTTAACAATTTTATTTAAAAAAATATAGCATTTATATCTAAAGCTCGGTAGGTATTGACCAGGCCAAGCAAGGCCAGGGCGTGGAAATAAAATGACAATAAGTTTTGTGATGAAATAAAATTGGAGAGATACTAGATTTTTTTTTGAATGACACATTGTCCTGATTGTAAAGGGCAAACATTGGGGGCGACAAACAAACTAAAAGTGGTCGTGATTTAAGATAGGAAGCAAAATGGGAAAGACAAACAGTAAGAAGATTTATGTGTTTGGGTTGCTATTGTGGAAACGGTTCTAAAGCTTGGTGATAATTATTTTACCGTCGCCTCTATTCATTCTGAAATATTATTTGATGTGTTTGTTTCACTATCATTATTGTGGTTATGGGCTTTCAATAATCAAAGAATGAATAATGAACATAAAACCATGAACAATGAGTATCTAAAATATATTATAAAAGTATAAAATTTTAGCCAACGGTAAAAAATGTACGCGTCGTCTACGTCATCCCCATTGTTATTGTTATTTGTTGAGTTGTTTAGTATCTAAAAAAAATTTGAAAATCTAATGAAACAAGAAGATCTCATCAAACAAGTTAGATTATAGATTTTTAAATAAGCAATATCGAGTTACAATCTTTTCTTTTTTATTGACTGATTAGAAAGACGGGTAGTCTCATATACATTATTGTACTATGTTTTTGAATTTCAGGTACTCTCAAAGCTTTAATAGGTTATACAAATTAAAAATGTGAACGATAGCACTAATTTATTTCAATCGTAGATAGATAGCAAACACATCATATTCTTTGTATCGAACTATAACACTATTGCATTGCATGAAAATGGAAGAAATTAGAAAATAGAGTTGTTGTTAACCTAATTGGATTTGCAAGATTGCAGTTAACGGTGACACCATACTTGTTGATGGACATAATAATCTCCGTTATTTGGACTTGGCCGTTCGTGTTATTTTACAACGAGGATTCTTCGTGAAATAGTTTATGATGACTCTTTCCACTCTTTACTTTGACTTGGAGGCCCGTTTGGAACTACTCCTTGAACTCTTAGGGCGTTAAGAAGGTCGGTATTGTGCCTCAAATTTATAGATATACGAAATTAGGCTGACTCGTCGAACCTGCTTTCGGATCAAATCCCATGTTTGTTCCTGTCATGACCCAAAACCATTTGTGGTTTCCCGTGATCAAATTTGGTCAAACTACATTAAGATCATTTTTTAAATGCAAAATCTGAAAACGAAACATAATGAACTATGAATTTGCTTTAACAATTTTATTAAAAAATAGAGCATTTATATCTCAAGCTCGGTAGGTACTGACTAGGACAGCCAGGCCCAGCCAGATAAATAAGATGACATTAGGATGAAATAAAACTAAAGAGATAGTATATTTTATTTATTTATGACACATGTTCGTGATTCTAAAGGGCAAATATGGGGGGCCACGGTTCAACCAACCAAAAGTGGTCGAAAGGGTGTGATTTAACATAGTAAGCAAAATGGGAAAGGCAAACTTCGAGAAAATTTGTGTGTTTGGAGTTGACATTGTGGAAACTGTTCTGGAGCTCCATGATTATGATTTTACTGTTGACCCTTATTCATTTGAAATGTTATTTGATAGGTTTATTTACCATTATTGTGGTTATGGGTTGAAGGTTTATTTCACTCCAATTATTAGTGGTTATGGGCTTTCTTCAATAATAACCCTTATTCATTCTAAAATGTTATTTGATAGGTTTATTTCACTACCATTATTGTTGTTATAGGCTTGAGGGTTTATTTCACTTCAATTATTAGTGGTTATGGGCTTTCTTCACTAATGAAAGAATGAATAATGATATGTATTAAGTGTATAATTTTAGACCACAGTAAAAAATATGTGTATAATTTTAGACAACATTAAAAAATGTGTGTATAATTTTAGCCAACGGTTAAAAATGTGTGCCGAAAGTGCGGGCTATTTTATTTTTTCAAATTTTTTTTTAATCTAAAAACAATTTGAAGATCTCATGAAACATAAAATCTCATAACATAAACATCTCTATTTATTAGGAAATATTTGATAGGTCTGTCTCACTACCATTATTGTTGGTATGGGTTTTCAATAATCAAAGAACCAATAATGAGCATAAAAAATGTATGTTGAAAGTGTATAATTTTAGTCAACAGTCGAAAATGTATGCTGAAAGTGTCGTCTACGACATCCCCATTGTTATTCTTATTTTTTGAGTTCTTTAGTATCTAAAAACAATTTGAAAATCTAATGAAAATCCTATAAAAACAAGACTGCTATAAGTTTTTAAATCCTATAAAAACAAGTTAGACTGCTATGAGTTTTTAAATAAGCAAGTTACCCCATCCTTTCTTTCTTATTAACTGATTGGAAAAATTGGTAGTCACATATCCATTATTGTAGTATGGTGTTGAATTTCAATACTATCAAAGCTTTAATAGGTTATACAAATTAGAAATGGTGAGCGATAGCACAACTTATACAAATTAGTTGATAAGAGTGACACCATCCTTGTCGATATACATAATAATCTCCGTTAATAGGACTTGGCCGTTCGTTGTCGAAGAACAAGATTCTTCCTGAAATGCTTTATGATGACTCTTTCCGCTCTTTACTTTGACTTGGAGGCCCCATTTAGAACTACTCTTTGAACTCTTCGGGTGTTAAGAAGGTTGATATTGTGCCTCAAATTTATGGATGTTCGAAAGTACGCTAACGTCGAACATGCTTTCTGAGAAAATCTCATATTTGTTGCACTCATGACCTCAAAACCATTTGTGGTTTCAAGTGATCAGATTTGACCCAACTACGTTAAGATCGTTTGTTAAATGGAAATCTGAAATCCAAACCTAATAAACTAGGAATTTGATTTAACAATTTTATTTTTTAAAAAATAGAGCATTTATATCAAATACTTAGGTAGACCATGACAGGCCACGTGTAAATAAAATGACAATAAGCTTTGTGAGGAAAGAAAATGGAGAGCTACTATATTTCTGACAAGCGCAAATATTGGTGGCCACGGTTCAACAAACTAAAAGTGGTCGAAAGGCGGTTGAACAAACCAATAGTCGAAAGGCTGTGATTTAACCATAAGAAGCAAATTGGAAAAAGGAAACCGAAAGAAGATTGGTGTGTTTGGGGTTGCCATTGTAGAAAAATTTTATGTACCTTGTGATTATGGTTGGGCCTCTATTTATTCTGAAATATTATTTGGTTTGTTTGTTTCAATATAATTATTGTGGATATGAGTTTTAAGGAAGGAATAATGAGCATCGAAACCATGAACTACGAACATCTAAAATGTATTACAAAAGTGTATAATTTTAGCCAACTGGTAGGTTGAGAGTGTCGTTTACTGCATCCCATTGCTAATCTTATTAAACAATTTGAAGATCTGATGAAAGATAAGACAAGACCTCTATTTATTAGGAAATATTTGATCTTTCACTACCATTATTGTGGGTATGGATTTTCAATAATCAAAGAAAGCATCAAAAGCATGAATGATGAGCATCGAAAATGTAAGCTGAAAGTGTATAATTTTAGCAACAGTCGAAAATACATGTTGAAAGTGCCGTCATCTCACTCTATCTATTCTGAAATATTTGATGTTTCATAAACATATGACAATTATTGTGATTTAGGGTTTTCAATAATCAAATAATATATATAATTTTAGAGTGTCATGTATTCTTATTGTTTTTTTTTCCTTCAATTTTTTTAGCATCTACAAACAATTTGAAAACTCTCATGAAACAAGAATATCTCATCAAACAAGATATTTGATCTCTATGTTCCAATACAATTATTGTGACTTTCAATAATCAAAGAATGAACCATGATATGAACCATGAGTATCGAAAATATATGCTGAAAGTGTATCGTAAAGCAATGAACATAAGTACATGTAAAACGTGAGCACTTAAAAATGATAACGAATTAATTGTTTGGATAACAACTTGGAGGGCAATACGATTATTGTAATGGATATTTGAGAAATTAATATTATTGCTATATCGATTATAATAATAATCTTAGTTTTATTCTCCCTATTTAGTAAACTAAGTTCTATCCCTTCGCATAACTTCTTAAGGTAAAATAGCATATGTCATCATTTTACTAATGGTCTCCCTTAATATTCTGTTCCGGTGGTCATCATTTTACTCATGGTCTCCCTCATATATATTCTGCTCCGGTGATGAAACATGTTTTTATCAATGACTCCAAAATAGGGATGTTCGAAACAAAATAGGCACATTTATGGAAGTTCGGAAATAGGCTGCCCAAAAAAAACTTACTTGCTCCACTCATGACCCCAAAATAGGGATGTTCGGAACAAAATAGGCACATTTATGGATGTTCGGGAGTAGGCTGCCTCGTCGAACTTGCTCCACTCATGACCCCAAAATAGGAATGTTCGGAACAAAATAGGGATCAGTGTCTGTCCATACTTATCAAGATTTCATGGATTCGAGCACTCAGGTACGACCAAGTGGTAATGTTCTAGAGCTACGTGATTATGGTTTTAGTGTGGACCTTTATTTATTCTGAAATATTATTTGATCGGATTGTTTCACCACAATAATTATTGTGGTTATGAGATTCCAATAATCAAACCAGGAATAATGAGCATAAAACCATGAAAAATAATCATTTAAAATGTATTAGGAAAGTGTATAATTTTAGTAGGGAGGTGCCCATCCCATTACTATTTTTATTTTTTCATTTTTTAGTAGGTAAAAAAAAATTTGAAGATCTCATGAAACAAAAATCTCATAAGACAAAAATACATGAACATGACAAAAAAAATCTCTCTTTATTATGAAATATTTAATCGGTCTGTTTTACTAATAAGGAAGGAACGTAAGCATCAAAAGCATAAACAATTGAAAATGTATGCTAAAAGTGTCTAATTTTAGCCAACAGTACAAAAATGTATGCGGAAAGTGCTGCCTACGCACATCCCAGTGTTATTCTTCTTTTTTGAGCTATTCGGTATCTAAAAACAATTTGAAAATCTAATTAAACAAGAAGATCTCATAAAATAAATTAGATTGTCGTGGATTTTTAAATAAACAATATCGGGTTACACCCATCACATCTTTTCTTTCTTATGGACTGATTGGAAAGACGGGTTGTAACGGATCAAAAAAAAAAAAAAAAAAGAGGCGAGTCGTCGGCAGGACCGAAAACTCCAGCGTTCGCCGGAGTTTTCGTTCGCACACGACCCACAAAGGGCGGGCGAAGTCGGGATCGCCGAAGAAACACGAACCCGACTTTCAGCCACCCCGAGAGCACCTGCAAGGAAGGAAAAAGAAAAGGAAAAAGGGAAAAACGAAGAAAAAGGAAAAAGCCGACGAAACTCCGGCGAAGCCCAAACCTTACGAAATCGACGTCAAACTTCAATTTCACGTAACGAAAGTAATCCCAGAGACTTTTACATACACTGGGGATAGATTTAGGCGAGTCCTACACGTTGTACACCGCCGGCAAGGAAGATAGAGCGTCGGATCCCCAAACCCTCTCAGATCCGGGAGTGTTAGGTCGTTACGTTCCAAACCAATCCCAAAAACGAGATTAGGGGAAGAAGGAGACTCGGAAACGGAGAAAAGGGAGGGAAAAAGGACGGCGAAGCGACGTCACGGAGGGAGAGAGCGGTCGCCGGAAATCGGCGAGGAAATCGGGCGAAGAAGACGAAGTCCGACCCGAACGTCGGACCCCGCAACCCGAACCGAACCCAACCCACGCTGACCCAATTCGGTCGACGAAACCTCCCGCAGCCCAAAACGCTTCGGCCCAGCCCAGAAAACAAGTTAAGGCCCAGCCCACCTACACAGCCTCCAGCTTGGGGCCGACCCATCGCTCGCGGCCAACCCAGACCCCGCGCGCTCGACCCAAAAACCCGCGCCTTGACCTGGACCGTTGTACGTGTTGCTCTCTCTGGTTGTGCCACGTGTCACTTCGGCAGCGCGACACCCCTCGGCTCGACGGCGGCTCCTCGGCTCCAGCGGCTTATCCGGCTCGGGAAACCTGTTTCCGACCCGTTTGTCACCGTTTCGACCCTCCCGGACCTGGTATCGGCCCCGTTTAAGGTAAATTAGACCATTTTAAGAACGTATGTCACAATTTCAAGTTGGATATTAATGATAATTGTGAAATACTAACGAAGGTGTCGAATGATCCAATAGGAACCAACCACCCACGGAAGCGTAGGACGTTTTACGAGGAGCTAGGAGCTTACGTTATATTTTAGGGAGTACTTCGGCTAAGGCCTACCAAGTAAGTGGCTCACCTCGTCGTAGGATTACGCGTTGTTGTTGTGTGATGACACGTGCCCGTGGTTTCGCACGTGTCATTAAATAGTGCATTGAATTGTGTGTTTAGATACGTACCTATGTGAACGTAATTTTATGCTATGTATGCTTTGTAATCCGATATGATATGTAATGCATGTGACGTTAAGTTGTTCTTGAATGGTTGTGACATGATTGTGTGGAATGTTGAATATTAACTGCATGAATTGTATGACATGAAATAAGGTAGATTCATGAGAACATAACCCCAATAGAGTTATGTATAGTACGTAAATAGGGAACGAGGTTGACATGTTTGCATAGAACGTAACTGAGGGGTTATGTTCACTAATGATAATATAGTATTAATGGGAACCTCATGCATTGTGTGTGTTCATGCATCTGGGGGATACCCCCATTCCATCACGAGGGTACGGACGCGTACACCCAATGGCAGGGCAACGATCGTTATGTCTCGCATAACGCTGCCGTGACGGTTACTAGTTCTAACGGGTCCCGGCATAAGGGGCTCCCAGAGTATGCCCCCACCGGGTAATGAAAGTGGCCCAGCGGTGTGCGAACTAGCTGGTGAGCCCATACTCGCAAGTATGGGCTATGTGTAGAGTATATGGTACACGTCCAGAGTTACCAGTTAGGACAACACCGTAGGAAAAAACGAAACGAAACGAAGGATAGGTCCCATCATTGCATTGCTTGTGAATGTTGCATAACCCCAATAGGGGGTCACTTACTGAGTATTCTAGAAATACTCAAGCCTCGTGCTATATTTTTTTTCCAGATAAGGGTAAAGCACCCATGTGAGATCGTCGGCGGCATCGTACACCCTGGGACCGTGGCACATGCATAGGGCAGTCGTCTTTCTTTTTGTCCCTTCATAGTATAGGTTAGTATAAGTTGAATTCGGCTTGGGTGATTATTTTAGGCTAGTATAGGTTGAATTGTATTTGCGTAATAAACCTTAAGGTAGGATAAGAGATTTATTTCAGTTTTGTTCTTTTTCCTTTCTTTCCCTTGTATTCTTTCTTCCACGAGGTAATAAAAGGCGAGTGTAAGTCGCATTAATGATACAGGGCCCACTTAATGTTTATTCCGCATTTCAAAGTGTAATAATGACCTTAGACAAAATAGGTAAAATTTTAAGGTCGTTACACGGGTAGTCTCATATGCATTATTGTACTATGTTGTTGAATTTCAGGTACTATCAAAGCTTTAATAGGTTATAGAAATTAGAAATGCTAAACGATAGCACCAATCTATTTCAATTATAGATAGATAGCAAACACATCATGTTCTTTGTATCGAACTAACACTATTGCATTGCATGAGAATTGAAGAGCTTAGAAAATAAAGTTGTTAACCCAATTGGATTTTGCAATATTGCAGTTGATAAGAGTGACGTCATCCTTGTCGATGCACATAATAATCTCTGTTAATAGGACTTGGTCGTTCGATGTTGTTTTACCACGAAGAACAGGATTCTTCCTGAAAAGCTTTATGATGACTCTTTTCACTCTCTACTTTGACTTGGCGGCCCCCGTTTGGAACTACTCTTTGAACACTTAAGGCGTTAATAAGGTTGATATTATGGTTCAAATTTATGTATGTTCGAAGGTAGGCTTTCTCGTAGAACCTGCTCTCTGATCAAATCTCATGTTTGTTTCACTCATGACCCAAAAAACCATTTGTGGTTTTCAGTGATCAGATTTGGCCAAACTAAGTTAAGATGGTTTTTAAATGCGAAATCTAAAATCCAAATATAATGAATGAATTTTATTTAAAAATTTATTAAAAAAAATAGAGAATTTATATCTAAAGCCTGGTAGTACTCCAAGGTCAGGCTAGGCCAGGCCAAGTAGTGGAAATAAAATCACTATAACTTTAGGATGAAATAAAATTGAAGAGGTACTATATTTTTTTTATTAATGACACATGTCCGGATTATAAAGGACAAAACATGGGTGGCCACAGTTGAACAAAGTCGAAAGGCTCTGATTTAACCGAACAAAATCGAAAAGGAAAACAGGAAGAAAATTTGTGTGTTTTGGGTTGCTACTATGGAACTGTTCTGGAGTGCGGTGGTTATGGTATTACTGTGGACCTCTATTCTCAAATATTATTTGATCTCCTTGTTTCACTACATTTACTATGGTTATGGATTTTCAATAATCAATGAATAATGAACTTCAAAACCATGAATAATGAGCATAGAAAATGTATTACGAAATTGTATAATTTTAGTAACCTTAAAAGATGTATACTGAAAACTGACATTTAGGTCATCGACATTGCTATTCTTTTCTTCTTTTTTTTACTTCAGTTTTTTAGTATCTAAAAGCAATTTGAAGATCCGAAGCCATAATAAAGACCTCTATTTATTATCAAATATTTGATAGGTCTGTTTCACTACTATTATTCTGGTGATGGGTTTTCAATAATCAAATAATGAACCATGAGCATTAAAAACATGAACAATGAGCATCGAAAATGTATGCTTAGAATGTATAATTTTAGCCGACTATAAAAAATGTATGCTGAAAGTGTCGTCTCCGGCCTCCCCATTGTTACTCTTTTTGAGTTCTATAGTATCTAAAAACAATTCGAAATTCTAATGAAACAACAGGATCTCATCAAATAAGTTAGAGTGCTATGGGTTTTTAAATAACCAATATCGGGTTACACCCATCTTTTCTTTCTTATTGACTGATTGGAAAGACGGGTAGTCTCATAAACATTATTGTACTATGTTGTTGAATTTCAGGTACTCTCAAAGTTGTAATAGGTTATACAAATAATAAGAATGGGTGAACGATAACACCAACTTATTTCAATTAAAGATAGATAGCAAACACATCATGTTCTTTGTATCGAACTATAACACTATTGCATTGCATGAGAATTGAAGAGTTTAGAAAATAAAGTTGTTAACCCAATTGGATTTTGCAATATTTCAGTTGATAAGAGTGACACATCCTTATCCGATGTACATAATAATCTCCGTTAATAGGACTTAGCCGTTCGATGTTGTTTTATAACGAATAACATGATTTTCCTGAAATGCTTTATGATACTCTTTCCACTCTTTACTTTGACTTGGAGGCCCGTTTGGAACTACTCTTTGAACTCTTAGGGCATTAAAGGTTGATATTGTACCTCAAATTTATGATATTCTACGGTAGTAGAACCTGCTTTCTGATCAAATTTCCATGTTTGTTCCACTCATGACCCCAAAACCATTTTTAGTCTTAACTAATCTGAATTGGCCAAACTAAGTTAAGATCGTTTTTTAATCCGAAATCTCAAATCTAAACATAATGAATGAATTTTATTTAACATTTTATAAAAAAAAATAGAGCATTTATATCTAAAGCCCGGTAGGTACTGACAAGGTCAGGCTAGGCAAGGCCAAGTCGTGGAAATAAAATTACAATAAGTTTGAGATCAAATAAATTTGGAGAGGTACTACATTTTTGTATTTATGACACATGTTGTGATGGTAAAGGACAAACATTGGGTGGTCACGGTTGAATAAAACAAAAGTGGTCGAAAGGCTGTGATCTGGAGTCGATCATTGTGGTTTTAGTGTTGACCTCTATTTATTCTCAAATATTATTTGATACGTTTGTTTCACTTCCATTATTGTGGTTTGGGGGCTTTCAATAATCAAAAAATGAATAATGGGCATCAAAACCATGAACAATGAGCATCTAAAATATATTTATAATTTTTGCAACCGGTAAAAAAAAATGTTGAAAGTACCGTTTTCGGCATTCCGATTGCTATTCTTATTTTTTCAGTTTTTTAGTATCTAAAAACAATTTCAACATCTCATAAAACAAACAAAGAAGTTAGACTGCTATGGGTTTTTAAATAAGAAATATCGAGTTACACCCATCAATCTTTTCTTTTTTATTGACTTATCGAGTTACACCCCTCAATCTTTTCTTTTTTATTGACTGATTGGAAAGACGAGTAGTCTCATATACATTATTGTAGTACGTTGTTGAATTTCAGGTACTCTCAAAGCTTTAATAGGTTATAAAAATTAGAAATAGTGAACGATAGCACCAACTTATTTCAATTATAGATAGATAGCAAACACATCATGTTTTTTGTATCGGAACTATATAACACTATGGAATAACATGAGAATTGAAGAGCTTATAAACTAAAGTTGTTAACCCAATTGGATTTTGGAAGATGGTAGTGGATAAGGGTGACACTGATATGCGTCAAAAGCGGAAACAAATGTACTCACAACACCAATGAACAGAATTACACAAAGAGACTCCAAGATATTTACGTGGTTGGGAGAGAAGAAGTTCCCCTACATCCACGGGTAGCAACCAATCACTAATAAACTAGGTGTTACAAGTGAATACCTCACTATCACTCCAAAGACTCTCACCAATATGTCACTCAAGAAATACAATGTGACACACAAAACACTCCCAAATCTCGATATCAAATTTCGGTGTCTAATACCGATATTAGAATGTGACACACAAAACACTCCCAAATCTCGATATCAAATTTCGGTGTCTAATACCGATATATATAACTCAATCTGGTATAACTAAATCTAATTCAAATAGCCCAATCAAATCTAATTCAAATAACCAAATCAAATCAAATCCAAATAACCGATCAAATCTAATCTAAATAACCAAATCAAATCAAAACTTATGACAATTTACAACAATCCCCACCTTGTCATAAGATCTCCAATCAAATAAAAAATTTATGACAATTTACAACAATCTCCACCTTGTCATAAGATTTCCAAGTAGATAACTGAGTTGGTTGCTACCACGTCAACACACTACTCCTTCCTTCCAGCGTTGATGAAATCCAAACAATGCTAGAACTTTTCACGAGCGATCACCTTTGTCAACATATCAGCAGGGTTATCAGCAGTTCCAATTTTTAATAAACGAATGTCCCCTTCACTAATAATTTCTCGAATAAAGTGAAAACGGACATCAATATGTTTAGTACGAGCATGATGGACTTGATTTTTTGACAAACAAATAGCACTCTGGCTATCACAAAACACATCTATAGGTTCATGCAAAATACCCAAGTCATTGACCAAACCATATATCCAAATAGCTTCTTTAAAAGCTTCCGTTACTGCCATATACTCTGTTTCGATGGTAGACAGTGCAACAGTAGACTGCAATGTTGAACGCCAACAAACAGGTCCACCAGCAATAGTAAATAAATAACCCGCAGTAGATCGTCGCTTATCCAAATTACCAGCATAATCAGAATCCACATAACCAACTACAAGGTTGTCAAGATTAAACATTTATTGTTTTTGAAACTTAATACCAACATCAATAGTACCAAGAATGTACCTAAGAATCCATTTGACAGCCTGCCAATGCTCTTTACCCAGGATTATGCATATAACGACTCACCATGCTTACTGCGTGTGAAAGATCAGGTCGAGTACATTCCATAGCATACATCAAAGCACCAACAGCATTTGTATAAGGAATATTCTCCATATACCTTTTGTCATCGTCAGAACTTGGACACATGGAAGCACTAAGTTTGAAATGAGGAGCAAGTGAAGTCCCAAAGGGTTTGGTTGAATTATTCAAACTAAATCTTGTCAATACCTTGCGTAGATATTGAGACTAAGTCAACCAGACTGTACCTTTTTTCCGATCTCGTTCTATCTCCATTCCAAGTATCAAATTTTTCTTTAAGTAGGGACATACCTCACATCATTGAGTTTTAGTATAACCCCGTCAAACATCTTGATTTGTACTGAGCCGATTCCCGTCATCTTGCAAATACTTTCATTGCCCATATAGACAACTCCACCATTGAACTCTTTAAAGTCCAAAAACAACTCTCTGTTGGGACACGTATGATAGGAGCACCCAGAATCAAGAATCCATTCACTCGTTTGGCTGACTCATAGGGAGATTGTCAAGGCATCATCTGTATCAGTGTCGTCATCTCTAACCACATTGGACTTCGACCCCTTCTCTTTTAAGATCGGACAATCTTTCTTCCAATGGCCTTTCTGTCGACAATATGCACACTCATTTTTATCAAGTTTTCTCCAATTATCAAATCTACCTCTCGACTTTGATCGGGACTCTCCACATTCGCTCTTTTTCCAAGTAGAAGTCCCTCCACGAGCAGTGAGAACATTTGAGCTAGAATCTTGATATGTCTCCTTTTCCTTCTTTCGCATCTCGTTATTTATTAAGGCATTTGAAACATCTTCAAAATCAATATTAGTGATTCCATGTAGTAGGGTCGTTACTAAAAACTCTAGGATTCCGGCAAAGAATTTAATAACAACAACGCCTTGTCTTCGTCATCAATCTTAACATCAAGATTGAGCAAATCAGCATCCAAATGCTCAGCCATTGAGATACCTTTCTTGTAGTCAAAACGGAAGAGTTTCTTCTTCAAATAGAGTTTATTTTCCACACTCTTTTGCATATATTTCGCCTCAAGCTTGTCCCATAGTTCTTTCGCCATGGTTACCTTCATAAATGGATATTTCTGATCCTTGCCAAGACATGATCGAATAATTCCACAAGCTTGCCGATTTAATTTCATCCATAATGCTTCTGTCATGTCTTCAGGCATCACCTCTTGGAGAGAAGCATCAAGATCTTGCATGACCAGCAAATCGGTAACTTCGCCTCGCCAAACACCAAAATTATTGGTTCCATCAAATTTCTCTACTTCGAGATTAGAACTCAAAAATCTCGATCCACGCCGTGATTTAATTCCAGATGATTCTGCCATTTGTAATAGGTAATCTGGATGTAACTAAAAACCGCAATTCTTGAAAATTGATTTTCAAGAAAATAAGCACGATTGTGAGCACGTCTAGTGGTCGATGAGGCAAAAACTTTCACAATACCTCAAATACCACAGCCTGGCTCTGATACCAATTGATATGCGTCAAAAGCGGAACAAATGTACTCACAACACCAATGAACGGAATTACACAAAGAGACTCCAAGATATTTACGTGGTTCGGAGAGAAGAAGTTCTCCTACATCCACGGGTAGCAACCAATCATTAATAAACAAGGTGTTACAAATGAATACCTTACTATCACTCCAAAGACTCTCACCAATATGTCACTCAAGAAATACAATGTGACACACAAAACTCTCCCAAATCCCGATATCAAATTTCGGTGTCCAATACCGATATATATAACTCAATCTGGTATGACTAAATCTAATTCAAATAACCAAATCAAATCTAATTCAAATAACCAAATCAAATCTAATCCAAATAACCAATTAAATCTAATATAAATAACCAAATCAAATCAAAACTTATGATACTTTAGAACACCATCCTTGTGTATGCACATAATAATCTCCGTTAATAGGACTTGGTCGTTCAATATTGTTTTACAACGAAGAACAGGATCCTTCGTGAAATGTTTTATGATGACTCTTTCCACTCTTTACTTTGACTTGTAGGCCCCGTTTAGAACTACCCCTTGAACTCTTAGGGCGTTAAGAATGTTTATATTATGCCTCAAATTTATAGTTGTACAAAAGTAGGCTGCCTCGTCGAACCTGCTTTCTGAGCAAATCCCATGTTTGTTCCACTCATGTCCGAAAACGGTTTCCAATAATTAGATTTGGCCAACTACATTAAGATCGTTTTTTAGATGTGAAATCTGAAATCCAAACATAATGAACTAGGAATTTGATATAACAATTTTATTAAAAGAATAGAGCATTTACATCTAAAGTCAGTAGGTACAGATTAGGCCAGGCCACGTCAGGTTGTCTAAATAAAATGACAATAATTTGGGGATGAAATAAAAATTGGAGAGGTACTATATTTTTTTTATTTATGACAAATGGTCGTGATTGTAAAGGGCAAACATTGGGTGCCACGGTTGAACAAACTAAAAGTGGTCGAAAGGCTATGATTTAACATAGGAAGCAAAATGGGAAAGGCTAACAGGAACAAGATTTGTGTGTTTCGGGTTGACATTGTGTAAACTGTTCAGAGCGGGGTGATTATGGCTTTAATGTGACCTTTATTTATTCTAAAATATTATTTGATCATACAATGAAAGTGCTATTTTTAATTTTTTAGTTTATTTATTCTAAAATATTATTTGATCATAGGCTGATAGTGCTATTTTTATTTTTTCAGTTTTTGTAGTATTTAAAAAACAATTTGCAGATCTCATCAAACAAAAAATCTCATGAAATATTTGATAGGTCTGTTTCATTATAATTATTGTGGTTGTCGGTTTTCAATAATCAAAGAACGAACCATATGAGCATCAAAAGCATCAACAATGAGCATCGAAAATATATGCTGAAAGTGTATAATTTTAGACAACCGTCGAAAATGTATGTCGAAAGTGTCGCACCCATTGTTATTCTTATTTTTTTGAGTTTTGTAGTATCTAAGAGCAATTTGAAAATCTAATTAAACAAGAAGATCTCATAAAAATGTTACACTGCTGTGGGTTTTTAAATAAGCAATATCATGTCCCAACTTTCATTTCTTATGGACTGATTGGAAAGACCGGTAGTCTCATATGCATTATTGTACTATGTTGTTGAATTTCAGGTACTATCAAAGCTTTAATAGGTTATACAAATTAGAAATGGTGAACGATAGCACAAACTTATAAATAGATAGCACAAACTTATAAATAGATAGCAAACACATCATGTTCTTTGTATCGAAACCAACACTATTGCATTGCATGAGAATTGAAGAGCTTTGAAAATAAATCTGTTAACCCAATTGGATTTTGCAAGATTGCAATTGATAAGAGTGACACCATCCTTGTCGATGTACATAATAATCTCTGTTAATAGGACTTGGCCGTTCGTTGTCGAAGAACCGGATTCTTTCTAAAATGCTTTATGATGACTATTTCCACTCTTTACTTCGACTTGGAGGCCCCGTTTGGAACTACTCTTTGAACTCTTAGGGCGTTAAGAAAGTTGATATTGTGCCTCAAATTTATGGATGTTCGAAAATAGGTTGCCTAGTCGAAATACCAGGTTTAATACATCCATTAGTCAAAACCTTGTGTGGTTTCGAGGGATCAAATTTTGCCCAACTAAGTTAAAATCTATTTTTAAATGCTAAATCCCAAACATAATGAACTACATATTGGATTTAATAATTTTATTAAAAGAAAAAATAGAGCATTTATATCTAAACCGGTAGGTATTGACACGAAGCCAAGTAATGGGTAGGTATTGACACGAAGCCAAGTAATGGAAATAAACTGAATAACTTTTGAAATGAAATAAAAGTAGAGAGGTACTATATTTTTTTTATTTAGGGCATTTATAACCCATTGACCCAATTGCCCAAAACTTTGGGCCACGGTTAGAAGTGGTCGAAAGCCTGTGATTGAACATAGGAAGCAAAATGGGAAAGCAAAATAGTAAAAAGATTTGTGTGGTTGGGGTTGTCATTGTGTAAACGGTTATGGAGCTTGGTGATGATCGTTTTACTATGTTCATCTGTTTATTCTAAAATATTATTTGATAGGTTTGTTTCACCACAATTATTGTGGTCATGGACTTTCAATAATAAAAAATGAATAATGAGCACAATGACCTCTAAAATGTTAGAAAGTGTATAATTTTAGCCAATAAAAAAGATGAGTGGAAAGTGCCGTCTACATCATACCCATTGTTATTGTTATTTTTTTTAATTATTTAGTATCTAAAAAATTGAAAATCTAATGAAACAAGAAAATCTCCTAAAACAAGTTAGACTGCTATATAGGTTATACAAAATAGAAATGGTGAACGATAGCACCAACTTATTTCAATTATAGATAGATAGCAAACATATCATGTTCTTTGTATCGAACTATAACAGTACTGCATTGTATGAGAATTAGAGAGCTTAGAAAATAAAGTTGTTAACAAATTGGATTTTGCAAGACAGTTGCAGTTGATAAGGGTGACACCATCCTTGGCGATGCACATAATAATCTCCATTAATAGACTTGGTTTGTTCGATGTTGTTTTACAACGAATAACATGATTATTCGTGAAATGCTTTATGATAACTATTTCCACTCTTTACTTTGACTTAGAGGCCCCGTTTGGAACTACTCCTTGAACTCTTAAGGCGTTAAGAAGGTTGATATTGTACCTCAAATTTATAGATGTACGAGAGTAAGTTGCCTCGTCGAACCGGCTTTCTGATTAAATCCCATGTTTGTTCCAGTCATGACCGAAAAACCGTTTGTGGTTTCAGTGATCAAATTTGGTGAAAAATATCGTTTTTTAAACGCGAAATCTGAAATCCAAACATAATGAACTATGAATTTGCTTTAACAATTTTATTAAAAAAATAAGGCATTTATATCTAAAGCTCGGTAGATACCAACCAGGACAGACCAGGTCAGGTCAGGTCAAATCGTGTAAATAAAATGACAATAAGATGAAATAAAATTAAGAAAGTACTATATTTTATTTATTTATGACACATGGTCTTGATTGTAGAGGGAAAACATTGCGTGGCCACGCTTTAACCACTCAAAAAACTGACTTAACATAGTAAGCCAAATGGAAAAGGCAAACTCAAAGAAGATTTGTGTGTTTGTGGTTGACATTGTGTAAACTGTTGTGGAGCTCCGTGATTATGGTTTTACTATTGACCTTTATTTATCCTGAAATATTATTTGATAGGTTTGTTTCACTTTAATTATTGTGGTTACCATATTTCAATAATCAACCCTAATCAAAGAGAGAAGAATGAGCATTAAAATCAGAGAGAAGAATGAACATTAAAACCATGAACAATGAGAAAAGGTATCATTTTAGCCAATCCTAAAAAAATGTATCCAGAAAGTGGGCACACTTGCTATTTGTCAGTTTTTTTTTTTTTATCCAAAAAACAATTTGGAGATCTCATAAAACATAAAATCTCATAACATAAACATCTCTATTTATTAGGAAATATTTGATAGGTCTGTTTCATTTCAATAATCAAAGAACCAACAATGAGAATCAAAAGCATGAACAATGAGCATCGAAAATGTATGCAGAAAGTGTATAATTTTAGCCAACCGTCGAAAATGTACATTGAAAGTGCCGTCTACGGCACCCATTCTTGTTCTTATTTTATATCTAAAAACAATTTGAAAATCTAATGAAACAAGAAGATCTCATAAAACAAGATAGACTGGGTTTTTAAACCACCAATATTGGGTTACACCCATTTTTACGATCGCACCAACTTATTTCAATTATAGATAGATAACAAACACATCTGTTCTTTGTATCGAACTAACACTATTGCATTGCATGAGAATTGAAGAGTTTAGAAAATAAAGTTGTTAACCCAATTGAATTTTGCAAGATTGCAGTTGATAAGGTAACACCATCTTTGTCGATGCACATATTAATCTCCGTTAATAGGACTTGGCTGTTCGATGTTGTTTTACAACGAAGAACAACATTTTTCCTGAAATCTTTATGATGACTCCTTCCACTCTTTACTTTACTTGGAGGCCCCGTTTGGAACTACTCTTTGAACTCTCAGGACGTTAAAAATGTTGATATTGTACCTCAAATTTATGGATGTTCGAAAGTAGACTACCTCGTCGAACCTGCTTTCTGAGCATATCCCATGCTTGTTCCACTCATGACACCAAAACCATCTGTGGTTTCAAGTGATCAGATTTGGCCAAGGTTAGGATCGTTTTTTTAAATGCGAAATCTGAAATCTAAACATAATGAACTAGGAATTTGATTTAACAATATTATTAAAAAAAAATAGACCATTTTATATCTAAAGCCCGATTAGGTATGACCATGTCAATCCAGGTCAGGCCAGGTCGTGGAAATAAAATGACAAGTTAACCTAGGATGAAATAAAATTGAAGAGGTACTATATTTTTTTTATTCATGACCCACGGTCCTTATTGTAAGGGCAAATATTGGGTGGTCACGGTTGAACAAATCAAGAGTGGTCAAAAGGATGTGATTCAAGCATAACCAAAGTGGGAAAGGCAACCGGAAGAAAATTATTTGTGTGTTTGGGGTTGTCATTGTGAAACTGTTCTACAGCTTGATTATGGTTTTAGTGTAACCTCTATTTATTGATCTTTTGTTTCACTACAATTACGGTGGTTATGGTTTTCAATAATTAAAGAATGAAGGTTGAGTATCAAAATCATGAATAATGGGCATAAAAATGTATTAAGAGAGTGTATAATTTTAGCCAACTGTAAAAAAAAATGTACAAAAATGTTGGTTGAAGTTGCCGTTTACAACTATTCTTATTTTTTAAGTTTGGTAGTATCTAAAACCCATTAGAAGATAAACAGAAAATCTCATATGACAAAGACCTCTGTTTATTATGAAATATTGGATAGGTCTGTCTTACTACAATTATTCTGGTTATGGGTTTTCAATAATTAAACAATGAACAATGAGCATCAAAAAACATGAACAATGAGTATCGAAAATGTATGCCAAAGGTATAATTTTAGCCAACCATCGAAAATGTATGCTGAAAGTGCCGTCTACGGCATCCCTATTGTTATTCTTATTTTTTGAGTTCTATAAATTAGACTGCTATGGATTTTTTAAATAAGTAATATCGGGTTACACCCATCTTTTCTTTCTTATTTACTGATTGGAAAGACGGGTAGTCTCATGAGCATTATTGTACCATATTGTTGAATTTCAGGTACTCTCAAACCTTTAACAGGTTATATAAATAAGAAAGTTATATTGTGCCTCAAATTTATGGATGTTAGAAAGTAGACTGCCTCGTCAAACCTGCTTTATAATAAAATCCCATGTTTGTTCCACTCATGGCCCCAAAACCATTTGTGGTTTCCAATGATCAGATTTGGCCAAACTAGGTTAAGATCGTTTTTTAAATGCGAGAAATCCAAACATAATGAGCTAGAAATTTGATTTAACAATTTTATTAAAAAAAACAGAGCATTTTATATGGTATGGGCTAAGCCAGGCCAGGTCGGGTGTAAATAAAATGACAATAACTTTTGGAATGAAATAAAATTGAAGAGGTACTATATTTTTTTTATTTATGACACATGGTCGTGATTGTAGAGGGCAAACATGGGTGGCCACAGTTGAACAAACTAAAAGTGGTCGAAACGCTGAGATTTAACCAAAATGGGAAACGCAAACTGAAGATTTGTGTGTTTGGAGTTGACATTATGGGAAATTGTTTCGAGCTTTTTACTGTGGACCTTTATTTATTCTAAAATATTATTTGATCTTCTTGTTTCACTATAATTATCGTGGTTATGGGTTTTCAATAATTAAAGAAATAATAAAAGAATGAATAATGAGCCTTAAAACCATGAATAATGAGCATGAAAGATGTATTACGAAATTGTATAATTTTAGTCGGAAGTAAAATATGTTGAAAGTGCTCATCCACATAGCTATTCTTATTTTTTTTCAATATTTTATTATCTAAAAACAATTGGGAGATTTTTTTTTGTAAATATTTTATTATCTAAAAACAATGTGGAGATTTCATGAAACAGAAAATCTCATAAGACAAAGATTTATTAGGAAATATTTGATAGGTATGTTTCACTATCATTATTGTGGTTATCGATTTTTAATAATCAAAGAACGAACAATATGAGTATCAAAAGCATGAACAATGAGTATCGAAAATGTATGTGGGAAGTGTATAAATTTTAGCAAACCATAAAAAAATGTAGGTTGAAAGTGCCTCTACGGCATCCCGCATCCCGTTGTTATTCTTATTTTTTGAGTTTTTTAGTATCTAAAAACAATTTGAAAATCTAATGAAATAAGTAGATGTCATAAAACAAGTTAGACTGCTATGGGTTTTTTAAATAAGCAATATCGGGTTACACCCATCTTTTCATTCTTATTGACTGATTGGAAAGACGAATAGTCTCATAAACATTATTGTACTATGTTGTTGAATTTCAGGTACTCTCAAAACTGTAATAGGTTATACAAATAAGAAATGGTGAACGATAGCGCCAACTTATTTCAATTATAGATAGATAGCAAAACACATCATGTTCTTTGTATCGAACGGTAAACACTATTGCATTGCATGAGAATTGAACAGCTTAGAAAATAAAGTTGTTAACCGAATTGGATTTTGCAACATTTCAGTTGATAAGGGTGATACCGATTTTGTCGATGCACATAATAATCTCCGTTAATAGGACTTGGCCGTTTGATTTTGTTTTACAACGAAGAACAACATTCTTCTTGAAATGCTTAGGGCGATAAAGAAGGTTGATATTGTACCTCAAATTTATGGATGTTCGAAAGGAGGGCTCCCTCGTAGAACCTGCTTTCGGATCAAATCTCATGTTTGTTCCACTCATGACCCAAAACCATTTGTGGTTTCGAGTAATCAGATTTGACCTAACTAAGTTAAAGATCGTTTTTTTAATGCAAAATCTCAAATCCAAACTTGATGAACAAGTAATTTTATTTAACAATTTTATTGCAAAAATGGAGCATTTATATCTAAAGCCCGATAAGGCTAGGCTAGACCCTAGCGTAGAAATAAAATGACAATAGCTTTAAGATGAAATAAAAATTGAAGAGGTACTGTATATTTTTTTTTTGTTGTTTATGACACATGGTCTGATTGTGAAGGACAAACATTGGTCGAAAGGTTGTGATTTAATTCAAAATGGGAAACGCAAACAGGAGGAAGATTTGTGTGTTTGGGGTTGACATTGTGTTCTGTAGTCGATGATTATGGTTTTACTTTTGACCTCTATTTATTATGAAATATTATTTGATATGTTTGTTTCATGTTATGAGCTTTCAATAATGAAAGATGAACAATGAGCATATAAAATGTATTACGAAATTGTATAATTTTATCAACGGTGAAAAATGTACGTTGAAAGTGCAGTTTAGGGCATTCCTATGGCTATTTTTTTTTAGGTTTGTAGTATCTAAAAAAATTCAGTTTTGTAGTATCTCAAAAAATTGGAAGATGTCATGAAACACAAAATCTCATAAGACAAATATCTCTATTTATCATGAAATATTTGATAGGTCTGTTTCACTACAATTATTGTTGTTATCGGTTTTCAATAATCAAAGAAAACCAACAATGAGCATCAAAAACATGAATAATGAGCATCGAAAAGGTATAATTTTAGCCAACCGTCGAAAATGTATGTTGAGAGTGTCGTACGGCATCCTATTGTTATTCTTATTCTCTGAATTCTTTAGTATCTAAAAACAATTTGAAAATCTAATGAAATAAGAAGATCTCATAAAAAAAGTTAGAATGTCGTGGGTTTTTAAATAAGCAATATCGGGTTAGACCCATCTTTCATTTTTTATTGACTGATTGGAAAGACGGGTAGTCTCATATGCATTATTGTTGGTGAATTTAAGATACTATCGAAGCTTTAATAGGTTATACAAATTAGAAATGGTGAACGATAACACCAACTTATTTCAATTAGAGATAGATAGCAAACACATCATATTCTTTGTATCGAACTAACACTATTGCATTGCATCAGATAAAGCTATTAACCCAATTGGATTTTGCAAGATTGCAGTCGATAAGAGTGACACCATCCTTACATAGTAATCTCCGTTAACAGGACTTGGGCGTTCGATGTTGTTTTACAACGAAGAACAGGATTCTTCGTGAAATGCTTTAGGATGACTCTTTCACTCTTAGGGCATTAAGAAGGTTGATATTGTGCTTCAAATTGATAGGTGTACGAAAGTAGGTTGTCTCGTCGAATTTGCTCATTATGAGCAAATTCCTCGTCGAACCTGAGTAAATTTCAGGTTTGTTCCACTCATGACCCAAAACTGTTTACCGTAATCAGATTTGGCCAAACTAAGTTAGGATCGTTTTTTACATGGAAAATCTAAAATCCAAACATAATGAACAGTTTAATTTAACAATTTTATTAAAAGAATAAAGCAGGTAAAGACTGGTCAGGCCAGGTCATGTCAGGTAATGTAAATAAAATGACAATAATGTTGGGATGAAATAAAATTGAAGAGGTACTATATTTTTTTTATTTATAACACATGGTCCTGATTGTGAAGGGCAAATATTGGGTGGCCACTGAACAATTTGTGTGTTTCGGGTTGCCATTGTGTAAACTGCTCTAGAGCTAGAGCTCGTTGATTATAGTTTTACTATGGACCTTTATTTATTTTAAAATATTATTTAATCTGTTTGTTTCCATACAATTATTTTATTGTGGTTATGAGTTTCAATAATCAAAGAATGAACAATGAGCATCAAAACCATCAACAATAATCATCTAAAATGTATTAGGGAAGTGTATAATTTTAGCGAACGGTAAAAAATGTATTCTGATAGTGCGGCATCCCTATTTTTATTTTTTGTTTTTTTTGCTCGTTTTTAAGTATCCAAAAACAATTGGAAGATCTCATGAAACACAAAACCTATAGAACAAAAATCTATTTATTATGAAATATTTGATAGGTAGGTTTCACTATAATTATTGTAGTCATGGGTTTTGAATAATCAAAGAACCAACAATGAACATCAAAAGCATGAACAATGAATATCGAAAATATAGGCGGAAAGTGCCGCATCCCCATTGTTATTTTTTTTTTTTTTTTGAGTTATTTAGTATCTAAAAACAATTTGAAAATCTAATTAAACAAGAACATCTCATAAAAAAATGAGATTGGTGTGGGTTTTTAAATAAGCAATATCGGGTTACACCCATCCTTTTTTTCTTATTGACTGAGGGTAGTCTCATATGCATATTGTACTATGTTGTTGAATTTCAGGTGCTATCAAAGATTTAATAGGTTATACAAATTAGAAACGGTGAAAGATAGCTTCAACTTATTTCAACTTATTTCTATTGTATTGCATGAGAATTGAAGAACTTAGAAAATAAAGTTGTTAACCCAACTGGATTTTGCAAGATTGCAGTTGATAAGAATGACACCATCGTTGTCGATGTACATAATAATCTCCGTTAATAGGACTTGGCCGTTCGTTGTCGAAGAACAGGATTCTTCGTGAAATGCTTTATGATGACTCTTTCCACTCTTTACTTTGACTTGGAGGTTCGAAAGTACACTGCCTCGTCGAACCTCCTTTCTGATCAAATCCCATGTTTGTTTCACTCATGACCCAAAACTATATGTGGTTTCAAGTGATCAGATTTGGCCAAACTAAGTTAAGATCCTTAAATCTTAAATCCAAACATAATGACTAGTAATTTGATTTAACAATTTTATTTAAAAAAATATAGCCTATCTAAAGTTCGTATTGACCAGGCCAAGGTAGGCCAGTGTAAATAAAATGACAATAACTTTTGTGATGAAATAAAATTGGAGAGGTAATAGATTTTTTTTTTATGACACATTATTGTAAAGGAAAAACATTGGGGCGACAGTTGAACAAACTAAAAGTGGTGGTGATTTAACATAGGAAGCAAAATGGAAAAGACAAAGAAGATTTGTGTGTTTGGGGTTGCTATTGTGGAAACGGTTCTGGAGCTTGGTGATAATTATTTTACCGTGGACCTCTATTCATTCTGAAATATTATTTGATGTGTTGTTTCACTACCATTATTGTGGTTATGGGCTTTCAATAATCAAAGAATGAATAATGAGCCTAAAACCATGAACAATGAGTATCTAAAATGTATTATGAAAGTATATAATTTTAGCCAACTGTACAAAATGTACGCGTCCTCTACGTCATCCCCATTGTTATTGTTATTTGTTGAGTTGTTTAGTATCTAAAAAACAATTTGAAAATCTAATGAAACAAGAAGATCTCACCAAACAAGTTAGATTATAGATTTTTAAATAAGCAATATCGAGTTACACCCCTAGTTTCTTTTTTATTGACTGATTAGAAAGACGGATAGTCTCATATACATTATTGTACTATGTTTTTGAATTTCAGGTACTCTCAAAGTTTTAATAGGTTATACAAATTAGAAATGTGAACGATAGCACCCAATTTATTTCAATCGTAGATAGATAGCACACACATCATATTCTTTGTATCGAATATAACACTGTTGCATTGCATGAAAATGGAAGAAATTAGAAAATAGAGTTGTTAACCCAATTGGATTTTGCAAGATTGCACTTAACGGTGACACCATACTTGTTGATGGACATAATAATCTCCGTTATTTGGACTTGGCCGTTCGTGTTGTTTTACCACGAGGATTCTTCGTGAAATAGTTTATGATGACTCTTTCCACTCTTTACTTTGACTTGGAGGCCTGTTTGGAACTACTCCTTGAACTCTTAGGGCATTAAGAAGGTCGGTATTGTGCCTCAAATTTATAGATATACGAAATTAGGCTGACTCGTCGAACCTGCTTTCGGATCAAATCCCATGTTTGTTCCTGTATGACCCAAAACCATTTGTGGTTTCCCGTGATCAAATTTGGTCAAACTACATTAAGATCATTTTTTAAATGCGAAATCTGAAAACCAAATATAATGAACTATGAATTTGCTTTAACAATTTTATTAAAAAATAGAGCATTTATATCTAAAGCTCGGTAGGTACTAACTAGGACAGCCGGGCCAGGCCAGATAAATAAGATGACATTAAGATGAAGTAAAACTAAAGAGATACTATATTTTATTTATTTATGACACATGTTCGTGATTCTAAAGGGCAAATATGGGGGGCCACGGTTCAACAAACCAAAAGTGGTCGAAAGACTGTGATTTAACATAGTAAGCAAAATGGAAAGGAAAACTTCGAGAAAATTTGTGTGTTTGGAGTTGACATTGTGGAAACTGTTCTGGAGCTCGGTGATTATGATTTTACTTCAATAATGAAAGAATGAATAATGAAATGTATTAAGTGTATAATTTTATCCAACAGTAAAAAATGTATGTGTATAATTTTAGCAACCGTTAAAAATGTATGCCGAAAGTGCGGGCTATTTTATTTTTTCAAATTTTTTTTATCTAAAAACAATTTGAAAATCTCATTAAATATAAAATCTCCTAACACAAACATGGAAATATTTGATAGGTCTGTCTCACTACCATTATTGTTGTGATGGGTTTTCAATAATCAAAGAACCAATAATGAGCATCAAAAGCACCAACAATGAGCATCAAAAATATATGCTGAAAGTGTATAATTTTAGTCAACAGTCGAAAATGTATGCCGAAAGTGTCATCTACAGTATCCCATTGTTATTTTTATTTTTTGAGTTCTTTAGTATCTAAAAACAATTTGAAAATCTAAAGAAAATCCTATAAAAACAAGTTAGACTGCTATGAGTTTTTTAAATAAGCAAGTTACACCCATCATTTCTTTTTGACTGATTGGAAAGACGGGTAGTCTCATATCCATTATTGTACTATGCTGTTGAATTTCAATACTATCAAAGCTTTAATAGGTTATACAAATTAGAAATGGTGAGCGATAGCACCAATTTATACAAATTAGTTGATAAAAGTGACACCATCCTTGTCGATATACAAAATAATCTCCGTTAATAGCACTTGGTCGTTCGTTGTCGAAGAACAGAATTCTTCGTGAAATGCTTTATGATGACTTTTTCCGCTCTTTTACTTTGACTTGGAGGCCCCATTTAGAACTATTCTTTGATCTCTTCGGGCGTTAAGAAGGTTGATATTGTGCCTCAAATTTATGGATGTTCGAAATTAGGCTGCCGTCGAACATGCTTTCTGAGAAAATCTCATATTTGTTGCACTCATGACCCCAAAACCATTTGTGGTTTCAAATGATCAGATTTGGCCCAACTACGTTAAGATCGTTTGTTAAATGGAAATCTGAAATCCAAACTTAATAAACTAGAAATTTGATTACACAATTTTATTTTTAAAAAAATAGAGAATTTATATCAAGTCCTTAGGTAGACCATGCCAGACCAGGCCACGTGTAAATAAAATGACAATAACTTTTGTGAGGGAAGAAAATGGAGAGCTACTATATTTCTGACACATGATTCTAGTTGTAAAGCGCAAATATTGGTGGCCACAGTTCAACAAACTAAAAGTGGTCGAAAGGAGGTTGAACAAACCAATAGTCGAAAGGCTGTGATTTAACCAAGCAAATTGGAAAAAGGAAAATATTGGTGTGTTTGGAGTTGCGATTGTGGAAATTTTATGTACCTTGTGATTATAGTTGAACCTCTATTTATTCTGAAATATTATTTGGTTTGTTTGTTTCAATACAATTATTGTGGTTATTAGTTTTCAATAATCAAAGAAGGAATAATGAGTATCAAAACCATGAACTACGAAATCTAAAATCTATTACAAAAGTGTATAATTTTAGCCAACTGGTAGGCTGAGAGTGTCGTTTACTGCATCCCATTGCTATTCTTATTAAACAATTTCAAGATCTCATGAAAGATAAGACCAGACCTCTATTTATTAGGAAATATTTGATCTTTCACTACCATTATTGTGCGTATGAATTTTCAATAATCAAAGAACGAACAAGCATCAAAAGCATGAACGATGAGCATCGAAAATGTAAGCTGAAAGTGTATAATTTTAGCAACGGTCGAAAATATATGTTGAAAGTGCCGTCATCTCACTCTATCTATTCTGAAATATTTGATGTTTCATAACAATTATTGTGGTTTAGGGTTTTCAATAATCAAATAATATATATAATTTTAGTATTGTTTTTTTTTTTTTTCATTTTTTTAGCATCTACAAACAATTTGAAAACTCTCATGAAATAAGAATATCTCATCAAACAAGATCAAATATTTGATCTCTATGTTCTAATACAATTATTGTGACTTTCAATAATCAAAGAATGAACCATGATATGAACTATGAGTATCGAAAATATATGCTGAAAGTGTATCGTAAACCAATGAACATGAGTACAGGTAAAAGGTGAGCACTTAAAAATGATAACTAATTAATTGTTTGGATAATAAGTTGGAGGGCAATACGATTATTGTAATGGATATTTGAGAAATTAATATTATTGCTATATCGATTATAATAATAATCTTAGTTTTATTCTCCCTATTTAGTAAACTAAGTTCTATCCCTTCGCATAACTTCTTAAGGTAAAATAGCATATGTCATCATTTTACTAATGGTCTCCCTTATATATTCTGCTCTGGTGGTCATCATTTTATTAATGGTCTCCCTCATATATATTCTGCTCCGGTGATGAAACATGTTTTATCAATGACTCCAAAATAGGGATGTTCGAAACAAAATAGGCACATTTATGGAAGTTCGGAAATAGGCTGCCTAAAAAAAACTTAGTTGCTCCACTCATGACCCCAAAATAGGGATGTTCGGAACAAAATAGGCATATTTATAGATGTTCGGGAGTAGGCTGCCTCG
This sequence comes from Cucurbita ficifolia, assembly GCA_033971965.1. Classification (NCBI taxonomy): domain Eukaryota; kingdom Viridiplantae; phylum Streptophyta; class Magnoliopsida; order Cucurbitales; family Cucurbitaceae; genus Cucurbita; species Cucurbita ficifolia. Next base: position 7,880,329 of record CM066975.1, on the reverse strand, counting down.
TCGAACTTGCTCCACTCATGACCCCAAAATAGGGATGTTCGGAACAAAATAGGGATCAGTGTCTGTCCATGCTTATCAAGATTTCATGGATTCGAGCACTCAGGTACGATCAAGTGGTAATGTTGTTGTAGAGCTAGGTGATTATGGTTTTACTGTGGACCTTTATTTATTCTGAAATATTATTTGATCGGATTGTTTCACTACAATAATTATTGTGGTTATGAGATTCCAATAATCAAACAAGAAATAATGAGCACAAACCATGAAAAATAACCGTCTAAAATGTATTAGGAAAGTGCATAATTTTAGTAGTAACTGGACGTGCCCATCCCATTGCTATTTTTATTTTTTCATTTTTTAGTAGGTAAAAACAGTTTGAAGATCTCATGAAACAAAAAAATCTCATAGGACAAAAATCCATGAAGATGATAAAAAAATTTCTCTTTATTATAAAATATTTAATAGGTCTGTTTCACTAATAAAGAAGGAACGATAAGCATTAAAAGCATAAACAAATGAGCATTGAAAATGTATGCTAAGAGTGTGTAATTTTTAGCCAACAGTAAAAAAAATGTATGCTGAAAGTGCGGTCTACACGGCATCCATTGTTATTCTTATTTTTTGAGTTCTTTAGTATCTAAAAACAATTTGAAAATCTAATTAAACAAGAAGATCTCATAAAATAAATTAGATTGTTGTGGATTTTTAAATAAGCAATATCGGGTTACACCCATCACATTTTTTCTTTCTTATTGACTGATTGGAAACACGGGTAGTCTCATATGCATTATTGTACTATGTTGTTGAATTTCAGGAACTATCAAAGCTTTAATAGGTTATACAAATGAGAAATGGTAAACGATAGCACCAACCTATTTCAATTATAGATAGATAGCAAACACATCATGTTCTTTGTATCGAACTAACACTATTGCATTGCATGAGAATTGAAGAGCTTAGAAAATAAAGTTGTTAACCCAATTGGATTTTGCAATAGTGCAGTTGATAAGAGTGACACCATCCTTGTCGATGCACATAATAATCTCCGTTAATAGGACTTGGTCGTTCAATGTTGTTTTACAACGAAGAATAGGATCCTTCGTGAAATGCTTTATGATGACTCTTTCCACTCTTTACTTTGACTTGTAGGCCCCGTTTAGAACTACCCTTGAACTCTTAGGCCGTTAAGAATGTTTATATTATGCCTCAAATTTATAGGGGTACAAAAGTAGGCTGCCTCGTCGAACCTGCTTTCTGAGCAAATCCCATGTTTGTTCCACTCATGTCCCAAAACTGTTTCCAATAATTAGATTTGGCCAACTACATTAAGATCGTTTTTTAGATGTGAAATCTGAAATCCAAACATAATCAACTAGGAATTTGATATAACAATTTTATTAAAAGAATAGAGCATTTACATCTAAAGCTCGGTAGGTACAGATTAGGCCAGGCCAGGTCAGGTCGTCTAAATAAAATGACAATAATTTTGGGATGAAATAAAATTCGAGAGGTAATATATTTTTTTATTTATGACAAATGGTCGTGATTGTAAAGGGCAAACATTGGGTGCCACGGTTGAACAAACTAAAAGTGGTCGAAAGGTTGTGATTTAACCCTAGGAAACAAAATGGGAAAGGCAAACAGGAACAAGATTTGTGTGTTCCGGGTTGCCATGGGTGATTATGTCTTTAATGTGACCTTTATTTATTCTAAAATATTATTTGATCATATGATGAGAGTGCTATTTTTAATTTTTTAGTTTATTTATTCTAAAATATTATTGGATCATATGTGAGAGTGCTATTTTTATTTTTTTTAGTATTTAAAAACAATTTGTAGATCTCATCAAACACAAAATCTCATGAAATATTTGATAGGTCTGTTTCACTTCAATTATTGTGGTTATCGGTTTTTAATAATCAAAGAACGAACCATATGAGCATCAAAAGCATCAACAATGAGCATCGAAAATATATGCTGAAAGTGTATAATTTTAGACAACCGTCGAAAATGTATGCCGAAAGTGTCGCACCCATTGTTATTCTTATTTTTTGAGTTTTGTAGTATCTAAAAGCAATTTGAAAATCTAATTAAACAGTAAGATCTCATAAAAATGTTACACTGGTGTGGATTTTTAAATAAGCAATATCAGGTCCTAACTTTCATTTTTTATTGACTGATTGCGAAGACGGGTAGTCTCATATGCATTATTGTACTGTTGAATTTCAGGTACTATCAAAGCTTTAATAGATTATACAAATTAGAAATGGTGAACGATAGCACCAACTTATAGATAGATAGCAAACACGTCATGTTCTTTGTATCGAACTAACACTATTGCATTGCATGAGAATTGAAGAGTTTCGAAAATAAATCTGTTAACCCAATTGGATTCTGCAAGATTGCAATTGATAAGAGTGACACCATCCGTGTCAATGTACATAATAATCTCTGTTAATAGGACTTGGTCGTTCGTTGTCGAAGAACTGGATTCTTTCTAAAATGCTTTAGGATGACTATTTCCACTCTTTACTTCGACTTGGAGGTCCCGTTTGGAACTACTATTTGAACTCTTAAGGCAGGAAGGTTGATATTGTACCTCAAAAATTTATGGATGCTCGAAAATAGGTTGTCTCGTCGAAATACCATATTTAATACATCCATTAGTCAAAACCTTGTGTGTGGTTTGGAGTGGTCAAATTTTGTCCAACTTAAAATCTATTTTTAAATGCTAAATCCCAAACATACTGAACTACCAATTGGATTTAACAATTTTTTTATTATAAAAAAAAAAGCATTTATATCTAAAGCCCATAGGAATTGACCTGGCCAAGCGAAGCCAGGTAATGGAAATAAACTGAATAACTTTTGGAATGAAATAAAATTAGAGAGGTACTATATTTTTTTTATTTAGAGAATTTATGACACATTGACCCAATTGGGGCAAACATTGGGCGACGGTTAGAAGTGGTTGAGTGATTTAACATAGGAAGCAAAATGGGAAAGCGAAATAGTAAGAGGATTTGTGTGTTTGGGGTTGTCATGGTGTAAACGAGCTTGGTGATAATGGTTTTACTATGTTCCTCTGTTTATTCTAAAATATTATTTGATAGGTTTGTTTCACTACAATTATTGTGTCATGGACTTCCAATAATAAAAATTGAATAAGGAGTATAAGAGCATCTAAATTAGAAATGGTATAATTTTAGCCAATAAAAAATGTAAGCGGAAAGTGTCGTCTACACTATACCATTGTTATTGTTATTTTTAAGTTCTTTAGTATCTAAAAAAATTGAAAATCTAATGAAACAATAAAATCTCATAAAACAAGTTAGACTGCTATGATTTTTAAACAAGCAATATCGTGTTACACCCCTCTTTTCTTTTTTATTGACGGATTTGAAAAAGGGTAGTCTCATATACATTATTGCACTATGATGTTGTTGAATTTCAGATACTCTCAAATCTTTAATAGGTTATACAAAATAGGAATAATGAACGATAGCACCAACTTATTTCAATTATAGATGGATAGCAAACATATCATGTTCTTTGTATCGAACAGTATTGCATTGTATGAGAATTGGAGAGCTTAGAAAATAAAGTTGTTAACCAATTGGATTTTGCAAGACGGCAGTTGATAAGGGTGACACCATCCTTGTCGATGCACATAATAATCTCCATTAATAGTACTTGGTCGTTCGATGTTGTTTTACAACGAATAACAGGATTATTCGTGAAATGCTTTATGATGACTCTTTCTACTCTTTACTTTGACTTAGAGGCCCCGTTTGGAACTACTCCTTGAACTCTTAAGGCGTTAAGAAGGTTGATATTGTGCCTCAAATTTATAGATGTACGAAAGTAAGTTGCCTCGTCGAACCTGCTTTCTGATTAAATCCCATGTTTGTTCCAGTCATGACCGAAAACCGTTTGTGGTTTCAGTGATCAAATTTGGTGAAAAAGATCGTTTTTTAAATGCGAAATCTGAAATCCAAACATAATGAACTATGAATTTGCTTTAACAATTTTATTAAAAAAATCAAGCATTTATATCTAAAGCTCGATAGATACCAACCAGGCCAGACCAGGTCAGGTCAGGTCAAATCGTGTAAATAAAATGACATGACTCAACATAGGAAGCAAAATGGGAAAGGCAAATTCAAAGAAGATTTTGTGTGTTTGGGGTTGACATTGTGTAAACTGTTTCGATGATTATGGTTTTACTATTCCCCTTATTTATCCTGAAATATTATTTGATAGATTTGTTTCACTTTAATTATTGTGGTTATCAACTTTCAATAATCACCATAATTAAAGAGAGAAAAATGAGCATCAAAACCAATGAAAAAAAAGTATAATTTTAGCCAATTCTAAAAAAATGTATGTAGGAAGAGAGGAAGAGGCCTCCTTCTTATTTTTATTTTGTCAGTTTTTTTTATCTAAAAATAATTTGGAGATCTCATCCAATAGAAAATCTCTGTTTCGTTTCAATAATCAAGAACCAACAATGAGAATCAAAAAGCATGAATAATGAGCATCGAAAATGTATGCAGAAAGTGTATAATTTTAGCCAACCGTTGAAAATGTACATTGAAAGTGCCGTCTACGACATCCCCATTCTTATTCTTATTTTATATCTAAAAACAATTTGAAAATCTAATGAAACAAGAAGATCTCATAAAAACAAGATAGACTGGGTTTTTAAACCACAACATTGGTTACACCCATTTTTACTTTTATGATCGCACCAACTTATTTCAATTATAGATAGATAACAAACACATCTGTTCTTTCTATCGAACTAACACTATTGCATTGCATGAGAATTGAAGAGTTTAGAAAATAAAGTTGTTAACCCAATTGAATTTTGGAAGATTGCAGTTGATAAGGTAGCACCATCTTTGTCGATGCACATATTAATCTCCGTTAATAGGACTTGGCTGTTCGATGTTGTTTTACAACGAAGAACAACATTTTTCCTGAAATCTTTATGATGACTCTTTCCACTCTTTACTCTACTTGGAGGCCCCGTTTGGAACTACTCTTTGAACTCTCATGACGTTAAATGTTGATATTGTACCTCAAATTTATGGATGTTCGAAAGTAGGCTACCTCGTCGAACCTACTCTCTGAGCATATCCCATGTTTGTTCCATTCATGACCCCAAAAACCATATGTGGTTTCAAGTGATCAGATTTGGCCAAGGTTAAGATCGTTTTTTAAATGCGAAATCTGAAATCCAAACATAATGAATTAGGAATTTGATTTAACAATATTATTAAAAAAAAATAGACCATTTATATCTAAAGCCCGATTAGGTATGACCATGTCAATCCAGGTTCGGCCAGGTCGTGGAAATAAAATGACAAGTTAACTTAGGATGAAATAAAATTGAAGAGGTACTATATTTTTTTTATTCCTGACACAACGGTCCTTATTGTAAGGGCAAATATTGGGTGGTCACGGTTGAACAAACCAAAAGTGGTCAAAAGAATGTGATTCAAGCATAAGCAAATTGGGAAAGGCAACCAGAAGAAAATTATTTGTGTGTTTGGGTTGTTGGAAGTGTTCTGGAGCTTGATTATGGTTTTACTGTAACCTCTATTTATCTATTTATTGATCTTTTGTTTCACTACAATTACCGTGGTTATGGTTTTCAATAATCAAAGAATGAATGATGAGTATCAAAAACCATGAATAATGGGCATAAAAATGCATTAAGAGAGTGTATAATTTTAGCCAACCGTAAAAAAAAATGTAGTTGAAATTGCCGTTTACAACTATTCTTATTTTTTAAGTTTGGTAGTATCTAAAAAAATTCGAAGATAAACAGAAAATCTCATAAGACAAAGACCTCTGTTTAAATAAGCAAGTTAGACTGCTATGAATTTTTAAATAAGCAAGTTACACCAACATTTCTTTCTTATTGATTGATTGGAAAGACGGGAAGTCTCATATCCATTATTGTACTATGCTGTTGAATTTCAGTACTATCAAAGCTTTAATAGGTTATACAAATTAGAAACGGTGAGCGATAGCACCAACTTATACAAATTAGTTGATAAGAGTGACACCATCCTTGTCGATATACATAATAATCTCCGTTAATAGAACTTGGCCGTTCGTTGTCGAAGAACATGATTCTTCGTGAAATATTTTATGATGACTCTTTCCGCTCTTTACTTTGACTTGGAGGCCCCATTTAGAACTACTCTTTGAACTCTTCGGGCGTTAAGAGGGTTGATATTGTGCCTCAAATTTATGGATGTTCGAAAGTAGGGTGCCGCCGAACATGCTTTCTGAGAAATGCTTTATGATGACTCTTTCCGCTCTTTACTTTGACTTGGAGGCCCCATTTAGAACTACTCTTTGAACTGTTCGGGCGTTAAGAAGGTTGATATTGTGCCTCAAATTTATGGATGTTCGAAAGTAGGCTGTCGTCGAACATGCTTTCTGACAAAATCTCATATTTGTTGCACTCATGACCCCAAAACCATTTGTAGTTTCGAGTGATCAGATTTGACCCAACTACGTTAAAATCGTTTGTTAAATGGAAATGTGAAATCCAAACATAATAAACTAGGAATTTGATTTAACAATTTTATTTTTAAAAAAATAGAGCATTTATATCTCGAGCCCTTAGGTACTGACCATGCTAGACCAGGCCACGTGAGGAAAGAAAATGGAGAGCTACTATATTTCTGACACATGGTTCTAGTTGTAAAGCGCAAATATTGGTGGCAACGGTTTCAACAAACTAAAAGTGGTCGAAAGGCGGTTGAACAAACCAATAGTCGAAAGGCTGTGATTTAACCAAATTGGAAAAAGGAAACCGGAAGAAGATTGGTGTGTTTGGGGTTGCCAGTGTAGAAATTTTATGTACCTTTTGATTATGGTTTTACTGTGACCTCTATTTATTCTGAAATATTATTTGATTTGTTTGTTTCACTACCATTGTGGTTATGAGTTTTCAATAATCAAGGAAGGAATAATGAGCATCAAAACCATGAACTACGAACATCTAAAATGTATTACAAAAGTGTATAATTTTAGCCCACTGGTAGGCTGAAAGTATCGTTTACTGCCTCTCATTGCTATTCTTATTAAACAATTTAAAGATCTCAGGAAAGATAAACAAAACTTCTATTTATTAGGAAATATTTGATCTTTCACTATCATTATTGTGGATATGGATTTTCAATAATCAAAGAACGAACAAGCATCAAAAGCATGAACGATGAGCATCGAAAATGTAAGCTGAAAGTGTATAATTTTAGCAACGGTCAAAAATATATGTTGAGAGTGCCGTCATCTCACTCTATCTATTCTGAAATATTTGATGTTTCATAATTATTGTGGTTTAGGGTTTTCAATAATCAAATAATAAATAATGAGCATAAAAAAAAGTTGAAAGTATATAATTTTAGAGTGTCATGTATCTCTATTGTTTTTTTTTTTTCTTCAATCTTTTTAATATCTACAAACAATTTGAAGACTCATGAAACAAGAATATCTCATCAAACAAAATCAAATATTTTATCTCTATGTTCCAATACAATTATTGTGACTTTCAATAATCAAGGAATGAACTATGATATGAACCATAAGTATCGAAAATATATGTATCGTAAACCAATGAACATAAGTACATGTAAAACGTGAGCACTTAAAAATGATAACGAATTAATTGTTTGGATAATAACTTGGAGGGCAATACGATTATTGTAATGGATATGAGAGAAATTAATATTATTGCTATATCCATTATAATAATAATCTTAGTTTTATTTTCACTATTGAGTAAACTAAGTCCATCCCTTTGCATAATTCTTAAGGTAAAATAGGATATGTATCATTTTACTAATGGTCTCCTTTATATATTCTGCTCCGGTGAAACATGTTTTATCAATGACTCCAAAATAGGGATGTTCGAAACAAAATAGGCACATTTATGGAAGTTCAAAAATAGGCTGCCTCGTCGAACTTACTTGCTCCCTTCATGACCCCAAAATAGGGATGTTCGGAACAAAATAGGCACATTTATGGATGTTCGGGAGTAGGCTGCCTCGTCGAACTTGCTCCACTCATGACCCAAAATACGGATGTTCGGAACAAAATAGATACATTTATGGATGTTGGTTTATGAGCAAATGCATGTTTGTTCCACTCATGACCCAAAATAGGGATGTTCTGAACAAATCTCATGTTTTGTTCCACTCATGACCCCAAAATAGGGATGTTTGGAACAAAATAGGCACATTTATGGATGTTCGGAAGTAGGGTGCCTAGTTGACTTACTTGCTCCACTCATGACCCCAAAATAGGGATGTTCGGAACAAAATAGGCACATTTATGGATGTTCGGAAGTAGGGTGCCTCGTCGAACTTACTTGCTCCACTCATGACCCCAAAATAGGGATGTTCGGGAACAAAATAGGCACATTTATGGATGTTCGGGAGTAGGCTACCTCGTCGAACTTGCTCCACTCATGACCCAAAATAGGGATGTTCGGAACAAAATAGGCACATTTATGGATGTTGCTTTGTGAGCAAACACATGTTTGTTCCACTCATGACCCCAAAATAGGGATGTTCGGAACAAATCTCATGCTTGTTCCACTCATGACCCCCCAAAATATGGATGTTCGGAACAAAATAGGCACATTTATGGATGTTTGGAAGTAGGGTGCCTCGTCGAACTTACTTGCTCCACTCATGACCCCAAAATAGGGATGTTCGGAATAAAATAGGCACATTTATGGATCTAGGTTGCCTCGTCGAACTTACTTGCTTTCTGAACAAATCCCATGTTTATTCCACTCAGACCCAAAACAGGCACATTTATGGATGTTCGGAAGTAGTCTGCCTCATCGAATTTGCTTTCGGAGCAAATCTCATGTTTGTTCCACTCATGACCCCAAAATCATTTAAATTTGAGCTAAGAAGGTTGACTCTGACTCACATTTATGGATGTTTGGAAGTAGGATCAAATCCTTGTTCTACTCATGACCCAAAATCACTTATAATTTGGGTTAATAAGGTTGACTGTGCCTCACATTTATGGATGTTCGGAAGGAGGCTGCCTCATCGAACTTGGTGTTTGTTCCACACATGACCCAAAATCATTTATAATTTGCACATCTAATAAACTTATGTGGTTTGAGTTTTACTTTATCAAAATTAAACGCAGATGGGCAATAATGAACTGAAGTAACTAACTTGAACTATTTAGAGCTGGGAAACTTTTGCTTCTTCATCTTCCCATGTTCTTCATCTCCAAATTCATCAATGTCAAACAAAAACGATAATCGGATGGCAATTTGATACGTCATTTCCTCCAAAGTGACAAAAACTGTAGTGATCTGTGTCAACGGGCTACCAACCAACTTCTTGAAGCGATATTTTTTGGTACCAAAGACAAATATGACTAAACCGGTGACAATGGCACTAGCATAGATGTCATAGCCCCATTGTCGGCCAATGTTATCCTGAATGTAGACGAGAACCGTCACGACGGCAAGTGATCCTAAGCTTACGAAGAAGAAAAACTAGTTGAAGAAGTTGATCATTTGGACCCTTTCCTCCTTGTCTGATTCATCAAACTAATCGGAACTGAAGCCGAAGACACTGGATTTCAGGCCACCGGTGCCGAGGGCCGTCGTGTAGAGAGCGATGTAGAGGATTATTAGTTGAAAGTCGGTGGTTGAATCGTTACACCACGGTATGGTGACAAATCTCTAACTTGATTTTATTTATAACTCTTTGTACCTTTTTAGGTATCTATCCTTCTAAAACAAGGAATTGATTCGTAAGTCCACCCTTTTTTGCTTTCTTTCTTTGGGTTGTTCAGTTGTACAAGCTACAGCCCTCATCCTTACCCATTCAACAACAGGGAAAGATGGGAACGCTTGCAGCAGCCGTGCTGAAGCCATCTTCAATAACTAGAAATGGGTTTATGTTCTTTTATCTTTATTAAATCAATTTTGGATTAATTGTCTTTGTTCACTAATTTTGGAGTTAAGTCCTTAGGATAAATTTAAGACTTCGAATCTCTTACTAAATTTGGTTTAATTTGAAAATATTGAAGTTAATACTCGAATATGAATACTTATAGCATCCACTTTTATTCCATAATTTTAACGATATTACATCCCTAAAAAACTCTCATAGTTTAAGAAAGATGAGTTAAGCCCCCATGTTGTAGTTAAACAGTGATGTTTGATATCGGAGCATGAGAATACATTAGAAAAAGTTCTAATGAGAGAGTCGCTGCAAAATCATGAATACTATCATTTTAGCTCAATCATCGCAAAGTTTTGTAGGCGAGGCAGATTCAAGGACTCCATCCAAAAGGGACGAAGCATACTTGATTCTTTGTTGTTTTGGAAATTCCCTCTAGAAAAATCTTTCTGGTTTGAAGTTATAAGCATCTTCACCCTATATTTGAGGATCATAAGATCATGGTGTATGGATAAAATTGGTATTCCTATTGATACTCCAACGGGTAATGTCAAACTCCCCAACACTATTTCCTTATGAAATCTCTCGAGCTAGCATACCAATTGGATAGCCTAAGAACTTCATTTAGTATCATACTTACCTGCCCCATTTGTTAACCAATCTCACTACAACTCTTAGAATACCGTGCAAAAAAAAAGTTTCAAATTTATTTTTTTAAGAAGATTCTATAATAGAAACCAAGAACATGGACTAAAATAGTTTGTTTTGAAAAATTATGCGTCTTTGAGAGTATGTATATGAACCAATAAAATCAGCTCTCAAAATAGAAAGGAATATGAATACCTTCAATTTCTCTACATGAAATGCACGGTAGATGATCTTTCGATGTTTAGGTCCACCAAGAGTGACGATTCCACTTCTCACTTTGTGCTTAAGGGAAAAAGAACGTGTCTTACGAACATCATCAATAAGAGAAAAAACAATCTTCTCTTGTTCAGGCTCTGATATGTACACTTTTGGAGTTGTGCCATTCATGTGAAAGAATCTTTACCTACAAAAATGAGCTCCTAACTTCAATCAATGAAACATTATCGCTATGAAAAAACAGTAAAAAGAGGATTAGAGAGAGTAAGAGTCACCGTATTTGTGGATGGTGGGATTAAAGAGTCGTCTAATGATGATCAATCCTCCACTTGAATAGAGCCCTCGACTTGAGTCACTTTTGACTACATTTTTGAGGTTCACAACATGACTCTGATATCATGATAGAGTGTTTTTGATAATCCTTTGCTCATAATGTGGTATTCGTACCAAAATAAAAAGTGATATTTGAACCCATGCCTCAAAACTTAAGTCTGGCGCCTTATACCACTAGTTCATCCTTACCATTTGTTAGTAAAATGAGTAATTTATATATTTATATACACAAAGGGCATAATTCTTAATCAATTGGTTTCTTCAACCATTAGCATTAAAAAAATGTCCATTAGAGTTGGAGAAGAAAAATCATCATCTTTACCCACAAACTCTTTATCACACCTAAGAAGTACACATGAAGGAACCCACCAACCGCTAGGAGTGTACACTAAACCCGATAACCCGAATCGATTCAACCCTAATTGTAAAGATTGGATTGAATTGGATTTGCATAACGTTTTGTTTTCTAAGACCGTTGACTTATTTTTAAAATATTTAGTAAACAAATAAGTTCTCTTATAGGATAATATCCTCAAACATAATTTGAATAAAAACATAACAAAACATCTTCTTAAAAAATTACAACCCGACACAACACACACTACTCTTATGACTATGACACGTTATTATACATAGAAACATAAGTATTTGGAACCCATTATTCGTGCTTTCCACCACCACTACCACCTCTACGTGTTCCATAAAATCTCTTCCTAAACACGATGACAATGGAAAGAAGAATACAGAGAAATAAAAACTTGGGAATAGAGACCTGGTGGACTAAAGAATCCTTAAGCTCTCCAACTGCACTGACCAAACTCAAAGGTTGTCGATCGAGCCACACAAATTGTGAAGGACACGTGATTCCAGCAAACTGAGTACAGTCAATTAGAGTGACACCATTTTTGTCAAAGCACAAGATGATTTCGAACAATTGTTTCTTTTTAGATTGTGCATTTTTGTTGCAGCGTAAACCTGGCTTCTTTCCTGTGGCAGCTTGAATGGCGCCTTCGATGGCTTGGTATTGTCTAGTATTTGTGCCAGTCGGGCCTAACCCCGCGTTGTTCAAGATGGCAAGGAGATCGTAGTTATGGTTTGTACGAATATTTAGAGTCGTTTTGGAAATATTGAAGTTGGTTGAAAGGAGGATCAGAACACGTTCCATGACTATCCCATTCGTGTTTCCAAAATCGTTGGTTGTTCCCACTTATTACGTCGGGCCAATATGTGTTTAATTGGGGTACTAATGTTGCAATCTAAAACAAGATAGAGAAGCAAGAAATTTATTATACTTTTTAAATTTAAGAGATTCATTAACACGAGTCAATAAAAAAAAAGAAATAAAAGAAAGAAAGAAAAAGAACCTGAGGTAGATTAAATGGTTGTCCTGCACAAACAAGATGAACATTTGAATAATTGCTTGGCCACAAACCATGAAATTGTGAACATGGTTGGAGGGTTAGCATAACATCTTACTCCACTGCATGTAGCTGGAGGCCACTGTTGAAACCATTTGAAAGTAATCAAATTGAGCCTTTACAGATAACATCAGTAAGACGAAGTTGAATAGAGAGACTACGAAAGGAGCTTTAGCCATAATGGATTTTGATTACTTTTGTGCTTGCAAGCCAGATGAACATAATGGTTGGGTTTATGTAGAGAATTTTCTTAACCATCTTTGTTGACTTTTCTCTCTAGGAAATAATAAACATTAAAATGAATTTAATAATTTGATCCTTTAAGCATGTATCTTTAAAAAATTAATCTCTACGTATAATTAAAACTATAATAATAATGGTAATAGTTGGATGATTACTTGAGGACATATTTATATTCAACTAAACACTTGTAACCGTCTAAATCCACCGCCCGTAGACATTGTTCTTTTTGGCTTTCCCTCAAGGTTTTAAAATGCGTCCGATTGGGAGAGGTTTTCACGCATTTATAAAGATGTTTCGTTCTCCTCTCCAACCGATGTGGGATCTCACAACACTCTTATGGAAACGTCCAAATGAGCATACGATAATTGAGATGTACTCTTTCCTCTTAGCTCTCATTCAAATCTGCATACCTCACTTATATTAAAAATATAATCTAACTAGCTAGTATAATAAAATATTTATGGAGTAAATGTGAGATGTGAGGGAGGTGATGCATATGAGACAAATTAATGTTGGTTGAAGCAAAGTATTTAATTGACAATATTTCATTATTAAAAGATCAATGGTACCTAAAGCTTCAACAAAAAAAAAAAAAATGAATTGATGTATTATTTTATAAAATAAAAGAGTTTGCAATGACTTATAACTACCTTCCTTTTGTCCTTATTCTGATAAAATATGTGGGAAAAAATATATAACATATAAGTATGGGTATTACGGATTGAAGTACACCTTTGAATAGATGGAACAGAGCCGTTCAACACAAACTTTAAAATTTAAAAAATTATTGAACATTTTTTTTAAAGTTTTAGAAACTTATTTAATATAAAAGTTCAAATTTTTTTTTAGCAGCGAGCGTATAATTGGTTTGAATCAACTAAATTTGTATTATCGAATATCGTTATACTGACTAAACTTGTAAAGTATTATGAAGAGATCCGTCCACGTTGCCGCATCACGTGACTAAGCCATTTTTCATATTAGAATTGACCATTGAGGTGCGAAATATGTCTTATTGTGATGATTATTGGTGATGGTTGGAGATTCGAAATAAGTTGGGTATATATGGCGAATTTAATAGTTAAATATAAGCTTTAAAAAGGAAATTTAATCTATGGCAAATGTGTAGGTCAAGCTTTCCAATTTGGTTGCATAATTTAACGCTCAATCCTAAGGCTATGGGCAACCATTGTCATTGAGCTCGCTGAAGTTTGCAGATTGGGGTTTGGAGGCCACACGAACTTCAGTTGCATGGTTCGACTCCCGATTTCTGAACAAGCTTTAAGTTTGATATTTTTAATACGTTGAATGATATAGATGAAACTAGATCGGTTGAGCCTAGAAACAATCGGGTAAGAAGAGCTCAAGAGCACCTAGTTAAGCCGGAAGGAGTAATTAAACTTACTATTTGATTGGCTAGGAGCTTGATTGGATGAATTTTTTGTGTTGTATGCTGAGATGGTCATACATTACTTCTCCAATTTTTTTATTTTATTTATTTATTTATTGATAGGATTTGCATTTGAAAATATGAAATATAATATTGTTTTTATTGAATCACTTATTTTCAAATTTATGTTTTCTTGACGCAGACTATTTCAGATCTTTTAATTAAAATATTTATAATTGTTTTAACAAAAAAGAAAAAAAAAAAAAGAAAAAAAAATCCCGTTAAATGAGAAATAGAATGGTACGGAGGTAACTAAGGCATCGCGCCGAGTCTTTTATGTCTTCTCAATTGATCATTTTCCTCCCAACCGATGCTCGTACATATGAAACAGGAGAGCCCCAGCAGGGATTGAGCCAATCTGATTGTTCTTCCGCCCTTCCTTAACAATCCTCCACCTTCCTGTTTTTGATAATTTATTCCTGAAATCTTCATCTCTGGTTCCGCCATGGGTGCGAGTCGGAAGCTCCAAGGGGAAATTGACCGAGTTCTTAAGAAGGTACAAGAAGGGGTTGACGTCTTTGACAGCATTTGGAACAAGGTTCGTTTTCACCACCCTTGCGAGCTTTGCGTGTGAATTTGGAGCTTGGCCTTACTTTTTCTTGTCTCTCTCGCTTCTAGGTTTATGATACCGACAATTCCAACCAGAAGGAGAAATTTGAGGCGGACTTGAAGAAGGAAATAAAAAAGCTTCAGAGGTACAGGGACCAAATCAAGACCTGGATTCAGTCCAGTGAGATTAAGGATAAGAAGGTTTCTCTTCTCTATTGTATCTTTATGTTCTCAACCTTACTGTGATATCTGTCCACTTTCAATGGCAAATTGATTCCTAGGACGGCGATATTTTTTCCTTTTCTTTTTGCGCTCATCCAGTCGGTTCTTAGTAGTTAGTACATACCTAAGTTAATCACTCGCACGAGCATTTTATAGCTGAAAATTGAAGTCCGTTTACCTTTTAAAGATCCATAAGTTGTAGCTCGTAACATCTAAACACAGCTTACCTGAGATGGACCAAATGGGGAGATCTTACCTTGGACTCTATACCCCATGTTGAGATCATCCAGCGCATGTCTCCTACTAGAAACCTCGAGCTCTCTTGGATACTTGGTCTTCCATATGGCTTTGGTCAAGCTCTTTATTAGCAAAAGTAGACTGTAGACCTGGAGGTTGATAAAAGGGAGCCTAGAATATTCACCTCATCTGTCCAGCATCCATTGCATCTTACACTGATCCAATTTTGGTCCACTGTATTTTTAATGCATTACCTGAGGAATCAATCTAACACTTTTTGCCCATTCCATGAAGATTATGAAAAAAACATAATGGCCTCTCCCACAACTCTTAATGGATATGCTACATATTATCATCTTGAAGGTCGGTGATTTGATTCCCCACCCCCGATGGTCAAACTCAAAACAAATTTCCTCCCATTGCCAAACTTTTGTCCAAATCTTAAAGTTTAAAATTTTTTCTTCTATTGTTCACAAAATAGTGGTAGAAACTAGAATCGTGATCCTCTTCTAAGACTAAAGTTCTCCCTTCCTCTGTGAGGTGTATTTCTTTGACTCCATTAGCCAAGTTTTTCTTGAAGAAATTTAAGGTTGCCAAGCGCTTTCTTGTTCCAGATTATAATATGCTCCTTTGCTGCTTTAAGCTAATGATCCAACGCAAAGCCTGGCCACCCCTCAACTAATTTCATTCCACCATTTTTCCAGAGAAAGACATAACTGATTAATGCTGCAGTTAACAGTTCCAAATTTGAGAGGGCTTTGGACCTCCTGAAAGAGAGCCAGTCTTCAAGAGAATCTGCTTATGATCTGAAATACTCCTCACTTTTCTTGAGTGCCTCTAGTTCTAAAATGTTTGAACCAACCTTCCTAATTCTAAGATCCGTGAAAATTTATATTAGTTTATCTATCTGTCTTAATCTAATACACCGTCTTGCTTAAATATTCTAATTACTACTTATAATATCTGTTTTATATTCCTTATCTGGAAAAATTAGAATATGCAAGTTGTAGCAATTTATTTGATTGATTTTTGTGAACCAAGAGAGATATCCAATAAACTTTATGAAATTTTATTTTTATTATAATTCTTGATGCAGAGACTAATTATTTTCTATTTTGAAATTTGTTGACACAGGTCAGTGCCTCTTATGAGCAGGCTTTGTTGGATGCTCGTAAACTTATTGAGCGTGAAATGGAAAGATTTAAGATTTGTGAAAAGGAGACAAAAACTAAAGCCTTCTCTAAAGAAGGTTTGGGTCAACAACCTAAAACTGTATGCTCCTTAACTCTATTCTGTCTCCTCTTTGAGCTTAAATCAATGATAACCTGCTAAACATGCTTATAAAAAATTGCTTCCATGCTATGTGATCAGGTGCTTGTCCCATTAATTTTTAGCAATTATCCTTTTGGAGATCTGGTTTAAAAGAAATCAAAGATTTTTTGAAGATAAGTTCCTTGATTTTGCTTGATCATTGAATTAATCAAGATCAAAGCTTCTTGGTGGTCTTCCGTGTCTAAAGGTTTTGTTGACTATTCTCTTAATGATATCTGTAATATGTTGGGGCTTTAATTTGGTGCATGCCTCAGTCTATAGAGGAGTGGATGGTGGATTCCCTAAATGGAGGAGGATTGAAAGATAAGGGTAAGGTGCTATGGAGTGACGTTTCGAAGGCTGTTTTGTGCTTTCTTTGGAAGGAGAGAAATGCAAAAATCTTTTCAGAAAATCTCATTCCTAAATGAAGGAAGATTAAAAGATAAGGCTAAGGTGCTATGGAGCTACATTTCGAAGGTTGTTTTGTGGTTGCTTTGGAAGGAAAGGAATTCAAGAATCTTTTCAGAAAAGTTCACTGTTGATTATTTTTGTGACCTTGTACAGTTCATGGCCTCTAATTGGAGTAGCCAACACAAGCTCTTGTAGAATTACGCCACTTATTTTTTCAACTTAGACTGGAAGGTTTTCTTGTAACTTCTCTTTGTTAGGGAAGGGGATACCTTGTCACATTGCCTTTTAGGTTGTAAGAGTTGGTTTTTTGGAATGAAGTGGTTATCATTATGTATTAAAAAAAAAGTTAAAGATGATTGTTCTTAGTCAGGTGATTCCACTGTAAGGTTTCTGTCCTTCCTAACTTGCTATAAGAACTCATGAATACAGTTACGGACAACTCAAAACTGAAACTGATTTCATTTGGCTTCTCTGAACTATTATTGGTTTTTATTTAGGATCAGATTAGTAAACTCTTCCTTGCTTGGTCCTGACTCCCAACCGTCCACCCCATGCCCACCTCCCTTTTCTGGGAAAAGTAATTTTATGAAGAGCTAAATTTCAAGGGGAATGGATGCATTATGCAGAAATACAACTGCAAATAAAAAGAGCCTATATAAAATGTAGGGCATGCCTATGAGCCCTCCTAAAGTATGACTAAGACCCAGTTGCATCGACCAGAATGACGCTATATCTCTATAACAAAGATTTCTTTTTAACTAGTGTTGTAATTATTATATTTTTTGCTAAATTTTTAAGTTTGGTCTGTTAGCTTCTTTGTTTTGGGTTTATGTGTTTCTCCCTTTTCAGCTTTTATTAGTTTGCCTTCAAGTGTCATTTTCAGAAATATTGGCAGTTTTCTATGTTATGGACTATATATTTGTAGTTCTATCTAAAACCTTATTGGTTTTTGACTTCCTTTCCTTGTCAATAATGAAATATGTCCTCTTGTCAATCATTCTAGTAATTTTCAATTTCAATTTTCTTTCAAGTGGCTCTCAAGGAAAATTCTAATTGTTTTGTCAGTTAATGTACAAATAACTTGTAAATACTTGCTTTGCCTACACGTGAAATTTGTTTACTATTTTTATTGTTGGTTATAATGAAGCTTCTCTTTGGTTTTTAAACATAGGATCCAAAGGAGAAGGCTAAATCAGAGACACGAGATTGGTTGAACAATGTGGTATGAAAATCTACTTGTACAGAACCTCCATAGATTCTACTTCTGTATTGGAGAACAATGCATTTGATTCAAGAATCAGCATGTTGTTCTTAGTTGCAATGGTTGAGCCTCCAGATTTCTGGAAAAAATAATATATATTATTTTTATAAGAAAGCGAAACTTATGTAATTATGGCTTCTTTTTGGTGTTCCATTTTCAAAGATTATCGTAGTCAGGCTTGGTGCAAATTTTTGGCAATTGGGAAATGTTTTTGTAGTCCGGACGTGTGGTGGGGATGTCATGTTTCCTCTTTCTTGTACTCCCCTCGTTTTGTATTTAAAAAAGAAAAAAGAAAGTTTGTTTCTTAAGAAGATATGGGCAACCGACATATGCTAGAAGAGATGCATGGTAAATTAATTGTGTAGGATAGTTTGTTATGGATGAGAATGCTTTGTATGACAAACTGTGAGTGGTGGGTCCCCTGCTAGTTACATGGGTAAATGATGTTTTTGTGGATAGACCAGACTTTTCAAAACTTTAGAACCTTGTATAAACCTTTTCTTTTGTTGTTTATGGTTGGTAGGAAAATGAAAAACTCTGTCCAATTGCTTAACACAGGCACTCAATATTTTTATCCTGGTCAGGTTAGTGAGTTGGAATCTCAGATTGATAATTTTGAAGCTGAGGTCGAGGGTCTGTCTGTGAAGAAGGGGAAACAAAGGCCACCTAGGTTGGTAAGTAGTATTGTACTCTGAATTTTCTAAAATGATGTATTGTTCTTTCTTGGAACATTGGGTTTTCAATTATCTGTCCATGTTGCTGTTACAGGTTCATCTTGAAACATCCATTACCCGGCACAAGGCTCATATAATGAAGCTGGAACTAATCTTGAGACTGCTTGATAACGATGAATTGAGTCCTGAGCAAGTCAATGATGTCAAGGACTTCTTAGAAGATTATGTTGAAAGGAATCAGGTTGTTATATTCCTTCCATTTCTTTTTGCTTTCATATTGTGTTGTACAGGTACTTTGTACTCTCTCTCCTTTTGGTAAGAAGTAATCAACGTTCATTAAGATAATGCATAAAAAGCGACCCAAACAACGAAGCAAACAAAAAAGAAAGCCGGTTACAAGAGATTGTTCTCATTGATTGATAACAGAATGAGAAATTCCTCTCATTGATAAGAACTAGATATAAAGGACCATTTCAAAATTCTAATGATATGAAGCATAGAGGCAGGCAATGGAATGCCCTTCATTCGAAACTTCCTTCTAGACTTCTCAGAATTTATTTATTTTTGATAAGAAACAGTGATTTCAGTATCAAAGAGGGAAGATACATAAGAGGAGACCAGAGGTCCCACCAAGCCTAGGGGATGCCTGGAGCTTCCTTCTAGACCTCTCTTAGCTGTTCGAAACACCACCTCACTGTCATCCAAGTTAAGCCCATCCAAAGCTGTTTTCTTCCTGTTAATATGAGCATCAAAGCTTTTTCAAGCAATCCAAAAAATCAAAGAAATTATCCAGCTCACAATCATACTCTGCTGTTCGCAAAAAAAAATGATGTTCCGGACTTGGTTGTGGCCTACTTTACCACTTATAAATTTTTTTTTGTATTTACATCCCTGAGCCACATTTGGTTAAGGATGTCTGCTTTCAATACAAAACGAAAGGGTGACAATACACCTCTTCTCTAACCTGTTTAGAAGCATAAATTCTCCCCTTGCCCTTCCATTGGCAAGCATAAATTTTTTTTTGCATTTACATCCCTGAGCCACATTTGGTTAAGAGTAAGACTTGTTTATTTACTGGCCTACTTAAAGCTTTTTTTTTTTTTTTTCTTGCTTTTTGTGGAAGGAAAGAAATTCTAGAGTTTTTTCTGATACGATTTCCTCTCTCACTTCTTTTTGTGATTTTGGCTTTTTTCTAATTATTCCTCTGCTACCATCCATTTTGAGTGGCAGGTCTTTTTGTAATCTTCCTTTGGTTTGAGGGATACCTTCTTCCTTCTTTTCTAAGTTTTTTTGCTCTCACCTTTTGTTTGAATGAAATTTCTCTGCTTCTCATTAAAAAAAAAAAAAAAAAAAAAAAAAAAAAAAAACTGGTAAAACCACCATCGAACGGGCCCACCCCAAAACAACAACACAAAAGCCAAACCCATTGCTAGCCACCAGGGAACCCACTCCAGGGTGTTTGAGCGAACAACGTTCCCAACCACCACGACAAGACCGGTGGCAGAAACCACCCCACCTCCACCAAACCAACCCCTCCTTTCTCCCTCTCTTTTCCTTCCTTCCCCTAAAGCAACAAAGCGTGGGGTTTCCTCTTCCCTCGGCCAATACAACACACAAACCCCCCCACGGACCACTACTACACATGCTACATACGAGCCGCCCCACCTCCCTTCCTTCTCCGACCACCACCCCCACCCGAAACCCACGCCACTGAGAACACAGGAAGCCACACACATCTTCCCCTCTTGCTCCACGAAACCTCACTCCCTCCCCCCCCACCACCCTTCCTCCGACCCTCTGACACCGGGTCGGTGACCCGCCTCCCAATCAAAACCATTAACAAAAACTTTTAAAACTTCCCACCACAGAAAGCCACTTAGACCCAAGCTCCTTCTCCTCCCATGAAAGCTAGAAGAAAGTCTTAAATGACTTATCTTTTCTTCATTAAAAAGTTAGGACCAAAGTGAAGAGTGAAATATTAGTTATCATCAAATGTTTTGTTAAGCTTTGCACTAAGAGATGTAATATATGGATAAATTTATATATACTTAGAAGAGAAACCAATGGCCTGTTTGGTATGCAATCCGGATTATATTTTATGTTTTTAGATCCACTTAGTAAAAAATTTAGCTAATATCCATTTGATAGGTTTGCTTTTGTTATTGGATTCTGATATCCAAATAGTGGAAATTTTTAAAACAACATCGTTATATTTTAAGTGTATTCAAATTTTGAATTTAAATTTTTAAATGCAGAATTACATTGAGAAAAATAAGTACTTCGATGAATATAGTTTTCATATTATAAACTCTTTTTTTTCTTTTTGTTAAATTTGAATATCTACTATATAATATATTATACATTTTAGATGTTGTAAAATAGTAATGATTCTAAATATATAACATAAAACATGTTCATAAATTAATTAGTAATAGAGATTCATCCTAATATTTAGTTGGTTGGTAAGTACATCTGTTTTTATGGTTTATAAATGTATTATCAAATACGTTTTGAATAATGGTTTAAATCAGGATCCGATTGCTCAATTTGCTACTCTACACATCCAAAACATTGAAACATTAAATACAACTCTGTTTTTCGTTGAATCTTTTTTTACAAATTTTTGTTTTCAAATTACTAACCAAATGCATGCTAAACTTTCATTGAGAGAAATGAAAGAATACAAAATAACATTACAAAAATGAGAGCCAAAACAAAAGGATGGATAGATTGTTTTCCTTAACTATGTTATGTCATAATTATAGTGAATATTTATTTATTTATTTTTCTTAGAAGAAACAAAATTTTTCATTGATTGATGGGATACTAAGTATTAACCGGGAAAGAGACTACAAAAGGGCTCTGCAATTGGTTCTGTGGTTCAATGCAGTGACTGCCATTGTGTGGAGGCTTTGGGATTGGAAACCAATTTTGAAAGTTTTTGAGACATGGGGACTATTTTCACTTCTAGTTGTGTTATTTGCGCAATGATTTTTATAATTATAGTCTTCTGCATACTATTGTCAACTAGTTTTATTTTTTTGGTAAATTGGTGGCTTTTATGGCAATAGATCATTTTGTATTTTTGAAGGTGCCTTCTTTGATCAATATACTTTCTTGTTTCCACCCTGCAATTGGTGTTAAACATATCAGCATTATGATTTATTTGGCTTATCAGAAGAAAAAAAAAAAGCTCTACAATTGATCTTCTGTAAATTTATCAATTGGGCTTTATTTTTTCCAATTGAAATCCCTTTTCCATAGTTTGTTGGACTATTTTTGTATGCCTTTATATATTTTTTCGTCTTTCTCATGGAAGCTCAATTTCTTATAATGTTTTTTTTTGTTTTTGTTTTTGTTTTTTTAATTTGGCTTGGACATCCAGGTTTTCTAAGTTTATTATGTCAATAACATAAGAATCATAATAGCACTATGGTAGCTACCCACATAGGGTGTTAAAATCAATTTTCGTTATTGCTAAATTAATAAAAATACCCTTGAACTTTGCACTTTGTCTGAAAATAAATACCCTTAAACTTTCAAAAGTTTCAATAATACCCTTAAACTTTAAAAAGTCTCAAAAATACCCTTAAACTTTTATGAAAGTTAAAAAAATACCCTTACCGCTATATTTTGTTTCAAAAATACCCTTGAACTTTCAAAAGGATTCACAAATACTCTTTACCTTTCAAAAAGGGTTTCGAAAATACCCTTGAATTTTCAAAACTTTCATTAATACCCCTAAGTTTTTTTTAAAAACTTCAAAAACATTTTAAACTTTTTTTAAAACTTCAAAAATACCTTTAAACTTTTTTTAAAAAAAATAAAAAATACCTTTACTGTTAGTACCACGTTTAAAAAATACTCATGAACTTTGAAAAGTAACATTAAAAAGTCTGGAGATAATCTATGAGATGTCAATAGATGGTTTTCATCCATATATTGACGGTAAGAATTTTTATGAACTTTTTAAATAAAGGTAAAGAGTGTTCATGGTACTTTAAATTTCTTGTAAACATCGTACTAATGGTAAGGGTATTTAACTTTTTTTAAAAGTTGAGGGGTATTAATGAAACTTTTTAAAGTTCAAGGGTATTTTTGAAACACTATTAAAAGTTCAAGGGTATTTCTGAAACAAAGTACTAACGATTCCCATCCAAAACTAACGGTAAGGGTATTTTTTAGACTTCTTTGAAAGTTTACGGGTATTATTGAAACTTTTGAAAGTTTAGGGGTATTTTTTAGACAAACTACAAAGTTTAGGGGTATTTTTATTAATTTAGCCTTTTCTTATAATCAAATGTTGCAAAGTTAGGTTGTTGTCTCATTAGATTACTTGAGGGTTGTCTTAGTTGGCCTTGACATTCACATATAATAAAAAAATGGAAAAAAGAGCCATGGTTATAGAGGAGTAAAAGTGGTTCGCCATGTAGAAATATCACGTAATAGTTTAGGACTACTAAAAAATAGTTGATTGATATATCTGCAAATACATTTTTATGTCTTTATCTGGACTGATATTGTTAATTTGGCTACCAGTACTACTGAAACCGTGTACTTCTATTTCTTCATTTCAATTGAATGTGTTCATATGACTATATTTCAGTTCATTGAAATATCACTCACACTAGCCATTGACTTCTCAAAAACTTTGTCTGTATAGGAGGATTTTGATGAATTCAGTGATGTGGATGAGCTTTACAGCTCATTGCCACTCGATAAGGTGGAATCCCTTGAAGATCTGGTTGCAATTTGCCCTCCCAGCCTTGTGAAGGTATTGATTTTTCCTCCCTCTGCTAGAGAATAATGTTGTTGATGATTTTTTTTTTTTGGTAATCTCTTGGCCTTGGGTTGATTACCAACCTTTTCTCCTATTATTAAAAAAGAGAATATGGAAGACTATTTATGGAAATTTGTTCTTTGAGTGGAGGTGCAAGCCTCTTCTATTAAGAGATGCAAGCTTCTTGTATTGTCCAAAGAAGGCATAAAAAAAGGAATTTGAGCTTAAGACATAAGCCTCAAGAGCCTTTTAAATAGTTGTATCCTTGATAAAAACAAGTTGGAAATTTAATACATAAATTGATATGTCATCTTTTGGCAGGGTACACCAGCTCTCAACTTGAAGACTAGTGTGGCAACGTCGGCAACTCAAGTGCCTGTATGTCTTCCTCCATTAATAATATATCAGAGACATTTACTTTTTTATGTAACTTATATTATAAAGGATTTGGATAAATTTGAAAGGTATAGCATGTCTATTAGCCATTAGAGACATAAATTTAGATGATATATACTTTTTTTTACTTTTAGATTTCTTCATGATTTACATTCTGTTTTATTTGATGCATGATCCTTAAATTGATTTTTGGGCATCTGGACAAGTACCATGTTATGGAGATCTATTATTGCCCATGTAATTTGCGTTCTTGGTGCGGTGTAGATCAAATCAAGCTTCTTTATTAAAAATGTACTGAACTCCAAAGGAACAAAGCAGCCCATATTTGTATACAATGTTACTGCACAAACCGTAACAACTAAAGGTGTTTAAACACAGTAAAATAAAATAACTATTAATTACATCATGGTGGGAGTCCATTGTAAAATGCTCTTTTCCCTGTATGATGGGAAAAGATGAGCATGGTTAACTGTAAAATTCAGTGCGGCATGATTGGATTTGCTTGTATGGGATTAGTTTTTGTAAAACCCATTGTATTCCATTTCATTTGTTATCATGTCAACGAGGTCCAACTTTTTGAGATTGAATTGGCTTCTCACTTCAAATTATGGCTAATATATTGCGAGGCTAAAAAATGTTCATGGCCAATTTGCTTTAGTTTTAGGAGTTGTGTTATTGACAAAGGTCTATTTTTGTCGAAGATTTGGAAAATTTTCATAGATCTTTATCCAAAACTATTTTCTTCTACAGAGAACATTTTAGGATTTGCATGTGAAATAGCAGAGATAAATCTGCAAGTGCAAGCTTGAGTTGTAATCCAATGCGCTAACTTTTTTACTGTAGCTTAGGATTAAACAAAATACTTGCAAATTTTTTACCCTTGTTTTGTCCTAAATATCACTCTGTATAGTTGCTGGAGTACATTGGTAATGGATGATGAATTTTCCAGGTTACTGGTGCTCCTAATCTTCAACAAAATACTGTCATTCCAGATCAGGTTGATGATTCAACTTTGCCAGATGGTAACACCGACACTCTTTTGAAGAACCCACCTCCTAAGAATAGTGTCCTTGGTTCTTCTGCGGCTACATCACCCACCGGGAACCATGCTGCCTCAGCATCCTTGAATGGTGCAGGGCATGGGTCTGCCTTGTCCGCTACATCAGCCATTCTTCCAGGTTCAAGTGCTGTTCGTGCTGTATTGGAGACTACGGGCGCTTCTAATTCATCTCCTGTAAATATGCCCACTTCTGCAAAGGATGAAGAAATTGCTAGCTTCCCAGGCCGTAAACTATCTCCATCATTTTCGGATTCTGGACTTGTAAGGGGTGGCATGGGAAGAGCTGTCATTGCTAATCAGCCACCCTCCACTTCCTCCCATACTTCTGGTATTGTGATTCCTAGCACTATAATTCTTGGTAGCGTTCCTTCTACATCTGAAGTGACAATGAGAAACATTATGGGAGCTGAAGAACGGGCTGGTAACAGTGGCATGGTTCAGTCTATGGTTTCCCCTTTAAGTAATAGAATCGTTTTGCCTACAGCAGCTAAAGTTAGTGATGGAACAACTACAGTTGATCCTAGCAATGTTAGTGATGCAGCGGCTATAGGTGGTCGGGTTTTCTCTCCATCTGTGGTTCCTAGCATGCAGTGGAGGCCAGGAAGTTCTTTTCAAAATCCGAATGAAGGAGTATGATGCTTACTAGTTTATTCAAAATTTCAGTTCATTTTTTTAATTGGAATACTTATAAATGTGGATTATTTAAATACTGATGATTAATAGGAGATTTTAAGATAAATTAAAATCAATTGTGGGGTTGATAATGAATTAATCTGTTGAGGATGAAGTATTTCTTAGTTATATGCTTTAGTAAAAAGTTTATAAAGATAATTTTAGCGGCCAACACGAGTCTATTTTAGTGGTTAAGGTATCTACTCCTCTTGAGGTCAGAAGTTCAATTCCTCACCCCATATTTGTTTTACTAAAAAAGAATAAGAAAAGGGAAAGGAAAGAAAAGATAATTTGAGCTTGTTTCTGTTTCTTTCTCAAAAAGCTAAGGTCATTGTTTCAAGTTTGTTCTGAACCTTGTTTGTTTACTTAATAAAATATTCGTATAAATCTTCAGCGATAAATGGTTCAATTCTAGATGACTTTGATGTAATCATATCCTATATCCCGCTTTCTTTGATGCAAAGTACTTGTAATAAATTAATCTGCTGAAGCACCTTCATTTCAACCTAACTGATTACTAGCTTATTCCCAAGACAATCTATAAAATTACTTTTGTCCTTATGTAGTTAACCATTTCATCTTCAGGGGCAGTTTCGTGGAAGAGCTGAAATAGCACCAGATCAGAGGGAGAAGTTCTTGCAGCGCCTCCAACAAGTTCAGCAACAGGGCCATAGTACACTTCTTGGCATGACTCTTGGTGGAGGAAATCTCAAGCAATTTTCTTCACAACAGCAAAGTTCACTTCTTCAGCAGGTTTTCTCATTCAAAATGCAAAGCTCTCTTTCTTTAGTACACATTCGGCAATTATTTTATTGAAAAAGAGTGGCCTTTTTGCTGCTTCTTCATGCATGCCTTTGTTTTTCAAATGGTAGGGGAAAGATAAGAAATGTACCCGTAATGAAACCCCTTTGGTGAATAATAAATGAGTAATTGGGAGAGTTTCCCCCCTAATTCATTGGCTTTTGGGAGAATGCCTTATCCTCCTATTTTCCATATTCTTTCTACTTCTCTTTACTTTCTCACTTTCCATCCTCCCTCCCTCTACTTTATCTGTCCCCCTTCGTCTTTCCACATTCTCTCTCTATACTCTCACCCCCTTGTATGTGATGGATATTTAACTGAGTGAGGCTGATACTGCGGTGGTCGAGGACAATTGATGTTCTCTAATGTTTAGTGATTTCTTCTAATTGCATTCTGATATAGTTGTGTAAGTTTTGCTTGTAAAATGTTCTTCATTTATAAATGCCTAAAAGATAACGCCTTCATGTGAGGCAATAACCTGATGAATCATCAAAAGTGGTACATTTTCTGTGGTATGATTTTCTGTGGTATGAAGAAAGTATGTGGAGCATCAAAAGTCCCCGCTTAAAGAACTGGTATACGAAAAGAGAGAAGTTAAAAGAGAACAAATTAACATTTAGGAGGTTGTCGTTAGTGAATTCAATAAGCTGACTTGGCCACTACTTTTTTTATTATTATTTTATTTTTTTAAAGAACAAAAACTTTCATGGAGAAAAAAAATATGAAAGAATCCACGGGCATACATTAAGCAATCTCTCAAAAGGAAGCCCCACTTAAGTAATGAGCTCTAATTGTGCAAAATAGTACCTATGAGATAATTACAAAAGACCTTTGAAACTGAAGCCCAAAGAGAAACGTGAAATCTAACATGAGACCGAACAAGCTAACTTGCTAACTTGAGCATAACTCAAATAGATAAGACATTATATACCAACCAAGGGGTCAAAGATTTGGATCCTATCTCCATCTTGCTTGTTGTTGAACTAAATTGAAGAAGCTTACCATTGCGTTGCACCATAATACAACGGAAACCTTTTCTTGATTGTTCTTTAGAACCTTTCATAGTTGTACAGCTTTATCGTGGATATTTATGCGTGCTGATCACCATGTTCAGTCTGAACATAATTTGGCATTCTTAAACAGTCTCAATGATTTGTTTTACTGTATTTTCAGTTCAACTCCCAAAATTCATCTGTTACTTCTCAAGCTGGTCTGGGAATAGGAGTTCAAGCACCTGGAGTAAATGCTGTTACCTCTGGCTCATTACAGCAGCAGCCAAATTCCTTCCAGCAGTCTAATCAGCAAGCATTAATGACAACTGGGGCAAAAGATTCTGGTATGACCTGGCTTCTTGTCTTCATATTCCAATGTGTTAAGGCTCCTCCACCCCTGTGGGTTGCCCTTCATATTCGATTTTGCATGCGTGAAGGGGCACAATTGAAATTATGAAGCCCCCATGTAATTACCTTGGGATAGGACATCACGTATAAATGTGTTTATATTTGACCGTCCTATGAAGATTAAAGACAAGTAGGGCAAAATATTTTGGTACTATCTTGCTTCGTGTCTTCATATTCCTTTCGCCTCCTTCCCGTGGGTGCCCTTCATATTCAATTTTTGCATGGGCGAAGGGGGCACAATTGAAATTATGATGCCCTAATGTTATTACTTTGGGATAGGATATCACACATAAATGCATGTTTTCATTTGACCCTCCTACCGAGATTAATATCTCAGATTTAGGCTCCCTGCCTCTGTCTCCACCTCTTTTGTTATGAGTTAGTACTTATTAGAACATCTAGTATTCTATTCTTAGGATTATCTGAAGTGCGAGGCGCAATAGTTTACTAGAGCTTAAGTAAGCAATGAAAAGAAAAGTACGTTTTTTTTTTCCTCCAAGGTGCATGACAGAAAAACATTGAAGTTTTTTATGTATTAAAAAATGTAGTATAGTGAATAATAAAATAATTATTATTTAAGAGATGAAAGCTTTTTTGTGAGAAATTGGGGGAGAAATTTGAGATATTTTGAGAGTTCCTTAGATACTTTATTAAAAAAATAAGGTGAGTGCTTCAGGCACCCTAAAATGTACACACTTGCGTTGAGTGGCTTAGTGAGGATGTGAGTTGCTTAACCTCGCTATTTTAGCTTACACTTGCATTGGGAGTATCCCTTTCCATAATCATATATTAGTTTCCTGTAATGGTAAGCCGAGATGTACAATTTGTGCTTTGAGAAGTTTGAGACAGGTGAGCCACTTTCATCCTTACTTTTCCTTTTAGTTAGGGATGTCTTTAGTAGAATTGTTTTGAAAGGTGTGGATGGTAACATTCTCAAGGGGTTTCTAGTAGGGAGGGATAGTTTGACTCTATCTCATCTCCTGTTTGCGGATGACATGATATTCTTTTGCTCAAGGAAGTGTCTTTTGTTAATCTCAACGTATCTTATTGTTTTCTTTGTCTATTTTGAATCAAAGATTAACAGTGCTAAAAGTCAGTGTTAGTAGGCATTAATTGAGACCATTCTAAATTGGATAGGTGGACTTCTGTAGTGGGCTGTGAGATAGGTTATTTTCCCTCTTCGTTCTTGGGTTTCCCTCTTGGTAACGACCCTAAAAGTGTCCTTTCATCAGACCCAGTGATGGAGAAGTTGCAAAAATAGTTCTCTTCGAAAATGTGTTTTTTTCTAAGGGGTAGACTCACCCTTATTGTGCGGAATCCCAATTTACTTCCTCTCTTTGTTCAAAGTCCTGATTTAATGAGTAAGTATTTAGAGACGACAATGAGGGACTTTTTATGAGAAAGGATTGAGGAGGTGAAAGGCTCCCATCCATAAAGTGGGGGGGGGGGGGGGGGGCTAATGGCCAAACCATTGTACTTTGTGGTTATCTAGGTATTCATAATTTCAGAGCACGTAACGGGGCCTTACTGGCCAAATGGTTGTGGTGCTTTCCTCGAGGGATTAAAAACTTTATTAGTTTCTACAGAGTGTCTTGTAATCTCTTTTTTATTAGTATTAATAAAAGTCAGTGTTTCCCTAAAAGAAGTTGTGTTAAACACAAGCTTCAGCCATGCCATGCCTTCCGAAGTGCGCTAGGCATCTAGGATTAGACCACTAACAGTAATATAACCTGCTTCAGCCATGCCATGCATTATGTTTCCTTAAAATTGAACCTCTTTTTATGATTTCTTATGTTAGTTTTCAATCAATGTTAGAATGTTATCTCTGCCAACTGGAATGTGTTGTAAGCTCATTGCCTCTTTTTAGGACGCCGTGTCCGTTCTTTTGTATTCTTTATTATGTTGAATATACTAACTCAAACCAAAATATCGTCTTAAATTCTTCTGTTTGTTGCCATTTGGAACCTCAAATTTCCCTTGGTTCAAATTCTCTAATGGTCTCTTTTGGAAAAATTAACTCTGTAGAAATCAAATTAAGAATTCAGATTGCCACTATGACGCACTTGTGCAATAATATTTATCGAGTCTATAGAACATATTTTACAAAGGCGTGTTTTTGTAAGAAAAGCATGGGCTTATTCTTCAACATGTTTAGGTTGACTTGTGGTTTCCTCGTCAAGTTACAGGGTTTTCGTCATCAAACTCGATCAGGTTCTAAGTTTGGGAAAAAGCAAAAATTTATGGCTCAATGCAGTTCTAGTTGTGATACGGATAGTTTCTTTTGAAAAGAAACAAGCATTTTATGGAGGATAATTTGAGAAATTTAGTAAAGTGGTGGATCCAGTTAAATTTATAAGCGCTCGGTGATGTGCATTGCCACATGTTTTTGAAGTTAGCCTTCCTTTACAATTCAGAAATGATATATCGATTACTGGAATGCTTGTGTTCTCATAGAACTTAATAAACAAGACTGACGATAAGTTCTTGTGTAATGCAGATGTTGCCCATTCAAAAGTTGAGGAGGAGCAGCAGCAGCAACAGCAGCAGCAGCAACAGCAGCAACAAAGTTTACCCGAGGATACTACTGATTCTGCTTCTGCTTCTGTCCTTGGAAAGAATCTGATGAACGATGATGACTTAAAAGGATCATATGCGGTAGATACTCCAGTACGTGTTATTTCTCATCTATCATAATGATCAATACTTCGGTGCATTAATCTTTCCATGTCAAACAGGTTGTTAAATATTATTTACAATACATAAACAATATGAGGCTGTATGTTAAAGAGACTGCATCCAACTCCTAACGTTTGCTTAGAGCTTCGTAAATGGAAATGGTCGAACAAATTTGTTTGATATTCAATTTACCTGCACCCAGTATCCTCAATGCTCTCCCTCCCCCCATCTCTCCCGAACCCATCACATCCATCAGAATTTCACCCCAACCATGCCATCGACCCCCGTACCTCTAGACCATCAGCGTTCACCATGGCTCTTCCCCAACCATCCCGATCTGTCACCCTCAATAGGAAGTCTTTCTCTATTTTACTTGATTGTAGTCCATTCTTATAGTTTGCTTACTTTTTTGGGGTTTATCATTTTTAATATTTTGGTGTTTTCTTTTTCTTTTTTTTTTTCAATGAAAGTTCGGTTTTTCCATTAAAATACATTGTAACTGTGTCACCTGTTTGTCGAGTGTCACTCAGTTTGAGATTCAGCTCAAAGACTTGTGATTTATGCCTAATTTTGAATACCTCAGGTGACACTGTCCATAATTGATGTGCAGTAATGTAACACATATAGATAACAGCTTTATCTCCTCCATTATTGAATTCATGATCCATGTTATAACCATTAAGTTTTCAGCATCCTAACAGACAAGAAGGATCATCTTGAGTGAGAATTTTTTGTCTCCAGTAAGATAGCTAATCTTCCCGTTCATGAATATACATCCACACATTTTGGGACCAACGCAAAAAGTTATCTTCATTAAGCCGAATGGTAGTAACTTGGACAGTAGGACTATTAGGATGGATATGATTATCCGAAACTTTGGCAATAGATGACTTATTTTCTCATATTATTGCTGAAGAATAGCTTGGGTTGAGGTTAATTGTCTTAATTCAGAGCATCCAACAACTAAAAGAGGACGTAAGCAATCAGATATCCACAAAACTGATTGAGAATCAAAGCACAAACCAAATTAGAAACATAGAATACCCACAATCGAAAAAGACCTCAAAAATTGAGAACCAAATTGGTGGTGACACACTCTGCATATGGTGAAGGAGTAATGACGGTGAGAAGCTGACGGACTGTATGGATTGAGGATGATGTGAACATATGAGGGACGAATTGTAGGGAGTACAAACCACTGGATATGACGTGCCTTGTGTAGTCGGGTTCTGATGACGAACAAAACTAGGGAAGACAACGTAGAGCGAATCAGGCAACATCAAGTATTGAAGGGAGTTTGCAATTGGTGTCTTGTGGGCAACGGTGACTAGGGACAGCAGCTAGGGTCTAGGGTTAGAGTTGTAGTTTTAGGGTTTTATTCATTGTTAAATCGTCAGTAAACCCAAAATCTTTAGTTGATGAGTTACAGTAAATTTAATTATATTTACTTTTAACACCCCCTCATTTGTGAGCTTGAAAATTTGTGGAGACTCAACAAGTGGAAATCATTGTTGATTAGAGAGGAAATTACACTAGGAGTTCAAACACAGACGTTATGGTTTGATACAATCTAAAATATCAAGGAGACATTATCTATTTCTTATTCATATGAAAGATAAGGGTTTCTTAAGTAGAAGAAAACACCATTACAGTTAAGGAAAAAATGTTACAAATAACCCTAAGTTACTGCTAATATAACACATCGAGTACAGAAAGTTTATTATTTGATTGAAAAAGGAAATAACCGACATTTGTTCTCATATTTTCTACAAATCAATTATCACTCAAAAGCATGATAGTATAAATCATGTGGAAATGAAAATTATGCATTTTACGTAGTTTCTTTGTACTATTTCACTTAATTACACAATTCTAAGCTCTTATTCTAGGTAAGTAATCCTTGATTCAATTGTTATCACCTACCCCAAAAGGTTGTCTATATAAGTGGGATTTCTATCCATCAAAATACACCAAAGGAAGCTTCTGATGATGTTGAGCGAAAAAATTTCAATCTTCTCCTTTGAAAAGATGAGTAAGGAGAGGAAAGATTTGCTGACACCTTCTGACCAAGACGCATGACTAACTGAAAGTGGCATAAAAAAATTTCTAAAACATGATAACTTGATCACAATGAACAGAAGTATAATCTTGAGGTCCGTTAGCTATTTTACTGATGATGCACCTATTAGGATTCAAGTTGGTAAGCATGTGGGCTTTCACTCTTTCAGTACAAATGTTCTCTTCGTTTTCATCTGATAGAAACCAAATGCTTGAAACTGGAGTTGTACTGAAAAGTTGAACAAGAAAATAACTACAATATGTAAAATTAATTTGAGGAAATTGGATGGAACCTTCCAGCCCGGAAAACTATAAAATTGCCAATTGTCTCCACCTCTCACATTCTGTATGTATCTACCACACCGCACTAACACACTCTAATAACTCAATACGACTATCATTTTCTCGATTATATCTTTGATATCATTGTAAGTCACATCTAAGTTACCAACTGCTTTTCAGAATATGGAGTTGGAGGTCTAATGCAGTATCACCTAGGACATTATTGTTGTTGCCTTTTCTTGGAGTGTAAAATGATTTATGTGATTATTCCATTTCTACTAAATCCAATTAGAAAAGGGTTATTTTCATACATTAAAATAGCCTTTATGAGAGCTTTTTTCTCTGATTTTTTTTATTTAGTCATTTGTTTTATAAAAAACTGTATCACTTGATAATCTAAACAGCAACCTGAATTTCCACTATCTGTATGTTGTAGGCTGGTGTACCTGCTTCATTGACCGAGACTGCTTCAGTGTCAAGAGAAGATGACCTTTCTCCTGGTCAACCTTTGCAGCCTGGCCAACCTTCTGGAAGTCTTGGTGTCATTGGCCGAAGAAGTGTTTCTGACTTGGGTGCCATTGGTGATAGCCTTAGTGGATCCTCGATGGCTACTGGAGGAATGCATGATCAATTCTATAATTTGCAAATGCTTGAAGCTGCATACTATAAGCTACCTCAGCCGAAAGACTCAGAGCGTCCAAGGAGTTATACTCCAGTTCAGATACATCTCTTTATTTTATTTACTTTATTACATAGATTTTATTTTACTCTAAACTTATTTCATCTGCAGAGGCACCCTGCAATTACTCCTCCGAGCTATCCTCAAGTACAGGCACCTATTATAAACAATCCTGCTTTTTGGGATCGATTAGGTCTCGAGACCTATGGCACTGACACATTGTTCTTTGCATTTTACTATCAACCGGTATTACTCTATATCTTGTCACGCATTGCTATTTTTCTGACAATGAGTTTAATCATGTGCTGGACCGCAGAACACCTATCAACAATATTTGGCTGCTAGAGAATTAAAGAAACAATCTTGGAGATATCACAGAAAATACCAGACATGGTTCCAAAGACATGAAGAGCCAAAAGTTGCTACAGATGAATATGAGCAGGGAACTTATGTGTACTTCGATTTTCATGTTAATAATGATGACCTACAACATGGATGGTATGTTTACTTGTTATTCTCGGCAATTTTTCTATTTGTTACCTCATTTCTTACTGACTTGTGTACATGTAAGGTGGAATCTTGTGTTTCATGACATCTAGTTCTACTCTTATGGAGATGTTAATGACTGATATGATGCTATAAAAATATGATTGAGACTTAGAACGTTAAGAAGCTCGTGCGGCCACTTCCCTTTTTGCTAATAATGAAAGGAGTCCGAGTTCCTAATGCAAATAAGTTTTCGTAAATTCATTACTGTTTTGGGAATAAAGTCAAGTGACTGCAGAGAGAGAAGGTTTTATTTGGAGTTTTAGGGCTTGCAAAACTGGGTTTGGATGATCTGAAGTAATAATGTATACATCCACACTGTTATGCCGCCACCACCACCACCCCCCCCCCCCCCCTCCCCCAAAATATGTATATATATTTTATACACTTGTATGGAACCATATTTGAATTATTTTTTGTACTGTAGGTGTCAAAGGATTAAAACCGAGTTCACTTTTGAGTATAACTACCTCGAAGATGAACTCAATATATAGAGGATGTAGCGACCTTGATCAAGTCATCCTATGCTTTCCCAGGTTTCAACTTTTTCCCCATCTATTTGAAGTGCTAACTCTTACCTTGTTTTACAGAAACTAGAAAGAGAGATATATCCGTAGCTTGACTACTACTTGTATTAATTATAGTGGGTAATGGGTGAAAAGAATGGAAGTCAACACATTTTAGTCTTTGGTGAAGTCTCCTTTCTTCTTTAGATGTTTGAATTATTTTCACTTCGTAACGAAATTTTCAAATAATGGTTATGTGGTTTAGATTTTGCAGTTTGATTTAGTATGTCGGTCTGTTCGATCATCTTAATTTGCGTTTTGCATTTGCAGGTTCATTATCAGAGAACATTGCAGTCAGTTAAAGGTTGATTTAGCCTTTTTGTTTACCTTTCTCTTTTAAATTGTAAATGAGACATGGATATCAGTTATAAAGATATTATATTAACACATGCCTTACCTTGTATTACGCCTTTTTCTGGTGTTCATCAGATCAGATCAGATCAGATCAGACCTTTACTAAGCTATTTTATTCTATAATTGGGAGTGAGAAATTAGGTTTCTTTATCTACAATCCCAGGAGAAAATGAATTACATCTCAATCTTAGCTTTGGTCTTGAGAACTTATCTGAGTGGTATTTAATGAATTTGCTTCTCAAGATCCATGCTTGCTTTGAGTTTTAAGAAGCATGGGCTTAGCACGTGAATACATGGGCGTATCCCTTTTTCAGACACCTTCTCATCTTTTGGTGCATGGATGAATTGATGGGAAAGTATGGAGCAAAGTTTATTTGCTTTCTGATACAATTTATTATGAGTGCCTTCAAAATCTTAGCCGACCTGTACAAATAAATCATGCATGGTCCTATAAGTTGTAATTATTGTTTTTTAGATCAATTGACTCGAACCGTTCCGCTATGTTCAAATTAACATTCATATGAATTATTTGTAGTCGAGGTTTTCCTTTTTAATGTTCAAATGGAAGTGGGGCTTAATACGTCTACGTTCCATATGTTGTGGCTATGGGTGGCCTACCTCAAAATTGACCTTACTTGATATTCCTTTGTTTTTCAACTTTAGGACATATTCATCACTTTTTTATTATTTGTCTAAAGTGGAACAGGTGACATAATTTTTGTTCACTTGTTAATTTATAATTTTGATATTATAAATTATGAAGTTTGGTGGCACTTTCATTATGGCATATTAGGATGAAGCTTAAGTATACAAAAGTAATAAAAAGAAAAATGATGTGTTTATATGTGCAAGTTTTGTCCATTCAGGTGTCTATTAATAGATTGCGTGTTTCAACGCGAGTTCTTTTGGTTCACATGCTTTATGATTTAAAATACTTTTATTTTGTTATATTTATTATTTAATAAAAGAGTCGTGTGATCTGAGTGGGAGGAAATGCATTTTTGTTAAAATATTTTATAATGTTGAATAATAGATCATTTTCAATATTAAACTCTCTCATTCTGACTTCAGATTGAGAACTAGTCGCCGCATTCTGGAGGCATCCTCCGGTGCTAAGGAATCTTGTCCCTTTTTCCATTATTATTATTTTTTATTTTTTTTATTTTTTTTTAACTGTTCTTGAGATTCCCCCCCAAGTGTCGACACAGAAATTTATTACTAACACAATAAAGTAAATATTGATGAATTGATAGATGCGATTTGTTTCAACCCATATTTTGTTTTTCATCCAAGATGGTTTTAGACCGGTTTCAAATAAAAAATAGAAAATGTTACCAATCCGACTGCGATGTGATTTAATAAGTGCGGAAAACTAACAAATGTGACCTCTGACCTCTTTAGCTGGTGTCGTCGTTCGTATATGAGTCCTTACCATTAGGATGATCTTATTGTTGGAATTGAAAAATGCAATCACATAAAAAAAGGTTACATGCTACCTGATATTTACGCTTCAGTCAATTCATTCAACCTAGCTCATACGACTTCCAACGGTAAGTACACTTATCGTGTTGGCCTAAGAACTTCACTAACTTTTCTTGGCCGGTAGTAGTCGATTCCTATTCAATCAAAAAAGTCTCCATAACAATCCAAAATGATAAGGGGTCAAAAAAATGTTCAAATCGGATACACTATAACTAATAATCCCACCTCTCTAAGTACAAGAATGACCATTACTTAAAAAATACGTGAAATTTGTTTTCGAAAGAAATTTATAAACAAACATCGAAAAATAAATCTTGAGATCCAATTTATATTATGACCGTAAACCTCGTCCAAAAAATTATTTTACACTAATTTGTTTGTGCTTACTTTTAATTTCAAACTAACTTCTAGTTTTTCAACATTTAACCCAAACGAAACTCTCACTAACTTATTAGTCTCTTAAAACTTGTTAACTAGGTTAAAATGTTGCTAGGTTCACGAATAATCTAGATAGTTACAATCTGGTCTTAGGGTATGTTGTCAAAATTCTAACTCTAATCTGCTACAAACCTCAGAGTTTGTCCTAGCCCTAATAGTCTCACAATGCGAATGTGACATAAGAGGGAACAACCCTCGTGCTTGCCACCTTTATGTGGTCTCTTGTCCAATGCTGACAAGAACATGATTAGAGAATAATCGGAGCCTATAATCACACTCATATTGCATACATATTACATTGTCTGAAAGTACAAATGTGGGTCTCAACGTTAGTGTCAAGTCTCTTATTAAGGATTAACTATTATCCTCTAATAGTACCACACAAGATAGAGTAATATGCAATCATACTTCTATTGACCTCATGACTCGGTCTATTCATAAGCAATTAGTAAGTCATAATAAACTGAACTTATCACTGTAATACACATCTCAACTGATGGGCGAATATCTACAATCATATCACATACACGTGATAGAGTAATACACAATCATATCCTATTGAATTCATGACTCACTCTATTCATAAGTTAATTAGTAAGTCACGATAATTAAACATATCACTATAATTACTACTAATCAACATCCCAATTGATGGGAGCATATCTTAACACATGCTTTAACTACAACTTAGTTCGTGTGAATCTACTTAGCTACTCACAGGCTATTTCATTAAAATATCTTAAATGTTTGATGCACTCTACCAAGTTAAAATTGGATTGAAAAGCAAACCAATAACATGTCAAACATAGCAAAATAAAACGGACCCATGCGCGCCATGGAAAGGTCCACGTGCACACATGTTCTTCCTCCCTACACTTGTCGTTCACGTTTTTTTTATGTACTGTTTCAATCTTCTTTTTCCTTTATGATCCCTTCCTCAATTTAGTTCCTTCACTAAAGTTCAAAAACTTTTAACTACGAATGCAATAAGACGAGAATCATGAAAAATGATCCAAACGGAATTTCATATTAAAAGCCTCCATTAACTGGGACGAAACTCCAACTACAAAATTGACCATCCTCTAGTAATCTTCCCTCAAAATTGGCTTCATAGAGTATTTTTTTTTTTAATTTAATTTAATTTTTATTTTTTCATTTCTTTCTTAAATTATTTTTCATTTTCTTTTACAAAACTTCAAATTCTTAAATTTCTTTTCTATATATTTCTTAATTCCTTTTCTTTTATTTTTCTCCAAATAAAGCTTCTTTTGTTTTATAATTAAAAAGTTTATAAATTAAACACTTTTTAAAAAAAATAATTTTATATTGTACATTTTTTTTCAAAATTATTTTTAATAACTAATTTGTTTGGTTCCACTATCAAAAGTGATTATATAATATTAATTATAAATATGTTTTTATGTTTTTATGTTTTTAAGAGACTTTTTAATTAGTTAAACATTTTAATTATTTTATGATCCATCCTCGCAAATAATTCTTCAAAACAGGGTTTAAATTAACTCAAATTTTTAAGGTGTAAAAAAAAATGCATTTTTTTAAAGTAATTTCAGAAACACTATTAAGTCATTTAAAAAAATATATTTTTTAATATGAAACAAACTCAAATTCTCAAAGCTGACTAACTTGTACACGTCTAATCCAAATCATAAAAATTTTAGAATTTTTTTGGTTTGGGCGAGATTGAATTCCGAACAAAATTAAAAAATTTGGTTCCATCTGCGAATTGACATTCTTTTTTATTGGGTCAACCCGACCAACTTGACTAACCATACAATAGAGTTAGAACCTAACCAAATCCTATTCTACTCTAAAAAAGATTAATAAGGATTTCGAGTTGGTTCAAAAGATTTTTCCAATCCAATCTAATCCAACTCCTACTGCTCCTTCCTTTGACGTCAGAGCTCCAATAAAGAGAAATAGTTAAGAGAAATAGTTATAGCCATAGCTAATAAGGATTCAACCCGACCCGAAATTAAAATTGTTGTAGAAATAACATAAATTATAGTTGAGAAGGGAAGAATGGAGTGAAGCCTTAGTGTATTGAATCTCCCTTCCATACGTGTGGTTTTAGATTGATATATATATATATAATTATAATTGTATAGTTTAATGGTGTGATTGCGTCGGCGACCGACCACCACAGAGTGGCAAGTGTGAAATGACGATTGTGCCCTTGGTGATTTATTATGGGAACTCCCGATGTTCTTCCTCACCCTTTTTGAGTAAAGAACAAGGAAGCTGGGGAACCCTTTTCCTTTTCCTTTTCCTTTTCCCTTTCCCTTGATTCTATTTCCCTTTTTCAGATTACATTTTTTAGTCATAAATTTATAATTAAAAGTTTAAAAAAGTAGAATTATTTTTCATTCTTTAATTTTCTTTCCATTTCCTTGATTGGGGGGTTGGCGTATATGAAATCCCACCTCTAATTGGTACAGAAACTGTTCTTGAAGAGACACACAGAGAGACCTGATTAGCAGAGAGCCGAACCCCTTTCCCTTTCAGTTTGTGTTTCAATCCTTTCTCCACTAACATTTGTAGCTGTTCTTCTTGTTCTTGTTCCCATTTGTACCAATGCTTCCATCCGCCATTCAATTATAACCCTTGAGGGCCCCTTTTGTCTTAATCTATCTCTCCGTTTTTCCTTTCCCACTCTCCACTTTCTCTGCTGCCGCTTGTGCTGTTTATTATCATTTTCTTTCTTATTTCATCCCCTTCTTCTCTGGTTTTTTTATTTCTTCCTTTTTTTAGGCTCTTCTTCTTCTTCTTCTTCTTCTTCCTTTTCCCCTGTTTCACTCTGAATCTCCTCTGTTCTCTGTTTTTCCTGATTTGGGTTTGCTTTTATTCCGTTTTCTTCTACCGTGTACTTACCTTTATTCCTACTCTTACTTCTTCATCGCTTTATTGGATTCTTTTTTCTTCTCTATCACCATCTTTGTTCTCGTGGGGGCAAATATTGCTGGATCTTCGGGGTAAGAGGGAAAACCCTTGAGTTTTTTTTCTTTTTTTCCCGATCTTTTTCTATAATCAATCTGTTTAGATCACTTCCATTTGCTAATTCCATCTGGGTATCATTGATTCTTGTTATTTGATTCTTTTTCCCCCTTTTGTTGGCTGTGAGCGAGGTGGGAAAATGGGAAGATTATGGATTCTGAAATGGGTTTTGTTGGTTGGGGTTTTGGGTTGCTGTATTGAAGGTCTTGGAGTGAATTGGGGAACTATGGCTAATCATAAATTACCCCCTAAGACCATTGTCCAGATGTTTAAGGATAATGGGATTCAGAAAGTGAAGCTGTTTGATGCAGATCAGTCCTCCATGGGTGCTCTGGCTGGCACTGGTATTGAGGTCATGGTTGCCATTCCTAATGATCAACTTGTCGCCATGGGAGAGTACAATCGAGCTAAGCAATGGGTGCAGAGAAATGTCTCTCGTTACACCTTTGATGGAGGAGTTACCATCAAGTAATTCATTTCAAACCACTGAAAATTGTTTAAACTAAGCCTGTGTTTTGTTCTTACTATGATGTTCTTGTACAGATATGTTGCTGTCGGCAATGAACCATTTCTATCATCTTATAATGGATCATTCTTGAATGTTACCTTTCCAGCCCTTCAAAACATTCAAAATGCACTCAATGAAGCTGGTTATGGGGACACCATCAAGGCAACAGTACCCTTAAATGCTGATGTTTACAACTCCCCGGTTACTACCCCGTATCCGTCTGCTGGTCGGTTTCGGAGCGATATCAATGGACTCATGACTCAAATCGTCCAGTTTCTAAGCAAGAACAATGCACCATTTACTGTAAACATCTACCCTTTTCTTAGTCTTTATGGCAATGACAACTTCCCATTCGACTATGCGTTCTTCGATGGTGCAAGCAATCCTGTTGTTGACATGAACACCGGGATTCAATATACGAATGTTTTCGACGCGAACTTCGACACGTTGGTGTCGTCTCTGAAAGCTGTAGGACTTGGGGACATGCCAATTCTAGTTGGCGAGGTTGGATGGCCAACTGATGGGGATAAGAATGCCAATGCTGGTAATGCTTATAGATTCTACAATGGCCTTCTACCAAGGCTTGCAGCCAACAAAGGCACCCCATTGAAGCCTGGATTCATTGAAGTATACTTGTTTAGCTTTCTGGATGAGAATGGGAAGAGCATTGCTCCGGGAAACTTCGAGCGGCATTGGGGCATTTTCGGGTACGACGGTCAGCCGAAGTTCGGCATGGATCTTTCAGGTCAGGGCCAGAACAAGCTGCTTGTGGGAGCACAAGATGTGCAATATCTTCCTCAAAAGTGGTGTATGTTCAATCCAAATGCTAAGGATTTAAGCAAACTTGCTGATAACATAGACTATGCGTGCACTTTTTCTGATTGCACTTCGCTTGGCTATGGATCTTCTTGCAATAATTTGGATGCTAATGGGAATGCGTCGTATGCGTTTAATATGTACTTTCAGGTGCAGAATCAAGATGAATTGGCGTGTAATTTTCAAGGCTTAGCTACAATAACGTCGCAGAATCTTTCACAAGGTACTTGTAAGTTCATCATCCAGCTAGCTTCGTCTTCCCCTTCCTTTGATGGTTCATTTGTTAGCTTAGTATCTATGGCTTTGTTATTCATAGCAATGTTGCTATGATTTGGTTGCGTAGATACTTTATGATGATGATGTTCCATATTATTGTTGTTTTACTTCATTTTTTCTAATGGTCATTAGTTTATGATTGAATAGAATTCAATCGCTGTTTTGATTCTTAGGAATTATTGTTGAATCTTGTTCTGCATAAGTGTTGGTGGAATAGTGTGTTGAACACAACTCTCTGTGGGAAATACTCGCACTCTTTATTAAGACCAACCGAGAAGAGAATACAAGACCAATCGAGAAGAGAATACAAGACACTTTGTAAATACTACTGCTTTATATTGCTGGGGATTTCTTGGGATGAAAAACTAGGTAGACTGGAGGGTATTTTACTAGAGCCTACTCAATCTAAACCTAACAAATCTAAATCTTTTTCCTAAAATATCTACATCTCTCCCCTAAAATATTTTTCCTAAAATCTCTCAGTATCTTTCCTAAAATCTCTACTAAAATATGTTGGTGACAACAAAAATTGGAGTGAGATTGAGAGGAGGAGATAATATGAATGATTGAAAGGGGAGGTCATTTTATAGGGCGGGATTTCATTGCTTTACGGAGTTGGTTGGGGTTTCTGTGGATGAAATTGTTTTCACCTACTGATTCAACTAATTTGGCCAACTCATTTCTATCTTGAGAGATGTATCTATCCCTTTAACACCCTCCCTTAAACTGAATTCGGCCGAAATCAGTTTAGGACTTCACTTTATCTTCTTGATATACATCTTGGATTCTGCACATCCCCATCTTTCTTCTAACCTCCTCGAACAATGGTTGTTTCAAGGGTTTTGTGAATAGGTCTGCAATTTGTTCATCACTTCGGCAAAAGTTGAGTTCAATAATGCCTTCTTTACACAAATCACGCAAGAAATGAAATCGAACATCGATGTGCTTACTCCTTCCATGCAACACAGGATTTTTAGACAACTTA
This sequence comes from Cucurbita ficifolia, assembly GCA_033971965.1. Classification (NCBI taxonomy): domain Eukaryota; kingdom Viridiplantae; phylum Streptophyta; class Magnoliopsida; order Cucurbitales; family Cucurbitaceae; genus Cucurbita; species Cucurbita ficifolia. Next base: position 7,837,607 of record CM066975.1, on the reverse strand, counting down.
ATAGTTGACATATTATCACAATATATAACCGTCGTACCTGGTTGCTTCTGATTAAGAATTTCAAGCATTTTTCTTAACCAGATTGCTTGGCATGAGCATGCTGCTGCTGCCACAAATTCTGCTTCTGTAGTTGAGAGAGTTACAATAGGTTGCTTCTTTGAAGACCAGCAAATAGCTCCTGAACTCATCATGAAAATACTTCCTGAAGTACTTTTACGATCATCTATATTACCTGCATAGTCGCTATCTGTATAGCCAACTATCTTCGGATCATCTCCTTTCTTGTAGAATACCTCCAAATCAAAGGTTCCTCTCACATAACGAAGTATCCTTCTTGCTGCATTGAGATGTTTTTCGGTTGGATGCTCCATGTAACGACTTATCATACTAACCGCATACATGATGTCTGGTCTTGTTGAAGTTAAGTACATCAAACTTCCCACAATTTGTTTGAAGTACCTATTATCAACCTCTCGCCCTTCAATATCCTTGTGCAACTTCAAACCCAATTCTGATGGAGTTCTAAATGTGCACTCATCCAATTCAAATCTTTCAAGTAATTCTTGAGCATATTTCGTCTGACAGATAAAGTTACCTGCGGGGGTTTGAGTAACTTCTACTCCAAGAAAATATCTCATCAAACCAAGATCTGTCATTTCAAATTCCTTCATCATGCTCTTCTTAAAAAATTTAAACATTTCTTCATTATTGTCAGTAAATATTAAATCATCAACATATAGGCAAATAATGAGAATGTTACCTCCCTTTTCAGTTTTCACATACAACGTGTGTTCATACGGGCATTTAGTGAATCCCATCTTTTCAAAATGAGAGTCAATGCGACTGTACCATGCCCTCGGAGCTTGCTTCAAACCGTACAAAGCTTTCTTCAACTTGTATACTTTTTCTTCTTTACCTCTTTGAACAAAACCTTCTGGTTGCTCCACATATACCTCTTCTTGAAGCTCTCCATGTAGGAAGGCTGATTTCACATCAAGTTGATAAATAGGCCAAGATTTCTGTGCTGCAATAGAAATTATAAGCCTGATAGTATCTTGGCGTGCCACTAGTGCAAATACCTCCTTATAATCAGCTCCATACTTCTGCTTGTATCCTTTTGCAACGAGTCGCGCCTTGTACTTATCCACCTCACCGTTTTCATTCAACTTGGTTTTGAAAACCCATTTTACTTCGATTGTTTTCTGCCCTCTAGGAAGATCAGTGAGCTCAAGTCTTGTTCTTCTCTATGGATTTGATTTCACTGTCCATAGCTTCCTTCCATTTCTTCTCCTTTACCGCTTCTTCATAGACAATTGGATCACTATCCATAAAGAATGCAAAATAAGTACTATCACTTGATTCATAGTCCATCTCATAATCAACCATCCAATTTGGTTTCTTTCTTGTTCTTGGATTTCTTTGATTATGATCATGATTTTCTTCTACTGGTTCTTCTTGTTGAGCTTGTGATGAGCTCTCTCCATGCTCATAGTGAGGCTGAATAGGGGCTTCAGTTTGTTCTTCTTCAAGATCTACAAGAATCTGCTGATTCACAGTGATCTTTTCTTCCCATGTCCAAGTCTTATTTTCGTCAAAGATTACATCACGACTTGATTCATAGTCTACTGCAGGTTTTCTTCCGCTCCATGCTTCTTGTGGAGTCATATCTCTAACAGAGAAAGTAGGGCTCCGGTTGAGAATGTGAACGGACCACACGACAGCTTCTGGCCAGAATTCCTTCGGGACTTCTCCTTTACTTAGTAAACTTCGAACCATGTTGAGAATGGTCCTGTTTTTCCTTTCGGCCACACCATTTTGTTGTGGTGTATATGCTGTTGTTAACTGCCTCCTTATGCCCTTCTCTTCACAAAATTTAATGAACTCGTTTGAACAGAACTCTCCACCTCTGTCAGTTCTTAAAGCCTTGACTCTTCTTCCAGTTTCCGTCTTCATAGTAGCAAAAAAAAATTTGAAGCAATCAAAGGCTTCTGATTTGGCATGCAGGAAATAAGTCCATGTTTTTCGACTAAAATCATCGATGAGGGTCATGAAATATTTCTTGTCACCATTTGATGCTGGAGAGATGGGACCACATATGTCTGAATGAATCAACTCCAAAATTGCTTGAGCTCTTCTTGATTTTCCGGATGGAAAAGAATTTCTTTCATGTTTTGCTACTACACAGCTCTCGCAAATTTCTGTTGGAGTAATATCTGGCAACCCAGTTACCATCTTCTTTGAAGACGTCTTTAATCCTTTGAAGTGTAGATGACCATACCTAAAATGCCAAAGCCAGGTGGTATCTTCTTTCTTCACCATCAAACTTTTGGCAACGATATTTAACGTCAACGGATATAGACGGTTGGTGGTCATCTTCATCTTAGCAATCGATCCTCTTTTGGAGTCATAAATCTCACATTCATCATTTTGGAATGTGATCACATACCATTTTTCTTGTAACTGACCGATACTAAGTAAGTTGGCCTTCAGATCAGGAATGTAGAATACATTAGAAATGGACTCTACAAAGCCATTTCTAGTCTTGATATCTACGGTTCCTTTCCCCATCACTTGGATAGTTGAATTGTTGCCAAGAGAAACCGTAGTATGAAAATTTTCATCCAGAGTTGAGAAGAATTCCTTACAACCTGTCATATGGTTGCTGCATCCAGAGTCTACGACCCATACACCTTGATCTGCAACCTTCATAGCATGGAATGACATTAACAATGTTTCTTCTTCTCTTCTCTCCACGAAATTGGATTGATCTCTTTTCTTCTTTTGGAGCCTAGTATAGCATTCATTTTTGTAATGTCCAAGGCGTCCACATCGGTAGCATTCCACCTTAGACTTGTCAAAGTGTCTCTTGCCTTTGTTGTCATAATCGTTTCTGACTAGATCTGCTGACCTGCCAACATCTCCACTTCTTTCTCGACTGCCTCTCCCACAACCTCTGCCTCTTCTTTGCCATCTACCTCTAGGGCTTGAAGTTTCACCTGGTGTGGATATCTTTAAGGTTGTCATCTCCTCTATTGCACTTGTATGATTGAGTCTCTGTTCATGTACTAATAGGGAGCTCTGGAGTTCATCAATTTGCATCTCTTCGACATTGTTTCCTTCTTCGATAGAACATACAATGTAATCGAACTTTGGAGTTAGTGATCGCAAAATCTTTTCTACGACTGCAACATCCGTGATTGAATCACCATGCATTCTCATTTTACTTGCAAGACTTATAACCTTGTCAATATAATCATTCACCGTTTCTCCCTTTTGCATTTGGAGAATTTCAAAGTCTCTTCTAAGAGCTTGAAGTTGAGCACGCTTTACTCTCGTTGAGCCTTGATACTTCCTCCTCATAGAATCCCAAATTTCCTTGGATGTCTTCTTCTGAAGCATTGTTTCCAAGATAGTCCTATCAATGAACTGAAATAAATAGTTCTTGACCTTCAGGTCCTTCAACTTCGATGCTGCCAGTTGCTGTTGACCAGCTGAGAGTACCTCGCCTTCATTTGGCTCTTCATAACCCGTCTCCACCATATCAAAAAACTCCTTTGATCTGAGAAAATTTTCCATCAACATCGCCCAAGATCATAGTGACCATCGAACCTCGGGATGGCGGGCTGAACGTGAGAAAATTTTCCATCAACATCGCCCAAGATCATAGTGACCATCGAACCTCGGGATGGCGGGCTGAACGTAGCTCTCAACTTGTTTTTCTTCTGCCATTATTGCTGCTGCAAGATAGCTCTGATACTAGTTGTTGGTGACAACAAAAATAGAAGTGAGATTGAGAGGAGGAGATAATATGAATGATTGAAAGGGGAGGTCATTTTATAGGGCGGGATTTCATTGCTTTACGGAGTTGGTTGGGGTTTTTGTGGATGAAATTGTTTTCACCTCTTGATTCAACTAATTTGGCCAAGTCATTTCTATCTTTAGAAATGTATCTATCCCTTTAACAAAATAAATATACAATGGGCTTAGACTCCTACAAATATTGAGCTTGACTCTATTGGGCTAGTGATGATATTTTAACATAGTGCATATGAAAAGAGGGGATCATGGATGTTAACTATTTCCTAACGACACGAAGAATGTAATTATAACCGTCCAAGCCCACTACTAATAGATGTTGTCCTATTTGGGCTTTCTTTTTCGAGCTTCCCCTTTCTTAAAACGGTCTACTAGGGAGAGGTTTCCACACCCTTATAAAGAATGCTTCGTTCTCCTTCCCAATCGACGTGGGATCTCATAATCCACCTCCTCTCCAATCGATGTCGTTCCCCTCAGGGCTCAGCTGCTGACACTCCTTCCCCTCTCCAATCAGTGTCGTTTCCCTCTTCAATCGATGTGAGATCTCACAATCCACCTCTTTTTGGGGCTCAGCGTCTTCGCTGACACCCTGCTCAGCATCTACCCCCTTCAAGGCTCAACGACTCCTTCCCCTCTCCAGTCGATGTCGTTTCCCTCTTCAATCGAGGTGGATAATTGTTCTAATTCTAGTAGTAATGAGGTGATTATATTAGAAATTGGACACAAGGATAATTGTTCTAATTCTAGTAGTAATGAGGTGATTATATTAGAAATTGGACACAAGGATGGTTCATATGTGCACCAAGAAAGTGAGAGTAGTAGGAGGGGTGTTGGGTGGGGTCTTCTATACTCTGCTACCAATCTTCCTTACTTCTCAGCTGCATCTCCTCCCACTCCCTGCACTCTCTCATGCTTTGTATCTTCAAACTCTCCTTCACTCTTGTTCTCTCTGAGGAGCCTTATGCGGAAGTAACTGCTTACTATCCAAACTCTCCTTCACTCTTGTTCTCTCTGAGGAGCCTTATGCGGAAGTAACTGCTTACTATCCAGACAATAGATCCGTTGCAACAACATTTGTGTCACTTAGATCTTTAGGCACATCAACACTTAACTAAATGTGTATAATTTGTCTCCGTCTTTCATGGTAGAATTTCTTTAATATTGTTGAAGTCTGGTAATACTTTCTTATCTAGGGTCATTCTGATTGTAAATCATGTGATTTGAGCATCCTGAATCAATAATTTAGTCATTCTTGTAATCGATATGCTCTCTCATCATGGCCATGAACGCTAGTTTGTCTTCTTCTGACACATATTGCATCTACATCTTAATCGGAGGTGAGCTAAATATAGTTAAACACGAATATTGTATTATAATATTATTAGTCATGTTATTTTTTGATAATTTTTTTCCTGCTTACTGCTATCTTCCATCGGTGTAATATTTTAAAGATTAAATTACATTTTTATTTCCTATACTTTAATCTTATTTTCAATTCGATGTTTAATGCTTCAAAATTTTTGGTGATAATACTATTTGGGTCCTTTCCCGCCTTTTATTTTGATCATTTAACTTTTAGAACGTGTACTTTATGCCCCGTCCATATAAGTTCATGTACTTCCTAAACGTTAATTTTGGTACTTGAAATTAGAAAAAAAGATTGTTTTAAAGAATTTTTATTACGTTTAGAATTGTGTTAGAATTACGAGAAAAAAAATTAAAAATACATAGACTATAGGGAGCAAAATTAAAATTTCACAAAAAAATAAATGTTAGTTCAATTCAATTAGTTAAGACATTAAATTATAGAACAAAAGATCAGAGAATCAAAATTTTATACCAAGTTGTTGAACGAATTAAAAGGACCGATACTTGATTAGTGTAAAATTAAAATTTAATATAAAATAATTTCCATAAATATTTAAAAGGGAAAATTCAACTTTTCATGTTATATCAAATTTCACTATAAACTTTCACTTTTTATCCTATTAAATATTAAATAAATCGTAGATTTGTGGCCATTTCTATCTTCAATTTAATTTCCATTAATTCATTGATAACTTTTAAAAAAAGCAATATACAAATGTCTCGGCTCATAAATTTTAAATTTAAGTTTTAAGTAGTACACACGTTAATCATTATCAACATGAACATAGCTCAATTAACATAACATAAATTTCGTCGATAAAGAGGTTAAAGATTCAATTTTCTCCCAACAAATTTGTTAAACTAAAAAATAAAATAATTAACTATTGAAGGGTGGTTTGGTGAGAGAGATTTGAATGAAATTAATTATTACCTAAAATTGTTAATTAATTAGCTAAAAATATCTTAAATATCTCTAATTAGGATGAGTCAAATTACGTTGTAAAAGTGCATTTTCTATTATTATAACTAATTATTTATAACCAATTAATTATATCTTGAGACTAATTTTGATTAATTAACTTTTTATTAATATATCATAATTTTACAATATAATTTAATCATTCAAATTAAAATTTTTAATTAATAATAATAAATTATAACGAATTAAATATTCTATTATAATAATTAAATAATCATATATTTATTTAATCCATTAATGATGATCCAATTAAAACCAAATTTTTATCATTATTGATTTATTTTTAGTGGATTCAAAAAATATTAATTTTTAGTGAAATTTTAATTATTTTATTAATTAACCCATAAAATTCATAAAATAAATACAAATATAATTTGTTCTCGTAAAATTACGATAACATTTTTATGCATAAACAAATATTATTGTGGGATCCAATATAAATATTATTATTTATATAAAATTTGGATGGTATTCTAAGCAACACGGATTCTCAAGTATCTTATTCTCCGACATTTTTCTAGACATTTTAAATAAAACCACTAACCAAATGATACTTAAATACCTTGCTAGAACATCAGAGTCGAAGAGGATGTTAGACTATGTGAAGGGTGAAGAGAGAAGTATTATAATGGAACTGAAGAGGACGGCTAATCATCTAACTCATAAAGAAGAGTGGACCAAATTGTCAAGCTAAAATGCAAACAAGAATAGAAGCGACATTGTGGTCGATGGAATCAAAGTTAACGAGCCCAGAAGAAGCCTCAAACTATGACTTCTAAAGTTGGAGTTGTGTCGTGAGTTTTAATGAGCGACTTTGGAATTAAATTTTTTGAACTTAAAGAGATGCATGTTCGCTAAATTCACATATAAATTTTAATGGATGAGAATTGAGTTTGAAGCTTTTAAAAATAAAAATAAGTTTTAGAAAAAACAATATTTAAAGAAAACCCTTTTTATTTGGATGATTATTTACATGGAAGAGAGTTCGAATATGAAAAGAAGCCGTAATCGGAGTGAACGGCGAATTTCAAACCATGCCACCATTAACTCTAATAACTTGGCCATTAACCCACTCGCCGGAGTCGGAAGCCAAAAACGCCACCAACCGAGCCACATCCATGCCCTCCCCCAGCCGCCCCATCGGGCAGTCTTCCACCACTTTCTTCACCTCCTCCTCGCTCTTCCCCGTCAGAAACATCTCCGTCGCAATCGGCCCCGGCGACACACAATTCACCGTAATTCCACTTCCTTTCACCTCCTTCGCCAGTATCGTCGTCATCGTCTCCACCGCCGCCTTCGATGCCGTGTAAACCCCCGAACCAGGCCTCAGAACCCCAACCAAGGACGACGAAATCAGTATAATCCGCCCACCTCCGCCCCGCTTCACTCTGTTCGCACCCTCCCGCGCGCACAGAAACGATCCTCTAACATTCACACTGCAAAAAAAAAAAAAATGGAGATAAAATCACAAAACCCAGACAAAAATGGGGATAAATATGACGAACTTGCCTCAAAATCCTGTCGAAATCCTCCAAGGGAAGGTCGGCAAGGTTCCGCTTGTGGGGATCAGCGATTGCGGCAGAGTTGACAAGAATGTGAACAGGGGAATTGAAAGCGTGCTCTGCTTTGTCGAACAGGGCAGCGACGGCGGCCGGATCAGAGACGTCGGCTTGGAGAGTGAGGGCGGCGCCGGGAAATGAGGAGTTGATTTGGGAAGCGACGAGATGGGCTTGGGCGGAATTGGAGACGTAATTGATGAGGAGTTTGGCGCCGAGTGAGGCGAAGTGGAGGGCGATGGCTCTGCCGATGCCGCGGGAAGCGCCGGTAACAATGGCGACGCGGTGATTGAGAGGCAGTGGGGGCGAAGAAGAAGAAGCCATAGGCATTTGAGTGTAAGGATTCTTTTGTGTAAGAAAGGATAGATATAGGGAGGCGATTTTGAAGCATTTGGTGATGGTGAATCCACATGTGATTTATTTTCTGAAATTGGGTTAACTTGAAAGGGCTTCATTACTCCCAAGTATTAACTTAAAACCTCATTCATTTTCCTCATAAATCTAAACATTTCTGCGTCACTAATCCTAATTGTTAACTTAAATCACATTCATTTTCCTCGTAAATCTAAACTTTTTTTTTTGCTGTTTTCTGTTTTTTATCCAATTTTCTTAATTTTCTCATCTCTTCTCTTCTTTTTTACAAAAATTTGGTATCCATTTAATGAATTTGTTTTTTCTTTTTTACAAAACTATTTAGTCGTAGTAGCAATTTGTTTTTTCCACTTGGCTTTTGTTGGATAATAAGAACTTTTTATAAATTAAACACTTATAAAATTTCATAGGTGTTTTTTAAACATAACACTAAGAATACGAGTATTTTTTAAATTTTTGAGAAATTTGAAGGGTACTATTAAGAATGAGAAGCATAAGTGGGATCGAAATTACAGTTTTCATTAATGTTCACACCCTTTAAATAGGATACAAGCTACCAAATATACTACTAACCAAATCCTGAAATAAGATAAAATATACTACCAATCAACTTCTATAAGAAGAAGGAAAAAAATATTAACTAACGAATATATAAGATATATTTCATAACTAAGTTATACCACAAAATATATTCCCCACATATCTTTATATCTTAATACTCTCCCTCAAGTTGGAAACTGTATGTCAATCACACCCAACTTGTCTTTCAGAAAATCAAATTGTGTTCCCAAAGTTGTAGTGAAAACATCTGACAATTGCATTTTAGTCTAAACATAACACGGTTTGATGATTCCAGCTTGTACCTTTCTCAAACTATATGATAATCTATTTTGATGTGCTTCGTACGTTCGTGAAAAACTGTATTGACTGCTATATGTAATGCTGCTTGATTATCACAATATAGCAATGTTGGTTCGAACAGCGGAACTTTCAAGTCTTGAAGAATGCATCTCAGCCAAGTTAACTAAGTATTTGTCATAGCTCGATACTCGGTTTCTGCTGATGATCTGGACACATTGGGTTGGTTTTTAGACTTCCCAGAAATAATTGAATTTCTCAAGAAAATGCAGAACCCAGAAATAGACCGTTTGGAGGTTCAACAACCACCCCAGTCAGAATCGCAATATGCTTGTAATCTCAAGTTGTTTTCAGATGACAGTAGAAGTTCTTGACCAGGAGTACTTTTGATGTATCTTAGAACTCGAAGAGCTGCCCCCAATTTGGTTGGCAATTTGGTTTTTTTGGTTCATGCATAAATTGACTAAACATACGAACTGAATACACTATGTTAGGCCTGGTAATAGTTAATATATTAATCTATCAATTAACCGTCTCTATTTACTTAGATCATTCAACTTCTCTCCTCTAAGTAAGTTTTCAACCGCCTGTATTTACTTAGATCATTCAACTTCTTTGCTTCTGTTTCAAATTTTGCTCCATAGGAAATTTTTTTGGACGTGCTCCGGTAAGACTTGTGTCTTGAAGAATTTCTAGAGCATACTTTCTTTGAGACATAAAAAATTCTTTTCTAGATCGAAAAAATTCAATGCCCAGGAAATATTTCAAATTTTCTAAATCTTTGATAAGGCATTTCTCGAGTAAACTAGTCTTGAGATGTTTAATTTCTTTGACATCATTGCATGTCAACATAATATCATCAACATAGATAAGAACTGCAGTGAAAGAAGTATCTCTACTATAGTAGTAAATAAAGAGTAATCTACTTTGAACTGAGTGTAGCCTGCATTTTGTATAGTGGTAGAGAATATGGAGAACCAATTGCGAGACCATAAAGAGATTTATGTAGCCGACATATTGTATTCTCCCCTGTCGGTAATGACCTGGTGGTAAAGACATGTAAATTACCATGGAGAAAGACATTTTGAACATCCAACTGATGAGTGAACATTTTCGAGCAGCAGCAATAGTGACTAAGAAACGAAGTGTAGTAAGTTTCGTTGTAGGAGAAAATGTCTCTTTGTAATCAATACCTTCAACCTGAGTGTATCCCTTTGCTACCAGTCGAGTTTTATAACGTTCAACAGAACCATCAGAGTTGTATTTAATCTTGTACACCCAACGACAGTCAATAGGTTTATGGCCAGATGGCAGAGGAACAAGAGACCAAGTATGATTACTTTCCAAGTATGATCAACATGTATTTAGCGTTGATTACAGGTAAATGATGTGCAATATGCTGACAGTGCCATGGTAACCTGTGACTTCATTGCTATCAACTTTTATATCTGAAAAATTGGTGGAGCATTCTTTTGTGAGAATTAATCATGAAGATCAATCCACACTTGAAATTAAATTGAAATTCAAATATCAATTCAAATATCATAATACATACTAAAATCTCATAAAATTCAAATATCAAACATTTACAAATTACAACGCATCTTTAGTATGGGCTACTAACAGTAAATATTTTAAATTTATTTAAAAGTAGGGTAGGATTGGGTGAAGTTTGATTTTACTCTATTTTATCTATTTTATTTGACCAAAAAAATTAAATTGAATCGAATTTTTTATTTTCTAAAATTTCAATCCCAATCTATGTCGATCTATATATATATATATATATATATAACATCAATCAACCATATTTTTGCAATAAAATAAAAATAAAAAGACAATTAAATCCCAATCCAATATTGAGACACTGCTTCCAAATCCAAACAAAGATAATATAAGAAAATCAAAATAAATAGTTTATTAAATTAGAAGTTAGCCATTTGGTTCATAGTTTTGAATTTTTAAAATTAAATTTTTTGGAGTTTCATATTTGTTCACAATAGGTTGTGAATTTTTAAAATGTAAATTTTGTGTTGAATAGGCTTCAAAATGACATTTTTAAAATTATATACCTATTGAACACAATTAAAATCTTCATTTAGAATATCATTAGATATAAAATTTAATATCAATTTACTTTTAAAAATTTTGAATACGCATTTAGAATTTAAGGAATTAAATAAATACTTTTAAGTTTGAACTAAAATAAACATAAATTTCCTGAAAGTCTATATACTAAACTTGTAACTTAAATCCCGGATTCATACAATGAAGTCTATTCAATCTGTATACATCAAAAATACAAATAATACAATCCTAAGTATTAAAAACAAATTCCAACTTCATAATTTTAAAAATATTTTTAGTATTTAATCATTCTCTTAACTTTTAATTTTTAATTGTCTATTAATATTATAAATGCTAAAAATGCTTGATAAATTCTAAAGAACCATTTCATAACTGTTCAGTTTTTTAAAATTAAACACTTCAAAATCATAGAAATATAAATTTTAAAAATATAAAATGAAAAGCCAATTCATTGGAGGGTTCATATCTCATCCGATGAGAATTATTATCTCTATAAAGACACCTATCTAAGATGTTAAAATCCTATTAAGTTTCTCGAACAATAAAATGTTATAAGATCGGACAATCGTCTCATGGGAAAAATGCGAAGTTGAAATGCACATAAGTTGACCCAAACGAGTGTAAGACGAGGGGGAAAACAGGAAGATGAATTGGAAACAAAGGATGCAAAAACCTAGCTTGCCATCAACACATTCTAAATTGGCATCATTCCAGGAGTTCCCTACTAACACAATAAGCCGCGCTATAGCATCAACAACACATTATATCCAACAATCAAAGGGCAGTGATCAATGAAAATATATGTCCTATTTGCAGAGGCAATCGCAAAACGCCACGTTTTCGGCAGAATACTCCTCCCCTAATAAAAACACCACCCTTATACAAACAAACCATTTCGGTATATCTATCTTAATCAAAACTTGCGGGCAGATGCAGAATGATTTGTAGGAGTGTGGCAATTGAGCATTTAGTCCTCATCCATCCCCGCAGGCTGCGCTCCTCTCCTGGGGCCTCCAGCTGGTTTTGACATTATTATCTGCAACATGGGGTTCATAACATTCATTCTAAAACACATCTACACCACACAAACATGATAAGTTACGCATTATGGTTAAGGCTACTCAAGTCCAGTTCAGCAATATTATTAATAATCCCTTGTTCTCAAAGAAGGCAAGGCTCAAGTGTGAAATGGACAATATTTTCTGAATTCTTTCCTGCATAATCCCCCGCCCCCGAAATGTACAAACATGATAAGTTACGCATTATGGATCAAGGGAAGCTATGAAATGATGCTAGTCTCAGCTGTCCTATGTATATATATGGTTTTAACAAATTCAATATCAACCGAGGTCGTTAATAATTCTGTCTCAAAATGAGTTTAACATGAAAGGGAGATGAAAAATACTGAAAGAATATAGTTTGACAAAAAAATTTATAGTACCTGGTCCACTCGAAGGACAGTACAAGCAGCATCTGCAGCATACTTCAGAGATAATAGCCTAGAAAAGAAAAAAAGCCACACAAAAGAGGATGTTACCATGAGTTAGTCATCATCAGTATAATACATTTAACAGGACAAATTTATGGTATAATGAATAAATGACACTTCACCACTCTAAGGAAACTAATGGTGTTTTTTTTTAATAAATCGTACTTACATCTGGGGAAAATGAAAAAACAATGGCATCCAAAAAAAATTAGTAAACGTCCTTTTGAGACCCCGAATAATGAACAATTTTTTCTTCGGAACACATTTAAGATTTGTCATTGCAAAAAAGATAATAGTAACTCCACCATTAACTACTTCATTTATGTATTTCATAGTAATATAAATGGGATTCAACTCAATCAGTGAAAGAGATTCAGCGGCCCCAGTAAGATTTTGAGGCTGAAAACTAAGGGCAAAATGCCCCCAACACTCCCTGTCTCTCCACTCCTCTCTGCAGACCCACACAATCCGCTGTGCGGAACCCAACTACAATCAAACTCATGAGTTGGTTTGCAATTGATGTAATCTGGTCTTTGAGTTGTGCCTGCTAAGGGAGCCAGAAAGTTGCCACAAAAAAAGTCCATTTGGGAAATAAGGCAATTCTCCGTGCAACGAACACGTAACTTATTGAATCAGTTGCAACATGAATGGGAATGTATGCTCTAAAAGATAGGGAAGTCGTCTACTCAATATCCTTGTACAATCCACAATCACCACATGAGATGAACCTTGATTTGGTGAATTGAAGTTGGCCTTAGGACTCGTTGTTACCATGTGATCATATACTAGATGAACCGAGTCAGTTTACAACTGGAGCATTGGTTTTTTTTCAAACAAAAGGAAGTTTCTAGAATTGATCGACACCTTACCTTCATAAGTACCAATGTAGAGTAGTGTCAATTGCATATTCAACGTAGCGTTCTGATTCAAGTGCCTTTTAGAACCAAGAGTGGCTTTAGCCTGAGTTTGAGGTCGAAAACTGAGGGCAAAATGGAGTATCCATTGGCTTTAGAAAGATAATTGGTAGGTATCACCAATTTCTCCATATTTCTAAGCTAACATCTGGTAGAACACCAATGTGGCAGCTCTTTATGCTTTTAATGCATATGTTCCTACCATCTTTTCTTTTCTTTTTTTCTTTTTTTTTGTGTGAATAATAAACAAGCATGCATTCGTATTTATTCTGTAGAATACTTTTTCTCTATTTGAGAGGGAAGAGAGTATAAACCATGCATCCATTTGAGGCTTCAATTGCAATTCCTTTATCTATTTTTTATTCTCCTAGTCCTAACTTGTATTTATTTGCTAAGCCTTAAAGTGAAAATCCAGGGAAAAAGATATATGTTGTTCTTTGTTCGATATTTTTCCTTTTTTCTTTACTTTTCTTTTGTTTTTTTTTTTTTAGCCCAGCTACTGATTCAAGGACAGATTGAAATCTCCTACTGATACTGCTTCTTGTCCCAAACTTGTGGCAATTCTCCACGATTCTTTTTATTGATAAGGCTTTATCTGACCCAAATCTCACTCTAAATCTACGGATTCTAATAGTCCGACAAAGATTAACATTGTGACAAAGAAACACTACAAATCTTAACAAACTTGATGTGATATAAGAATCAATAATGGGACAGAACTTATTTCAATTAGGACAGTTCATATATGGTTGAACTGTTCACTATGATACTGCATTGCACTAAGTATCACGATGAGGTTCATGAATCAAAATTCATTATCAAGGTTTGGAATTAATAAGCACTCAATGAATCAAGTTAACGGCACTACTACTGAGGCACTAAAATTGAGCATTCTAAAGGTCCCAGAAAGGGGTGCGCTTCAAGTAAAATGTAACTTCAAGAAAGAGACGTAATTCTATATTGTATGAAGCATTGAACTAAGAGTTTCATAAGAATAACCGTAATTATTCACGTTGTAAGAGAATGAAGACTGACTTTGTAATGTGAAGATCCCAGATATTCAACGTGGAAACATCCTTGCAAATCCCTTCCTCCAAGTCTATACCCACTCTAGTATTTCCGGATGCATGCTCAGCATACAATGATGATATTATCTCCATTGCATTTAGCCCAGCATTTTCAGATAGAGTTTTTGGTACCATCTCAAAACTTTCTGCAAATTTTGCAATGGCATACTGATCCAATCTACATACAGACAAGGAAAAGTCATCAGTAGTTTTTCAATTAAAGAATAAAATAACTCTGATCTAATACTCATAATAGCAACCCTTCGAAATAATTCAAAACATTGACCAAATTAAACAACAATAGTGCGTTAGTTTGAATCAAAAAGGAAAGAAATGTGTTAAATGGGACACCTAGAGCTGCCATTACATTATTTCTCATGATCTAAAAAACCTAATGGGCAAAATCATAAGCAAGCACGGAATAGAGAACTCCTTAAGAAACTAAAGTTACTTATTTGATTCTTTCATTTTCTTTCTTCCAATTGATGAAAACTATTTTTGTCTTGAAGAATCAAAGTCAAGTAGGTCATACTATTTTTTGAGAAAAATAAATCTTAGTTTCGATGGTCTATGCTAATGACATTATTCTCACAAGTGACGATGAACCAGGTATAGTTGAACTCAAGAAAAATCTTGCTAGAGAATTTCAGATCAAGGATCCGGAAAGATTCAGATATTTTAGGGATAGAATTCGCAAGATCAAAGAAGTATCTTTGTTAATAAAAATAAAAAATAAAAAAAGTCCTTGACTTAGTTGCATAAACTCCCATTGAACCCAATCTAAAATTCCAAGTTGCAAAAGCAGAAGAAATCAAGGAAAAAGACCGATACCATAGTGTTCTTGGAAGGTCAATATATCTATTCATATGTGTCCTGATATTGATATGTGGTAAACATGGTAAGTCAGTTTATACATGCACCTAAACCAATTCATTTTGAAGTTGCTTATAGAATTTTGAGATATCTAAAAGGAACGGTTGGGAAAGGTAACTTATACAGTAAGCACCATCACTTTTAAATAGAAGTTTATACTAATGCAGATTGAGCAGTAAGTGCTAAGATAGATCTACCTCAAGTTATTGTTCCTTTGTTGGAAGGAACCTAGTTGCATGGAGGAGCAAAAAGAAAAAAAGAAAAAAAGAAAAAAAACAAAATGGGTGGCAAAAGGCCATGGTGAAGTTGAATTTAGAGCTTTATCACATGGAATTTGTGAGGATTTAAGGATCGAAAGGGTACTTGAAGAATTGAGGTTCCTTTAAAAGACACCCTATACAGATTTATTGTGACAATAAAGCTGTCATTTTGATAGCACATAATTCAGCTCTACATGATAAAACAAAACATATTGAAGTTGACAAGTATTTTATTAAAGAGAAGACTGATGCAGTTGTAATATGTATCCTATCTTGAAACGTCAGAGCAAATTGTTGATGTATTAACTAAAGCACTCACAAAGAAGCAATTTGACAAACTAATTGACAAGTTGGCTAAGGAAGGCGTCTTTAAACCATCTTGAAGGGGAGTGTTGGAATTTCTTCTATTTGTGTGTAAAGATAGTTGTCAATATTAATCTTTATTGTTATTATTCCTTCTGCATATACAATAGGTCTCTCTTCTACATAAAAAGACCTAGCTTCCACATTTTTTACCATTTCAAAATCTAGACTTCCCCCCTATTAATCCTCTTATCCAATATCATTTCAAAAAACACATGATAATTATTCAGATTAACAAAGGACTCCTCATTATTTGAGCAAAAGAAAATGGTATTGTCCGCCATCGAAAGATGAGAAACTAGAAGGTTGTCATTGCCAACCACAAAGCCTTCAAGAATGTTAGACACCATTCCATTTAAAACATCCACCACAAGCAAGAAAAGAAACGGTGAGAGAGGGTCCCCCTGTCGAAGCCCTCTCAAAGCACAAATCCTACTGCTCCTTCAAAAATCAGAAGGATTCTCAAAATTGGCGACCTCACCAAACAATGTCTCAGCCAGGCCATTATACCCAACTCTAAGTCCAATCTTGTTTACCTCTTTCCCTCACGTTCTTTGATGGAAATCTGCTTACCCACCCCGAACAAAAAACAGAGTTTTCGGTCTATTCGGACTTTTCTCATCTCTCAATAGAACAACAACAGAGTCGTCGAGACTTTCACCCTCTAGAAGACTTTCTCTCTATCACTATAGCAATTGTTTCACTCGTTCAGCCAATGAAGCCCCCAAAATGAACTATAGAAATTCATGAAATAAAAAGCTTAGAAAATTTTACCAAGTACCCATGCAAAATAAAGTGATGGGTGTTTGATTCATAGGGCTGGATAATCTTGGTTTATGTAGCCTTAAATTAGGAGTCCACAGGCATGAATTTTCTCTTCTTTTCCTTTATTAATAAGAAAGCACGCTTTTGTTGAGAAAAATGAAAGAGTGTACAAGGGCATACAAAAAAACAAGTCCACAAAAGGAGTTCTCAACTACAAGAAAGGAGTTCAATCCAAAAAAATGATACCAAGCTAATCATTACAAAAACAAATTGATTAATGGACGCATTAAATCTCACCCCCTCCAACAAGCCTCCAAACACCTCTAAACCCCTCTAAAATCCGACAATTCCACTCGAGCCACCCCTCACAAGATAACAAAACAAGATTGCCACAAGACACTCTTTATTCTAGTCTTTTTCTTGAAAAAAAGAGTTCATTAGAATCTCTTCACTCAACTAGCAACAATCCCTACTGTACACCACCATAGCAACCCTAAACAGATTTCAACAGTATGGCTACTTAAGCAACCTATATTTAGCTTATGGGCTTATGACTTTGTTTTTATGCATAGATGGTCGTATAAATATCGATTTGCATAGAACTGAGAAACCAAACTGCATTAGGCAATGCAGTCCCTTTTCAAGAAATTTTAGATTTCATCATTTCAGGTCTTTGAAAACCAGAATCTTCAGTTTCGGAACATTTAGTTTTTAAAGGAGAAAGGAAAGGGGAAAATGAACTATGAATAATAAAAGTAGCCCCTAAAGCCCCAAGCACGTAACTTTTTAAGAAACAAATACTTCATTGGTTGATGAAAAATCACAAAAGAAGACGCAAGGGGCATTAAAAAAACCCTAAGTTCCTAACCCACCAAAACGAAAGCAGCTGCTAAAATCTCCCCATCAACTCTCAGACTTTTGTTGTTTTCCCCGTCTCTCTTCAAAAACTCTCTATGCTACCCCAACTATCCAACAAAAGGTTTTACTTTCCCCTAATCTCAATTGAGGATTCCTAACTTCCTAGCACTTTCCCCCTTCTCACCACCACCCCATTATTAATTTGAAGATCAAGCTTCGTTCAAAAAGGGCTTATCAAAATGGCCATTTTGAAAATTGCTACTACGACAATCAACTCATTCTTATGTCAGTTCGGATTGAGATGAACAATCGTATCTTCAATGGCAAAGCAAATCTTTTGATAGATTTTTCAACATGTCATTTCTTAGCTATATCTCATAGTATAAATGATATCATCTTTTCGATCTTTATAGCTCTGATTCTGTTAGATCATCTCCCTCTTTTTTGTAAATTCCCTACATTTAATATAGTTTCTTGTAAGGGGAAAATAAAACCCTTTTCCATTTGAAATCTTCTCAATCAACAAGAGATCACTATTCCTTTTAAATTTATAAAGAGTTATAGGTTCTTAAAGGCATTCACCAGGTCCTTGAAAACAAGCTTAACACCCATGAAGAGCCAAGCATATTAAGGAAACCAAGTAGGAGGTTAACCCCACCAACTTAGCTCTACTATCCTCTACATCTTATACCAACTCTTAACCTTTAAAATTCTTTACTGCAAACGAATTCTCCTCATCCTTGTACATCTCATCCACCCTAGAAGACCTCCTCAACTCTACTGCTGCAAAAAGAAATCTCAGGACAAAAGAGAACTTTTTTCCCTAACTGAACTGAACAATTATTCTACATATTATAATTGCAGTTTGAATTCCCGCTGCTTATATCAGTTGTGCAAGACCGTTTCATCCAGAGAAATGCTGTTAACAACAGACTATGTTCAAAAACTTTATAAAAAAAATGATCTTGTGCAGTATTAAATTGTTTCTAAAAAAATAAAATAATTACCCTGTTACTTTGAAAGAGAACTCCTTTACTCTTCTAGCCAACTCAATTTCAGTAGCAGCAGCTCCAGGCACTATGCGGCTGTCCCTCGCCATTGCCTGACAAAGAAAATCATCAAGCAAGCTCCAAATAATTCCAAGAATAAACAGTATATATGTAGAGAAATACTTTGTACGTATTAACTCCGTCATCAACAGCCCGCTCAAGATCATCCAGAATACTATCAGTACTTCCTCGTAACACAACTGTTGATATGGAGTTACCCCCCTCTTCATTCTTCACAACTGTGACCTATAATGTAATATCAATAGGGAAAAGAATTAGTTATGATGTCAGAAATAATGAAGAAGCAATCATGAAGAAACAGTGCAATATAAAAATAATTAAGCTAATATAGATAACATACCCTAACACCACCAATTTCTTCAACTGAGACAGAGTCCACATGACCCAAGTCATCTGGATTTGGCTGGCTGAGCTTCAACTGTTGTTTGGTGTGGAAGGGAATCATGTCAATGACAATGAAGAAAACAATCTAACTTTATCAATAACAAAGCCTTGACGTCTTACCATGGCTACAGCACCAGTTGTGCGACAAAATCTCCGCAACTCAAACTTTGAGCTAATTTTTAACACCATAAGCCTGCAACACAACAGTGCATGAAATTAAGGAAAGAATCTGATAAAAAATAATGATCTAATCTGGATAGTTCATCCAAATCCAACACATAAACCAACCCTTCCCAACATGCATCAGCAATGCAAATTAGTACACACAAACTTTTAACTGTTAATTTTAAATTAAAAAATCATTCAGCCACATCATAGCCATATTTGGATACACTACAACATTACAAACATGCTTGAATGTGGTATGGAGTCAATGAAAGATTTGAGAACAGAATGAATATTTGCAGGAGAGATGTATTAGACAAATGTAAAGAAAACAAAAACAATCAAACGATCAATTATGACTTCTCCGAAACTGAAATAAGAATGATGTAGTGAACGAAAGTATTTTCAAACAAATACCCTTTTTTGCTTTATCATCAAAACTTCATTGATTTTTCTCAAACTCTCATAGGTTGTAACAAATTTTTTTTATAAGAAACCTGGATAAATAAATAAAGTTCTCAATAAGATGAATGAAATGACGAATATCAAAAGAAAGAAAGAAGCACACTACAAATGGAGCCTACAAAGAAGAGACAGCCTAACAATCACACTAAAGGGCTCCATCGCAGAGAAAAAGAGAAAACTGGTAGTTGTAAAAATCATTTGACACTAACACCTAAGAAAATGTGGAATACAGCCCACACCTCCCCGTATCAAACCCCCTAAAACTGGTAGTTGTAAAAATCATTTGACACTAACACCTAAGAAAATGTGGAATACAGCCCACACCTCCCCGTATCAAACCCCCTAATGATTCTCCCAATCCTCTACACCTAAAAGATAACTGGTAACACCCCCAAAAGATCCCACCCCAATCCTAAAACAAAAGATGGAACAAACACCCCCTCTATCATCATCCAACAAAATCTATTTTACATCAAACATACATTTCAACGAGCGCAGTGAGCAAGAAATATAGCATTTTTTATTCAGCAACAACCTTTTAACATTTTTTTAATGAATAACCGAACTTTCATGGAGGGGAAAAAAATGATAGAATTCAAGTGCATGCAAAACAAAAACAAAAAAAAAACAATAGACCACAAAAGAGAGGCCATCTAAAGAAATAGCTCCTATAAAAGAGGGAGGCAAGCTAAAGAAAGTGTCCAAGCAAGCACAATACGACCTAACAAATAATTACAAAATAGCTTAACCACTGAAGCAAGAAACGTTGAACCTAATAAGAGCCCAAACATCACTCCAAGGTCTCTCAAACCCTCTAAAGACAGTTATTCCTTTCCCCAAAGAATCCCACAAAATAACACAAACCTCAGCTTGCCACCAAAACAACCTTCCCTTCTCGCAAAAAAGAAGGAAAAGGAGATCCTCTACCACCTTTCTAACACTTAACTGGAGAACAAAAAAACAACAGAGAGAATGAAAACTCAACATACTTGTAGCGCTCACAGAAATGTAGAGCCATTTCCCCAACAGCTGCTCCACTAACAATTACTTTGGCCCCTGAATCTGCAACTGCTTTTATCAGCTCCTCAACTTTAGCTTCCTCAGTTTTCGCATAGTTTTGTAGCTACAATTGATAAGCATATGTATAAATTGATGTTACAAGAAAAAATATAATTCCAATAGCAAAAGAAAAAACAACCTCAAAAGGAGACCTAAAGAAAGAGAATGTCCTTTTTTTATAAGAAAAATTAAAGGAATATATTAACCGAGCAAACCAAGAAGATAAATATAAGCAATAAAAATAAGAAAACACCCAAAAATAAAATGTACCTTTCCAATCAAAATAATTACAAAAAAACAAGAAATTCTATGAAGCAGGATTCCCATTCGATTTTCTATAATTACTGCTGCTACCAAAGAATACTGACACCTAGTTGTATTAATACGTGTTTTTACAGAAAAATTTCAAGTAGAAAAATGAAAGAATACAAGAGGGGCCTACAAAACAAGCCACCCAATAAAAGAAGCTAGCCAAAACCTAGCTAAATATATAAAATATTGTTCTAATCCAAAAGAATAAGGCCTCAAGAATAATTATAAAACTCCTAGAAGGAATCACTCAAATAAACATATTAAACCTATCAATAGACCAAATCTCTTTCCAGACCTAACAAGGTCCCTAAAATTTCTCCTGTTCCTAAGAAGAAAAATGTCCCATAAAACAGCCAAAAAAATATACACCAAGTTCTCACAAAATGGCAGGTGAAAACAAAACCTCCCCCATCATAAGACAACCCCCTCTCTTCCAGGTCAAACAACTGTCAAAAGACTCCAACGAAATTTTCAATTACTCCCTAGAAAGAATGTATTGAAAGCACCAACAACTTTAAAAGGACCCTTAGGTTTTGAACTGCAAAGGATAGCTGGGAAATGATATCTTTAGGTTTTCTTTTTATTTCATTAATTTTTTTTTTTTTTTTTTTTTTTTTTTTTACTTCTCCAAATTTGTGAAATGCTCTACTGCAGATGATTCAGATATTTAGTTCAAGGAATGGTGAGTGGGAGACAAACCACTTTGTGCCATGTCCCATTGTTTTTATCTGTTGCCTAACATGAGCTTACATGCAGCGGCCTCTATCTTGCCCATCTTAGGGAATTCCTCGTTCTTTTTGGGTATCTATCATACTCCTTCGAATAGGGGGGCAAGAAGGAAATTTTCCAATGAGGTTCAAGAGTGGGTAATTCTCAATCGGTCAATTGATTCCTCCTTTTAGATGATAAGGTGTAGCTTAGAAAGCACAGGCAGAGTCTCTATGTTGGACACACGCAAAACAAGCATTCTTTTAAACACGTTGATGGTGAGTTGATCATCTCTCTGCAGCCCCTATGCCTAACCAAGCTTAAGATCGAACTCCTCAAAAAAACAGTTCCAAACTACATAATGTAAATCACCAACTCCAAATAATATGACCAAGATCCCTCTGCTGCCCTCATGCAAAGAATGCACTGCAGCATTCGACACCTTTTTGTCAAATGGTTTGTAGGAAATGGATCCAATACCTAGAGACAACCTTCTTTGTTCCAAGTTTCCTCTTACATATCATTTATCTTCTACAAGGCTGTGTTATTTTAGTGAAAAAATATGACTTTCATTGAGAAAACAACGAAAGAATACATAGGCATGCAAAAAGGAAAAGCCCACAAAAAGGAGTCAAACTACAAGAATAGAATTCAACAATAAGAAATAAGGCCTAGTGAATAATCAGAAAAGAGCCAAGAAACAGAGACCAAAAGAGAAACAAAGAATTTAATGTGGGACCAAACATCGCTATAAGAACTCTCTCTAACCATAAAAGCCCCCAATAGGATATTCTTTTGTGTGAGGAAAACCCTTGTAAAACAAAATGAGCAAAAGACTCCTTTTATAAAGGTCATGGACCCTCTTATTTCAGATTTTCAATGTGGGACTAGGGATATCCATTCTCACTCTCCCAAATTTCTGCCAATCATCTTCATCTCACACATCCTGTTTCTTCTATTCTTCCCCTCACATACTTCCTCTCTTCTCTCCATCTCCCATTTTTTAGTTTTATATTTTTTATATTTTATATTACTATTCATTATTTTTTCTCCATCTCCTTTCCATTATATTTATTTTATTTTATTAATATATTTGTATTAATTTTTATTGTTGTTGTTATTATTATTGTCAGTGTTATCATCAAATGATGTATTTCTTTGAACTGATGTAATAGATTACTAATGAATTAGTCTAATCAATGCTCATTTGTCAACATAGCTCAGTGGATAAAAGAGCTAATTATTATTCCAAAGGTCGATTGTTCGGTCTTCACCCCATAGTTATAGAACTAAAACAAACATTAATTATTGATATGTACCGAAAATGACCATTTATGATTTAAATGATCTAATGTTAAAGTTAATTAGAAATTTACAAAAAAAGTTATAAGTTTACGTGATATCCGAATCTTCTTTGATATATATATAAAATCAGTTTATCGAATCAATTTCTACATCGACATTATCATCCATTCTTTAGAGATGCAATTGGCTTGCGCTATATGGGATTTTTCTATTCAGATGTTTGTGCTTGCTTAATTAGAGAAGGGAGTGACATCTATGATGGTGGAGGTCCTTTGGGGTCAGTCGATGGAGAAAAACAATAAGAATTTTTTAGTTTTTGATAGATCTTGGAAGGAGGTATGATTGCATGTTAGGTTTAATGCTTTTATTTGGGTGTTGGTCTTGAACGATTGTGGTGAACTTAATCTTTTTATTTTGGATTGGAGTGGAGCCTTATATTCGCATAGTTAGTTTTTGGATCCATTTTTTGGGCTATCTTTCTATTGCTTTATTCTTTTCCCTGATATATTATTTTCCATTTTCTCGATTAAAGGTTGACTTTTCATCAATATATATATACATATACATATATATATTTGGAAGAATATAGTATCGTGAATATGAAGATAATAAAAATTATAAGAAATTGAGATTGTTCAGAGAAATGAGAATTTTTGGACGATATTTCTTGTTTCTTTATAAAAAGTTCAAAAATAAAAAAATAAAATTCAAATAAAGGACAAGGTGCATGCCTCATTAAGGACACCTCACGTGAAAAAAGCAAGTGTTGGACGTCTTTTTGTCTTGGTTTCAAAATACTGTATATAATGCAAATCTTAACTGAGGCATCCTTGTGGCAGCGTTTCACCACACTTTTCAAAACCGTGATGACAAAGAAAATAATAGCCTTTCAACTTCATTTTAATGAACTTTAGAAAATATTAAAAAAAAAATTGAGATTTACCTCCTCAGCAGTGTGAATTAATACTGTTCCTTTTGTTTCCGTTGCAGATGTATCAACGCCACCAACAAATACAGCAACCTACATAAAAAAAAATGTTCAAGAAAATCAAAACCAAAATAGTTTAGAGAAAGAGTTTCACATATATATTTGAGAAGTACGATAAAATAAGAGTTTGAAATTCTTTTTAGACATAAAATTAATGATACACATCAATCAAGGTTTAATGCTTGCTAAATCCAAGTCATTTTTCTTTGCGAAAACAAAAGCAATACAAGTTAAAAACAGGTGAAGAATCCTTATCGTCTACACGATCACGAAGACAGCATCCCAAAAAAAACACTTAAAAAAAGCCTGTCATTAATCATCTTAATTATGTATGGATACAGCCTGACATTTAAAACCACGTAATGTAAAAAATGAAAGATAACAACACAGCTACCCTAGATGCAGATAAAAATTAGATTTCTTATCTTCCTCTCTCTTCTATTTCATTTCTGCACGCTGAAGGAATTAGCACTTGCAATTAAAGAAATGCTAATTTCATTTCTTAAAGCTGAAATGATCTGTGGTTTGCCATTTAGCCATCAAAACTCTTGCAATGGCTTTCAGATATACAAGGACTGTTTCTAATTCCCCAAAAAAAACCTAACATTTTCCTTCTTTTTGATAGAAACAAAATATCTCCTTAGAGAATCACTGCCCTCTAGTCTTGGTCAGCATATTAGCAGGGACACCTCATGGAGCAGCAGTCGAGATGTAGTTACCTTATTTCTTTTTTTCTTTTTTTCTTTTTTTCTTTTTTTCTTTTGAACCAGATGTAAACATATAAAAAGAACAAACGAATTATTAAAAATAAGAGGATCTATAACTTCACAGAAGAACATGAATCAAAAGTAGGAATGTACTCAAGAAACACGTTCAGCATAATGGAAGTGTAAATAAATGATCTGTACCTTGGCCTTCTCAATTCGCTTTATACTTCCCACAGTATCACTTTTCAAGATCATGCCACGCACTACGGAAGAATTATGTAAACCACCTCCCAATAACTTTGCAACTCGAACATTGTCCACATTAAAGTTTGCTGGATTCTTAGGACAAACTTGAATGCAAGCCTGCAACACAAAAAGTATACATAATTTGCAGGGGGAAAAGTTTACAGGATAATTACTCAATTGCAACAAGAGTAGGCAAATATACATCAGCGACTAGAGAACTAATAAAATCTTCTAGTCCAAACTGCTTGCTAGCAACAGCAGCTTTCATGCGCGAAATGACTTCCTCTTTGTTACGAACATCCATGTTTTCTGAACCTTTCTCCACTAGTTCATTCAAAACCTCGACAGTCTGAAACAAAAAGAAGATAAGATATCAAAATACCATGTTATAAAAGTTCATCTATGTATTTCATTACCATTGTACAAAGTGAGAAACCTTATTGATTCCTTTTGTGTAGCCACTGATTATTTCGCTAGGGTGTAGACCCATCCTGATGAGCTCTTCAGCATTTTGTAAAAGTTCCCCAGCAAACGAAATTGTCAGATTAGCTCCATCACCAATTTCTTCTTGCTGAGCTTTACCTGCTAAAACCAAAATTTTGGCCGCAGGATGCTGTACCTCTAGTTCATTGACAATTGTGGCAGCATCATTTGTGACAAAAAGCTTGTCAAGATGATTAATTACCATCTTATTCATTCCTGATAAAAGATACTTAAGAATAAGCCCATTGACATAGATGGTAAGTTTTGAATATAGTTTGACCAGTACAAAAAAACTCAAGAAAGAAAACATTGAATACATACATACATATATATGTATGTATGTATATATATATAATTAGAATAGAAGTCGATATGCATTAACATAAACAACAAGTGCAGAGGTTGGAGAAGCAATCCTTGAACATTATTTTCCTAATTGTTCTCTCAAACATCCACATTATGCTCCAACCTTAGACATTAAGTAAAAATTACCTATAGAGCTTTATTGTAGATGATGGCTTTAGAAAAATTTGTTAGATTGTACCGGATTGTTTTACCTTTTACTCTCATTTTTACAACTTTCAATAATGAAAAATAGATTTATGGACAACAAAAGTTAGAAGTAGTTCTTTGAACAATTACTTTTGTTTTAATTCAAAGCTAACTTCCATTAAAAAAACGAAAAGAAAAAACTTAAAATGATGCCTCAGCCCTAGGTGCCTCACTCTTTTGAGGCAAGGCACCTTTTTATGTTTTTTTTTTTCCTATTTTAAAAAAGAAATATGAACATAAGTTGTCTAAAAGCCGATATCTTCAAATGATATCTTATAGTGGTCCTCATTTTCACAAAGTTCCCATGATATCTTATAGTGGTCCTCATTTTCACAAAGTTCCCATTATAATATCATTTATAGTGCCATGTTTTTCATATAAAAATATTTTGTTCATATTTTTCCATTTTCACGCTTATAACTTTAAAAACATTTAGATAGTAAAAAGAACCCTCTTTTTCCTTTAGCACATTACACTTGACAGTTGAGATCACCCACACTTTAAAAAACAACTTTTTTATTAAGGTTCCAACTTCCTTTAGAAAGATGAAAGGGAGAAATAAAGTCAACCTCAAAAAAAAATTAAAAAGATAAAAGGAACATAGCCAAACCATCAGGGAATGAATGAAACTAAAATAATAATAACTGATGATGACTAACTAAAAAAACTAGAAAATTTGCCAAAAGAAACAAGTTATAATAGCCGAGAGAGCAATATTAAGAGGCAACCTTCTGTAGCCCTACCTAAAAAGAAAACTCTCTTTTTAATCCCCAAAACTCTGCTACTTCTTTTCCAACCAAGTATTGTAACACATAGAATTTTATTAAAATAAGTAAAAGATCTTTTTCAAGAAATAAAAATAAAAAAAGAAGGAAAGCAGAATGGCAAGCACGCAAGTTGGAGAAGATGATCGTACAATCAACGATTAGTTTCTCAACCTTCTCTTTAACAAATTTGAAGCTAGCCATTTTCATCAGTTTTATTGTTTTGACTTAATTTATGACATATCGAGGAATTTTGGAGAAATCTGGAATATCCTCAAAGACCCAAAACGAGCTTAGGAAGTCTATAATCAAGTAAGTAACCATATGAAGCAAGCTTCTAAGAAATACTTGTAGGAGTCAATTAAGATTGAGGGCAATGATTGAGGTATTATGTTTAGGAGCCTAGTTTGACCAAGTCTCATGATAATTGTGCTTAGATGATGTGAACCACATAATCTTATTGTGAACTCTAATAGATCATTAGGCTACTATGCTTTACAGTATGCTGAGGTTGGATTATTATCACTTAATGAGCATGTTGTCTGCCTTTATACGTTTATTATGCATGATTTAGGGTTTGAATAGCCCGTTGTTGCCCAGTCATGAGTGTGAATATAGCTATGTATCATAGAGTGCTAGTTATGGTTTCCATAGACTATGAGTTATTGTTTCGTGTATTTTGGTCCTAGCACCCAATCATGAGTTCCATAGCCTCCTTGGGTTGACTAGGTACCTTGTAAGGATAGATAGGGCACAACCCCTATTCGTGAACTAACCAATAGAGGTTAGGGTCTACTTGTTACACATGGCTTAGTTGTCACCCATAGAGGATTTCAGGAGTCATAAAGGGTATACTACTGTAGTACTTACGGCGATGCCTAATGGGGAGAGTCATGGCCTTTTTACTGTTTCAGCCTGAGTGGTGTAGTGACAAGTAGTTTTATTGTTCTAGCCTGAAAAGGCAGGTAGTTACTGTTCCTAATACAGGTAGTTTTATTGTTCTAACCCGATGAGGGTACATGAGCAGGTAGTTTACTGTCCCAGCCTAGAGCAGGCATAGTGACAAGTAGTTTTACTATTCTAACCCGATGAGGGTACATGAGCAGGTAGTTTTACTGTACCACCCTAAAAAGGGCGTAGTGACAGGTAGTTTACTGATCTTAGGAACAGGTACATGTTGTCTGACACCACTAGGGAGAATCCACTGATTAGAGCTCAATAGGTAGATATGTATGGAGTACGGTCACTGTTTAGAGCAAAAACGGCTCCTCCAAACTTATGAGTATTACCCTATGGTCCTTCCATGGGCCACAAGGACTCGAGGCACACTTTGCGCAAGACAGATGAAAGACCTAGACATACGTGAAACCTAGAGTCAAGAGAAAATAGAAACCCTCTAGGTTGTGAACCTAAGAGGGATTGAGTTCTCTTTAAAGGAGGTATGTTGAGGGTAGTTGTAAAGTGACCTGTCAAGTTTGGTATAGTCGTTTAGCCCCAGTTTGTTAAAAACAGTTATGAGCACATAACTTAGGTTTTCCTGTATAGGATTAAGTTTGACAAGAGCCTACAAGTAGGTTGCTTACTGAGTACTTTTATACTCATTCCATGTTATTCTATTTTTTTCAAATGGAGTGTAGACCACTGTTGATGGTGGGAGCGTGCAGAGCCGTACCACTATAGGGGGTGCCCTTTAGATCAAGTTGTCTTCCTTCTTGTCATTTTATTATTATTTTAAATACTATTTCTCGAAACGTACCACTATAGGGGGTGCCCTTTAGATCAAGTTGTCTTCCTTCTTGTCATTTTATTATTATTTTAAATACTATTTCTCGAAACGTATGTATTTTTTGTAAACAGTTTTGAATTGACTCCATAACCTTCAAACTAATTTTATGTCAACTGCGAATGCATATTTAAATTTTAAATCCCTTGTGTTGCCCATTTTACAAAAGAAAATTTTACTGTCCTTTTTACCCTTGAATGTACGTGGCGACCTGTGATTCGAGGTATCAAAAATAGGGTCGTTACAAGTATACTAAAGAGCTTCCAAAAAAAATGCCAAAGAACTCTTCCTATTTTGTAGAACATCAGACACAACATAACCTCACCATCCAATCACGGGAACACCAAGGAGGCACATGAGAAATAAGAAGTCATCAGAATATTCCCCGAATCTCATCGGAAAATGAGGATACAAAGTGATAGCAGATGATTAAATCTTCAAAAGCTTGCTTTATAACAAAGCACCATAAATGAAGATCTCTAAATAAAATCATTGGTGCTAACCCTACAAAGAGCCTCAAACCAAGGACAAAATCTAATTGTAATTGCAACTTTTTATAACAATGCTAATTTGGAGGTAGTTAACATAATTCTTCAGTAATCAAGCAATAGACATGTTACACAGAATATTTCCCAACCACAACTTTAACATAAAATCCCAGACCCACCAACCATAATCATACATTAGTGTGGAATGCTTTCATTAGCAAGGAATTTCAACAGATCAAAACAGTGACTTACAATATAAATATACCAATGACATACTTGCAATTTCAACTAGCAATTTCACCAAGCTGGTAGTACAAAGTTAGCAGTTTTTCCACAGAAATAAACCCAACAGTTGAGTGAAAAACCGTTCGGGTGGAGAATAAATACTTAGCATGGCCATTAAACCGATCATGTTACAAAAATACATTTCGGATCTTCCATCTAAATCTTATTAAACTTCATTTTATTATCAGCATAGTTATGTCGTTCAGAATCGTAAAACTGCATGAGAACTTTATTACTCTCCAACTTTAAGTGCCTGTTATTATTCTCCAACTTCATTTTATCATCAGTAGTTAGTGTGTTGTGACTTTTCTTTTAAGTTCAACTATATGTGGAGGTCGAGATTTGAATGGTCCAAATATAAAGTCTTTAACAGTTGAGCTACGGTTAGGTTCGCAGCTGACTTACTGATAGCTAAATTCAGAATGAATGTTGAAATGTTTGTATATCACACCAGATGTGCAATTCTAAAAAAACTTAACCATTATTTATCTCGCCTAATTAAACTTTATTATTATAATTGCAAGGTTAATCCAGAAGATCATGTTAGAATTATTTGCCGATCTTGAATGTAATGTATCTCTGTCCCTCTTTAAAGAAATATTGCACTTGGAAGGGAAAACCAGGCCTCCCTTAGGTGGCGTAATAAAAAACTGGTAATGCGAAGAAGACGAGTCACTATATAAAACAGGAAAAGACTAAAATCGGTTTGCTTCAGAAAACAGTGGATGTGTGCATAGTATTCTCGTTTGAAGTACTGAAAATGACATAAAATGGAAGGAAATGGGAAAAAAGAAGCAGTAGGGTTCAGGATCAGATGAAACATACCATTGGGACCAAGAGAGGTTCGAGTAATGGTGGAGAGCTGTTTGCAGGCGTCAATGTTCTTGAGGACGGCCTCATCTAAACCCGAGAGATGCTTGTGACCCTCTTTAAGCATTGATTGAATTCCATGAGACGGCATCTGGAAACCCATCTTCGTATTCCTCTGAAAAGCCTGAAATAAAACAGAGATAAGTAACTCCGATCGGAAAGGCGAGAGTGTTAGAGAGAGAGGGGGGGAGAGAGGGAGAGAGGGCGTCGGCGCTTACGTCGGAAAACTGAGACTGCGGCAGCTAGAGTGCAGCGTGCAGGGTGCAGTGGCAGGTAATGGAAGGGAGGGGTGGGTTAACGTGAAATAGGGTTTAGGAAAAATAGAAAGAGGATGGTTGAGAGAATGTCTAGTGACTGTTGCGTTGGGAGTAGGGGAAAAGATAGTTAATAGAAAATAGAATGTAAAATATGTTTGTGTTTTTCTTTTTTTCTTTTTTCTTTTTTTTTTTTTTTTTTTTTTTTTTTTTTTTGAGTGGTACTCAACGGGGTGGGGCGTTGAGTTAGGTTAGAGTGCTGAGTTTTGAAGTCGGAGTTTAGGAAGTTAGTGTTAAGGGTGCGGAGTTAGATTGAGATTTGAAGTTGGAGTTTAGGAAGTCAATATTGGGGTGTTAAGTTTCACAACTTTACTATGAAGAGAGTAGGCTGTGACACTCACTTTGCGGCGAGAGAAGTGGCGCTCATCCGATCATGTGAGGGCCTAGACGAGTGCCATGATGCGACCAAGGAGGGCGGTGCATCATCTAACACACCATACAGAGTGGTATTGAAACAAAGATGAGACATAAGTAAGATAAGAGCCATGAGTAGACACGAGTGTCAAAGATAGATTTGTTGAAGGGCTAAGTAGGGTCCCGGGCCTTAACCTCGAAAGCCATGGTTACAAAGGAATTTTGGGCATGCGGTTATGGAGTCAAGTCCGTCCATATATGAAAATGGGGTGTTAATCGGACACCAGATGGACGCTCCACGACACCATATGATTGTTCGTCAAAATCACGTATACCTGAGGAGCATTGAAAATGGCTCAAAATGTTCTATAGAGGGAGGCATGGTGCCAGCTCTCTCCACCACCCTTGGGCCCTGTGGCCTAAGCAAACTACCCTTTGACACATGTGTGTGTCACAATGAGGGCAAGCGTTCCGAGACGAGTGTCTCGAGTGACTTTTTTTTAAATGGATCTTTCATGGACAGTACTAGGTGTCACGGGCGTGCCAGTATTGCGCTCTAACTTGAGTGTCGGAGGTTGAATTTTGAACTCGCTATCTGATACGGTATCCGTAAATGACATGACATGGGCACGGAAGGACCAATGCCTCAATTGAACCCGAATGGATGGTGTCCTGAGATTATGAATGACACGTGGATCCGTTCTAGATGACATGACCGAGTGAGATGTGCCGGCCCACGACACCTCATGACTTGGGATGACATCAAGACATGAGGGCCATGTTAATTGGGAACCAAGATGAGACGATGGAATGCGACGTTGCATTGAGAGACTTTGGCTCCAAGTAGAGGCAAGGTCGAGCTAAATGACTTGGCCTAGTGTAGAGGCAAGTTGGTTGTGTCGAAGACGATTGAACATACACGCACAGGTGATGTGTGTGACCAAACAAGCTTGGCTTCCGCACAAGTGACGTTCAGTTGGCGAAGACAAACCTCGCCTAAGATTCGATGAAACTACAAAGTCGAGCAAAAAATGTGAATAAGACTTGAGTTCTCCCTTAAGACTTGTCGTGAGCGTGTTAAGATCACGACGCTGCACGGTTGAAGAAATGTAACTGTAACACTGAACTAGGTTAAGTTCTGAAGTCTGAGTTTAATAAGTTGCATGGTGTTCTAAAGTCGATTTCAATTACATGTTCTTTTTCTTACTTTTTTAACCATCCAATTGGAGATAAATTTAAACGAATAAGCGTATTTACAATCTCCTATCATTGCAACAAATTTTCAACATGGATTTTTTTTTCTAGCTGATGTCATTATATTGCATTATTATTATTATTATTATTATTATTATTTTACTTATACAATTAAAAAATATTTGAACTAATAACTATACTTAATTCATATCTCAATTTAAATCGATATAACAATTTTTACCAATATTTTAATTCATGGGCCAATGTTCATTTAAGAGCCACTATGTAGCAAATTTTATCAAAATTTATAAAAAACAAAGTAAAAATAAAATAATAAAAAAAATAAATAAATAGTGGAAGTTGGTTCAGTCACCAATATCTTTCTTGTCGACGCCTTATGAACAAATTATCTATAAGGTGCACTTTGTCACCCTCATCCAAGTTCGCAATTTATTTAAGTTGGTCCACTACTTCCTGTCTTGTGGCCTCTATTTCATATTTGTCATTCTGCCACGATGCAAGACTTTGCAGCTGAGTTGTTTGCATGTTCATTGGTGTCCATACAATGTCAATCGTTTTTTAGTGAAATGTAAATCTTTTCCTCTTCCTTAGTCGTGACAACGTTTCGATTCCAGTACGCCTATTGGTTGGCGTTTCCAACGTATCCTCTTCCAACATCTCTTTTGGGGCACCGAATGGTGGTGGTTCTGGGACATAGTACTCCTCTGATCCCAATCGAACATCCTCTTTCACCTGCTCGAAAACATTTGATGTCATCTTTGTAGGGGTTTCTACTCCCAATCCTATGGCACGATCTTTGCCAACATCATACATAGGTCATAGTAAGTGGGAATGGTTTGTTCGGTATGCCTTTTGCATTTGGATGACCCTATGTGAAAAAGAAAACTAAATATTAGTACAGTGCGTTAGAATATTAATTTACATCTGAATTTAGAACAGTAATTTAAGTATGAATTTGCAATCTTACCCTAATTCATGCATTGAATACCTCTTTCTCTACCTTGATGCCCTTGAACTCTTCGTTCCACCCAAATCCACTACATGCAGGTTTGAGCATCTCAACAATTGTCGTGTACTGTTTCTTGAGACTCCTCACTTTACAATGTATAGTCGACGCCCATTTCAAGTTGCAACCTGGTAACTTCTATTCCATTAACAATTCTAGTTGTTGTAGGTACCCGACAGATATCCACCCTTTTAGCTGAGGGTAACAAGTGACCCAACAATTCTTGCATCCTCTATCTTTGTCCATGAGTGTTTTTTTTATTTCTTTCAGTACCTGCCATTATGGCATTTGCATGTGTCATTATCAAAGAACTAAGGTTGGGAGCCGTAGTGATTGTGATTATGGTTATCAAGCCTTTCGTGTAAAAAAGTAATTTATGAAGAATTGTTCCATAGAAAGTGACTTAATCTTCATACATTTTTTCATAAGTTTTTTTAAAAAATTGAATGTTAACCTTGGTTAAAATTAGTCATTTGGTTGTATATTGTAACAAATAAAATAAAATAAATAAATAAATAAAAACTTTCCAAGTACAAATGAAAAATAGATAATAGATAATTTTGTGGGTTGGATGTAATTTAGAAATAAATGTCTTCCATCGAGCACGTTACTTGAGGAGTATAATATCCTTGTTCAGCATCCACCTACAACATATGGAATAAGGTAAGACTTAATGAGGATGAAGATGTAACGCCCATAATTTTCTTACCCTAATCACTGCATGCATGTTTTAAATACATATGTGAAAATTCATAATAAATATTTTTAAAATAATGTCATGGACTTGTATATTTAATTCAAAACAAAAAAAATAAAGATAACATAGTCTTTGAATATAAAATAAATGGCATTAAAAACACCTATCAACTACTCAATGAACTTCCATGGACTTTACAGCGTTCACCGTTATTCGTGTATGAGAGTTTTACCTTTACCTGAAAAATATAAGGGTAGCACGTGGCTGGAGTATTTCTTAATACCCAGTAAGTCACCCCACTATTAAGGTTAGTAATGCAATCACACACAATAAATGACTAAGATCTATCTTTTAAAACTGTAACATGACCTTAGGCTCTTTCCAGTTCTGGGCAAGGTTGGATGCATGAAACTTCTCCATACACGGCCCACGTACGTGCACATGGTTCCACCAGACGAGCTCGTATACGTACCCCCGGGCTTGACTTGGTCAGGCGCAACACATTACACATCACTGGACGGTTTAGAAAAGGAAAGACCCGCATTATATCATGGCGAACATAAATATCGAAGGTACGCGTCCGTACTAGCGTAACATAACAGAGAAGTATCTTGATGCACATAATATACATACATGCACGAGGTCCCATAATTTTCATTCATAACATAACATTTATTTCATGTCCTTTCTCCTTTCCTCCATAACATATTTAATATATGCATCTTGTATACATGACAAACATCACGTAATCCATCACATAACTTTACGTAGTAAGACGTAACAATTTATACATGACATTTCATTTCATTCATAATATAGTGTAATGGGTATCATGTGCATACATGACATACATCACATGACAATACAAAGAGCATAAAAGCATCACATAATTAAAATGGTACATGCATGAGCCACATGACATACAACATCATACATTAATCAATTTGTTAACTCCAACCGTAAGGTCACTTACCTGATTAGCTTAAGTTGATGTCACCAATCAATTCGTTTGATTTTTTAAATCAATTTCAAGTTCAAAACTATTTCTCTAAACTTGAATTTCTCTCAACTTTATATAGACTTCATCTAAACTTTGTACCTGTAGAATTTTGAAATGTTATATATATAATATTATTTTTATTAATCTCATTTTTTATTAGTGGTGTTTTAAGGAAAGAGTTATTTTAAGATACTGTATACTTTCTTTAAGATACTGTCTATACTTTGTTGGGTTATATTTCAAAATTCACTTCCTTTTCCATAGTATACTCTCTAATTCTTATTTTCCAAAATCAAGTTTTGTTCCATCTTTCTAAATTGTGTTTGTGTTTGGTAGTAAAACTATATTGTAATGGCACTAGTTGTGTTTGTGTTTGATAGTAAAACTATATTGTAATGGCATTAGTTGAACCTGTTATTTAGCCGGAGGCTTTTTGAAGTTGCTGCGGTTGAAGTGGAGTCGACTCCGAAAGGGTCTTACTTTTCTTTCTAACTGGGATAGCAGGGTTGAAGCCCTAAAAAGCCCTTTTTAGAACTGAAAACTTATTGGGGGAACCTCTTTGAACTAGGTGCCCTCGAAGGATATGATTCTAATTGTCGATTAGCAAGGCTGCAAGCACAAAGTAATAACTCGAATTTCAAAGCATTCACTTGCTTTAACTACTCATGCTATGGATGTGGGAGCATCAACTCCATTCCTGTGGGCTTTTGTGGGCTTTTGAGGAGCGGGAGAAATTACATATTATTAAAGAAAACCCTTAATAGAATCCATAAATGTCTTCACATATTATCCAACCTCATAACCTCATAGAAAATGTCATGTTTCATTGGATCTTCTGAGGTCTAATAATTCTGAGATGAAGCTTATAGAGAAGGCAATCGGAGACACTGATTAATCAGGCAATCATCCATTGGCCACCAAGAAAAATAATAGAAAATTTGCTCATAATATTATTGACAAATACCTTCAAAGAAAATATGAGCTGACAGTTTTATTGACTGTTAAAAGAAAAGGGAAATCTTTGAAGAGTAATTTTGAGCACCTGTTCAATCAAGAGAGTGCAGATTTTAAGGATTTGGTGAAGGTTTCAAGCTCCTTCAAACCCTCCTCAGGGGACTGGGCTTCACCCAACAGCTTCACCATAGCACTACCAACAATAACACCATCTGCCCCCCAGCCAGCCACCTATGAACGCAGCAACATATCAAATATACTGTACAATTGATTGGATGTTATGGTATGTGATCAAGTTCTTTACCTGTTTCACGTGCTCGGGTTTCGATATACCAAAACCAACTGCTACTGGTTTTTCTGTAACCTGTGGTGGATAGCAGAATGTGAGGCCTCTAAGTTGCAAATCAATACTTTTTTAAACATCAACAGATTTCAGGTACATTTCATAGATTCATTATTAAGCAGACATACCTCTTTAATTTCCTCAAGGAGAGATTGAACTCTACCACTTACTGATGTGCGGGCACCGGTAACTCCAATAGAGCTCACCTATAGTTTGAACGACAACGGATTTGATATTGCAAGCCAGACAGATGACAACGGAATTCTAATTTGACAATGGAACGTTAATTCATAATCATAAAGGAGTTTGTTAGGAATCACGACTATCCACAATGGCATGATATTGTCCACTTTGAGTATAAGCTCTCATGACTTTACTTTTGGTTTCTCCAAAAGGCCTCATACCAATGGAGATGTATTCCTTGTTTATAAACCCATGTTCATCCCTTAATTAGCAAATGTGGGACTCCCTCCCAACAATCCTCTCCTCGAACAAAGTAGTACACTATAGAGCCTCTCTTGAGGCTTATGGAGCTCTCGAACAGCCTCTCCTTAATCAAGGCTTGACTCTCTTCTCTGGAGTCCTCGAACAAAATACATCTTTTGTTCTACACTTGAGTCACTTTTGACTACACTTTCGAGGCTGACAACTTCTTTTTTCGACATTTGAGGATTCTATTGACATGACAAAGTTAAGGGCATGGCTCTGCTACCATGTTAGGAATCACAACTCTCCACAATGGTATGATTTTGTCTACTTTGAGCATAAGCTCTCATGACTTTACTTTTAGTTTCCCCAAAAGGCCTCATACCAATGGAGATGTATTCTTTATTTATAAACTCATGATCATCCCTTAATTAATCCCTTAATTAACCCCAGGTGGGACTCCCTCCCAACCATCCTTAATAGAGATGATTAGAGATGATTATTTTTTCGTCAAAATCCTTGCTCTTTCTTTCTGGGCTATCTATAATTCTGTTTGTATGTGAAGACAGCCAAACACAATAGACTCCCATCAATGATTTGTTCTCCTCAATGAAAGGTTTTTGAAATTCAATATCGAGTTTGGAAGAAACTTTTCAATTCTTTTAGCTACAACTTTGGTAATGATCTTGAACAAATAAACTTTTCAATTCTTTTAGCTACAACTTTGGTAATGATCTTGAACAAATAAGGTCGAACTTGGATGTCTAACTTTCTCAACTTTCTAGCATGTCACTTTGTAGGAATATGACAAAGGATAAGTCTCATTGACACCCACATTGTTAATGTCATTCTGAAAATGAATCTTGGAACACACTAGATATGCAGCCATAATACTGGCAAAATAATTGGAAGAAAGAACTTCAATGTGAATACCTTTCTTCTGATTTTGTTATAGAAATATGAATGGAATTAAGTTAATTTTTAAATAAGAAAGAAACTTACTAAATTTCATCTTTTTATGAATGGCACCGAAGGCACCAATGAGATGACAAAAATCAAAAGTTAGAGCATATAAATAGATAGAAAACAGAAAAGGCCTTACAAGATATACAAATCCTTCTGAAGCTTCAGCGATGTTTTTCATCCTATCTTTTGGCGTGGTTGGTGTAGTTAAGAGTACCTTTAACAATGTAAAAGAACAATATAAAATAAATAAGAACAAGCAATCAACTCAAGGTTAAACGAGTGATTTTCTTATGAAAAAATGTGAATATAACAAGAATGAATCAACGGATTGACTATACGTTTCCTTATTAAGTTGGTTCTACTCCTAGAGACAATAGAAAAAGGATGCAGGTTAGTATAGTTGAACAATTGATTCATATGATTAATTTCTAGCATTCAAGGCAACTAACTGCATTAGCAGCTAATCATTCATAATCACAAAGCTTATTCTCATACTGCTCCTGAAGATTTTCTTCTTCGGGTTCCGGCAATTAACAAAAGGTTAAATCACAAGTTTAGTTCTTCAAATTTGAGATTTGTCTGTTTGATCTCTAAAGCTTCAAAAGTGTATCGGTCCCTAAACTTTTAGTTTTATGCCTAATGGTCCTTAAACTTTGAATTGTGTGTCTAATAAGTCCTTGAAAATTCAAAATTTATAAAAATTCATTGATCTAATGTAATGCCCTATGCCCGATTCGGATCAAAACTTAAAATATGGATTCGACACCTTTATTGCTCTAGCATTCCCTGCGACATGATCACGTTACATGTTTGTTGTTTCAAAGAGTGAAGACTACTATTCCCACAAACCAACACATGTCCTTTAAACATGTTTTGTTTTCATTCCCATGTTTCTTAGGAAAATTCCTAGGAGATCACCCAACTAGAATTGTTTCAAGTAAAACACACTTAACTTTGAGGTCCTATGATTGAGCCGCCACTTGTTGGTATAGGTAGTACTTCAATTCTTTTAAACATTTCTCAAGAATCCTATCCTCAAGATCACTCTCATTCAAATATGGCCTCGGTTCATTCATGTACCCCTCCTCCCTTACTCGGTGACACATTTATTATATATATTTGAATTTAATGTCTAATGAAACTCTAAACTTTTAATTGTGTTAGGTAGATCAAAGAATTTTAAAAAATTCATAAGTTCAAGGACTAGATTTGTAATTTTAAAAGTTTAAGGGCCAAATCGACGTAAATCTCAAGCTCTAAATTTGTAATTTAACCATAATAAAACTAATCTTTAGCACTGCAATGAAGCAGTTATCAAGAACCGTGGAATGTTTCATATGCTAGGCAATGTTCCAGAGGTCTAGACAAGGTAAAAGTACTAAATAAATATCAAAACCTAAAAACGTAGAAAATGATTTAGATAATCTATACAACCATTATGAGAAAAAAATATCACCAGTTCAATATTGTACTTCACAGCTTCCTCTCTCAAAACTGCAGTCTCCTCAAGAGGAACATCTGGAACAACAAGCCCTGCAAGAAAGTGCAATATGACCACAAACATGTTCAGAAACCCAAGGTTGAGAAAGGTCACACATTTTCCATAGAACTTTGTAAACCAAGAAAATCTAAGTTAAGATTTTGTACATAACACGTAATAATATATTTTGAGTTCAACGATTGTTAGGGTGGGGGTTGAACCATCGACATTTAGGATGATAATTGGTATTTTTATCCATTGAGCCATGCTTGGTTGGCAACAAGTAATAATATACTAACAACTCATGCAATACTCTGTACAGCTTTAAA
Organism: Cucurbita ficifolia; assembly: GCA_033971965.1. Classification (NCBI taxonomy): domain Eukaryota; kingdom Viridiplantae; phylum Streptophyta; class Magnoliopsida; order Cucurbitales; family Cucurbitaceae; genus Cucurbita; species Cucurbita ficifolia. Next base: position 7,798,263 of record CM066975.1, on the reverse strand, counting down.
TGCAATATTCCCATTTTATAAAGAATTCAAACATCCCTACACACCTAATATTAGGAGTATTGACATATTCTTTTCAACCGTTATATTATAGGCTCTTGAATAACAATCATGTAGCTGATTGACTATAGTTCAATAATGAATGGTGAATCGAAATAGACACATATAATGTTCCAACGTGTTTGCCCGTTTATTGCTCATAGAGGGGGTTGGGCTAGGATGAGTTTAAGCCCAACACATGTTGTCGGGAACAGGCTTGAGTAGTAGCCTCTTGCTCAAGCTGCCGCCACCTAACCAGTAACCTGACCCTAAACTTGAATGCCCAAAACTTCATAAATAGTTACCCATCCCCGCTTCTCCCTCCTTTCCTCTACGTTCCGCCCCTTTTGTCCCCCAAACCCCAACCCCTCATTTTCCCTTCTTTGTCTCTCCCTTTCTCTATCTTCCTTTGTTTTCCTATCCTTAAATCAACTAGTACTCTTGTGAGATCCCACAATGGTTGGAGAGGGGAACGAAGCATTCCTTATAAGAGTGTGGAAACCTCTCCCTAACATACGCATTTTAAAACCGTGAGACTGACAGCAATACGTAACGGGCCAAAGCAGACAATATCCGCTAGCGGTGGGCTTGGGCTGTTACAACTCTAACCAAAACTCACATTGCATTTCATATTCTCTAGCTTCTAAAACATATACCCAAAACTCACATTGCATTTCATATTCTCTAGCTTCTAAAACATATACCGCAAACACAATTTTCCTAAATTCATGGTTTTAATTTCTAGACTACTAAACCTTGACCCCAAACATAGTTTTCCTAGACTTGGGCTCATGAAGCCTGCACACATGTTTGCCTCAATTTTAGCTTCCTATAAAACCGCACCTAAACACAAGTTTTGTAAACCCTCCACTACACTTCCAAGCTTAAGACATTGAACCCGTACACTAAACGTCCCATATGAAAATTTAGGAATTACACAAGCTCAATTGAAGTAGAACCTCCCATAAAGTGCACAATGAAAACAAATTTTAAAAAAGGATCTCCAAATACCATGTTCTTTTACCAACGAGCGATTAGGCATCCAAACCAAACTTTTCAACTTCATTCCATTCACTGGGATAAAGATGCTTTCAATACAGTATTTATATGCAAGTTGTAGCAAAGACCAACACTAGCATTTAAATCAATTAACTATTGGCCTAGCCTTTAGCACGTCATCTTGGAAGTATGACAATTATATTAATCCGAAAAAAAATCAAATTTAATAGAAGAAGATTTGACGAGCTTGTTAAATTACCTCGTACACCAGCATCTCTAATTGTCATCATGAAGTTCTCAATGCCACGTTTAAGAATAGGATTGTAATATGAAAAAAGGGAAACTGGACAAGATAGTTCAGGAATTACCTGACCAGCCAGAAACAAAATGAAACATATTAAACTCTCAGTTTCATGAATAAAGGGCTAAAGGACTGAACCACATAGAACAGGGAACATATTTCCATAGACATTTGATTTGAAGATGCCATGTGCAAAAATTAAAAAACGTGTAAACTCCCAGTTTCCTAACAAGTTGAGTACAAAACTTCAGAGCCTGTTGAAATGCATCATCATCTAAATGACAGATCTGCATACTGCAAGTGATTCTAGAAATAGCTAACGAAATAAGTTTAGGCTATTCTTTCAATTGCCTCAAATAATTTAAGAGCAAAAATTATTTACAACAATATTACCCCCTTCAGCATAGAAATGATTGCATTAAAGTTGGTCTCCCTAGCCAAGGCCCGAGTGGCTGCAGCCTACAGAAAAACATTCATAAAACAGCTGAATAAGGAACAATAGATTAAAAATGGAGAAATGGAAGGAAAAAAAGAAAGAAAAAGAAAACCTGTATAACAGGACCATCTGCCAAGGGATCCGAATATGGAACCCCAAGTTCAATTATATCTGATCCACAGGTGGAAAGCACCTTCAATGCCTCCGCCGTGGTTGAAAGATCAGGATCACCAGCAGTGATGTAGGGGATCAATGCGACCTTGAAAACATGCATGCAGTAAGAACAACGTTGATCAATGAAAAAATCCCATCAGACCACAAAGAAAGTTGCAGATAGAACCAATAAATTTGAGGTTAAATTTAGTCTCAGTACTTTAAATATTCTTCTAATCGGATCATCCAATCAGTTCCTAATACTTTTAATTTTGTATCTAACAGGTCTCCGTAGTCGATTCCATCAACAGAACAAAGAGACATTTACCTTGCCTTGCTCTCGCAATTTGTTGAATGTTTCGGACAATCCAACAGCAGGGGAGGCTGTAAGGGCGGCAATCGGAGCAAACCGCTTGGATTGGAAGACGGAAATCGTACAAGGACGTGGGGAAACGATGCGCGTACTAGGTATCTTGTTGAGGGGAAGAAACCTCGAAGATTTGAAAGCGATATCCATTTGTTAAAGAGGGGTTTGGTGGAATTTCAGATTGTCAATGGGGTTTCGGATTTTTATTTGGTTTACGACCGCTGGAGTTACCAAAACAAGCAGTGTTGCGTTGTTGTATCGACAAGTTTTCGGAAACCAGAGGCGAAAAAATGGCGGCAGAATGGTTTCATAAAATTAGGACTTACCGTATTTATTCAAAATATTTATTATCCCTTGGTAGTTACAGAGTTTTTTTTTTGTTTTTGTTTTTAATGTAATTTAAATAAATAAAAATAAATATAGGGTAGTTTTGTATTTTTCCTTAAATCTTAAGTTATACCCCTAACTCGGTTTAGGTTCTAAATTTGATCCGATCATCCTGAAATATTAGGTAAACCTTTATGTCCTTACACATAGGTTTTTATTTAAAATCTTGGATTATTTGAAAGGTGTCTGAACTTTCAAATATCTCAAAGGAACCTTGGACATTCTGATCATTTACCATTTTAATCTTGGTCCGGCTCAAACATGATTTAAGGGTTCTAAAACTTTGCATAATCATTCATTCTTCTACTACTAAAAAAGAAATCCAGTTTTAGAATAAAATTACGCAACCTAATTTATTTGTGTTTCTTTTATTTTTAATAGGTTATATATTAAATTATTTTTAATGAATTAATTATTGTTTATAATAAGAATATTAGTTTTTACGCCAACGAATTCGTTGATTCCGAATGATGGTACAGAGAGACAAATGATAAATTGATTTCAGACCTGTGTCACACGATTTTTATTAAAATAATGTCTCTTATAAAATTTCATAAAATTTGGAGGTCATCTCGATCTTGAACATAATGTATTTTACCACCGGGGAATTATGGTCAGCATCATTACTTAGTTTAGCCACTTGGTCTTATCCAATAACCACCAAATTTCATATAACCTTAATATGCCATATTATGTCTAGCATTAAAATTTTATGGGCAACGGTGTTCGTTTAATGGGTTATTTTAATGTGACGCACAATTTAGGTCCTTAACTCAGAATTCTTGCTTATTTCTTCTATATTACTTAGGATTCGTATTAAATTTCAAGTGATTCCTATAATTATTTCTTAATAAAAGTTCAGGACCTCCGTTCTCGAGTTTTCAGTATCCAAATTACTATAAATTTTCTTTGATCGATCCATCTTTGAGTCTAGTTTCCGGAAGAATGAAGAATTTCTCAACAATTTTGAAGGAATTTTATTTGATGAAAAACCAAGAGGTATGATGTGACTAGTTCTTGAACGGGCCACATCAAAATCTTCTTCTCTATTTTTTGGGGGGGGGGATTCTAGAGGTTATTCGGCAACCTGATAGAGAGCTCAACATGCAGAGAAGGAATTTGGAGTTACCTCCAAGTCCTTCGAATTTAACCTAAATTTGAAAAACTAAAATCCCTTCACTTCCAAGCTTGGTAGTTAGCCTTCATGGTCTTCATGAGACTGAAGTGAGAGAAAAAAAAAGAAAAGGAGATTGCAGTGAGAGAGCCGAAGGCAACTTCATGGCCCAGACATATTTTTTCCACTGCACTACGCATAGGCCTGCCACTCACATCAGTAGCCCAATACATCATAGTACATTGTATCGGCAGAGCTTGTCTCTCACTCTCAGTTTTCACTCTTCACTGTTCAGTAGTTACAGACAAATTTCCAAATAAATAATGAATTATGACAGTAAATTTTCAGTTTGGTCCAACCTAAGACAAGTCAGAAGCATTCCCAATATAACTTCACAAACTACATTGCATTACTTCACTGATTGAACAAGTGAGCAATTTCATAAAAGCAACATCATCTATCTCTATTATAATACTTCTTTCCAGAGATATCAGATTTACATTTTTTTCTAAAATTACACCTTCTATTCCTTCTTCAAGGAACCTCATCTTATATTATGTACTTATTACCTATCACTCTATTCTTTAAACATATTTCCCATCAGACATCAAACCATTCGACGTACCCAACAGGTGGTCGAGGCAACGGTTGCAACTAAGCTTCAAGAAATCCTTTTTCCTCCAAGTAAGCCACTATCTGCTTTGCCATGGCGCACGGGGTCGGGCAAACTCCATCGTTCTGCCTTAATTCAATCTGGAAGAGCATCAGGTACAAGCTTTTTATAAAGCTATCTTGGACTTGATATTACTAAAGAAATGAAAATGTTTGAAAATGTTGAACAAGGATTTGATAAGCATGTATGATTTATGATACTGTTACCTCGCAGTTCAGAGGCGGTTCGTACGGGTCGTCAATCCCAGTAAAACCTGCAATACAGTGCAATGTGATCGTTCAGTTTCGTTTCTATCTGCAAGTGGTTTAGGGAGCAAGACAAGAAATGGATTCTTCAAGTATACCTTTGATCTTTCCCTCTCGGGCGAGTTTGTAAAGGCCCTTTGCATCTCTTGCCTCACATAATTCTAGAGGCATGTTCATGAACACCTGAACAAACAAAGGGGAGTTCCATGTTCAATGAAAAACAATATCTACATATCTGATTCAGTCATTCATTACTAAAATCTTGCCTCAATAAAGTTTGCCTCAGGCAATAAGTCACGGCAGAAATCCCTATCTCTTCTATATGGAGATATCAAACTAGCAATGCATATTAAACCAGCATCAGCAAAAAGTTTTGCTACTTCCCCTGTGTTGGACACCCAAACAAGGAGAGGATATTAGATATCTGAAATACGCATAAACACGTTTTAGTAGTAAATAACAAGAAAACCGCATGTTATATGAAAATTGAAGGCAGGTTTAGCAAAACTCTCGAGCACGAAGACTCTGGATGTCTTGAGATGCTCTCCAAGGTTTTATTATGCCATGAGCTATAATAAAAGGACTCCTTGATACCCAATTATAACCAATTACAAAACCATTATTATTCTCAAGTACTAGATTCAAGTCATTCTAACAGTTTCCTTGTTTCCCTCACACTAACCTCCTCCTCTTACAACAAATATTCTCATAAAACAATAATCTTTCAAAGGAATAGTAACTACAAACTCAGTGAGACAAATTCAATAGAAACATATGCACTGTGGTGCTCCAAATTCATCACATGATATAAAATTAGACAAGTTAAATGGTGGATGTTTTTAGGTTCATCTAACATGAAATAAAGATCCTGATGAATGTTGTAGTCAAATTCGAATACTACTTCAAAAGGAAACATACTTACCAACTCTGCGAATATTTTCAGCACGATCTTCAGCACTAAAACCAAGATCCTTGTTTAGTCCATGCCGAAGGTTGTCTCCGTCTAGCACATAAGAAATCTTCCCTCTCGCATGAAGCTCTCTACTCAATGAGCAAGCTACAGTGCTTTTCCCTGAAAGATAAAATAGAATATGTAGAAGAAAAATGTTTGAAAGAACAGCATTAATAAGAATGTTTATTTTTCCTCAAGTGAGAAATTTGCAAAATGTAGACACTTCTATTATTTCATCCACCCTTCCTTATTGCTTCTCCCACAACCCTGTTATTGGAAGTGTTTTATAACACTAATAAAGTGAGATACTCTACCTTGAATCTGCATTCACATGTCATCTTTTTACAAGTAACAAAAAAATTATTTATACAAAAGTAAGAAAGACATTGATAATTAAAGAGCTAGCCCTCTAAGATTTGAACCTGAACGGCACGAAGATTAGAAGCAAGCACCGTAAACCACAAAACAAATTAAGAAATTTCAAACAGAATGTAGGAGACAGTTTACTAAAGATTATAAGTGTGCTGGTTTGTTGCTTTGCAAAAAAAAAAAACATATTTGTATATCGTCTTTTTTCAGTAGGCCACCAAGCAAGTGGAAAATTGAACCAAAATAACAGTCCAGTTCGTGTTAACAGATAGAATACTTGGTTCCTTAAGAGTCAGTAACAGGGATATCTAGAATGTTAAGAGGGAAAAAGGAATTGAATGCTCTGTAGTCCCATTTCTAACAACCTGATATATATGCCATTTTAAATTATTATAGATATTTGGAAATTCTTAAGGAACTCTGTGCCATTACTGATATAATGCAGAAAATTCTAGCCTTAGACTACTCAAGAAATGCAAGAAATGTAATACATGGACGTGATTTATTTTGTGCGTATGTGCAATTATAACACTCTTCTTTTACTTTCAATCACCGGTGATGGTGATGATTTTCATCTCCCCTTCCAATTCAAACTTTGGAAATGGATGCTATGTTTCTGTTCAGATTTTATGATTTCAAATTTGGAAATGCTCTAGTCTATTGATTTCCAATTCTAGTGAATGAGCTACCTGTGCATGTCAACTCGTATGATAAATATTGGATATCGTATGTTTTTCTATAAAATTGTCAACCAGTGAAAGTTAGGTTCAATGCATATGTATGTATAATGTATCCAGCAAGATTGCTCTCCTTGATTTTCATCCTTGAACCTTTTGACCTTCTGGATTGTTTTCCAGTAAAACTTTCTTTATTTGTCTGATTGCTCATCCTATCCCTTAATCTTCCTTTTTTGGCTGCTAACCTCTAGGAGGCTAAAATAAAATCCTTAATCGAATCAGATTTTTCTCTTAGTTGGTTTCTTTGGGGAGGTTACCACCTTGGACTATGTCCAGAGATCCTCATCTTTGGTTTCAGGCCTTAGCTGTGCGTTTTGAATAATCAAGGATCTAAGGATCTAGATAAGATTTCATGGAGATGTCATTATGCACAAAATTTTGCATTAGATTTCTTGAGACAATTGGTGTTAGTTTGACTCCTAATAATGATGTCAAGGTATGCTGGAGGAGGTGTTGACCGTCCTCCTTTTAGCCCAAAAGGATGGCTTCTATGACAGGAGGCGCCTCAAGAAAAATAGGAGTTTTAAAGATCTTGATAAATCTTCGAAAGAGCTTTGGAGTGTGACTTTGGGTGTCTTCTATGACGTTTTGTTTTTTTTTTTTTTTTGTGTGTGTAATTATGTTATTTTAAATTGTTAACTGGAGCCACATTCTGTATATTTTCATTTTGCCTTTTTTTAGGCTCCTTTGCCTTGAGCGATCCTACTTTCTAGTGACCCTCTCTTGTACTTTCGTTTATCAGTTGGTTTGTCATCCTCGTGTATATATATATATATATCTAAGAAATACAAGCCAATGGCAAATGTAACAAATAGTGAAGCCACTACTAAATCAATTCATCACTTAATCTCCTCTAGAATCTAATAAAGCACCCTACAACAACAGAAAATGGCTTATGATGTCTTTCAAAACGTCAGTCCATAAAAAAGGACAATACTATGAGCAACGTTCATGACAAAAAAAAAAAAACACAATATTTTATTCTTATATGACTAATGTGTAATACAGAAATGAGAATAGACCTGATCCACTAAGGCCTGTGATCCATACAACACAACCTTTTTGGTTGAGAAGTTTCTCCCTTTCAGGCTTTCCGACAGGACAGTTGTGCCAGAAAATATTATTTCCATTTCCCACGGCAGACATTTGAGTGATGATCTTCTATTTCTACAATTGATCATTTTACAACGTTATAAGTTATGCAGAATATACTTCATCTAGAACTCATATTATCATCAAATTGAGATCGCTACTATAAGTCATTGTCAGCTTAAGATGATTTTCATTCCTTCACATTATTGCTACAGCCTACAATTTGGAAGTAAATTTTATAGCATATGACAATTGAACAAAAAGACTGGGTTATAAGAAAAATAAAAAGTTGATGAGAAAATTACAAGAATGGTCAAAATTTAAGACTGAATATTATCGCATGTAACATGACAAGTAGTTTAAAAAAAAAAAGCAAAAGAAAATCTTCGGTTACTACAACTTGACTGCAAATGATAATTATGAATTTTAGTAGATAAAAATACCATGAGAAAAGAAATTATGCCTAGAAGTTGGGTAGGAAATTTTGATTGCATTATCTAATAGAAACAACTTCATATATTTAAAACTAGCAGACCCACCATGACACCAAAAAATGCATCTGGCTCGACGCTGCTACTCAGCACTCCCTACAAGTTCAGATTCAAGCACCTAATGCATGAAACAGTGAGGCTTGTTTGCACCCGCTCAAGATATGTTATGTAGTAACCACGAGCAAACTTATAGGACATTTAAAATGGCACTGACCATGGTAAGGGGTGTAGATTCAACATAAAGGGGCATCCTTTTTCACAAAAATGAAATAGAAAACAGAAAACCCCATCTCTTCTTAATCTTATAGCTGCCTTTGCCAGTAAGGGGTGCGGAGTGAGAAGGGATCACCAAGTTATCTGACTGTAATGTCCTTGTCCAATAACATCTTAACATCTAAAACGTTTTATAAACTAGATTAGATTCCGAAAGCTAATCTATTATATCGGCATTATGTGTCCACAATCACATTATACTTAATCCTTATATATACGAAGCCCCAAAATACGGTTTCTTTGGTTATACCTCAATTAAATGGACTGTAAAGTCAGTCTATTGTTTCTCTTTTTCACTCTCCTTTAACCTCACTTAGCATAGGTTTTGCTAGAATGGAAATTCATATGAATCTTATTCTGCATCCTAATAGCATTAGGGCAATGTGTGGCTTGGTTTCAGAGAAACATAGTGTTCATGGTTCAGATTCTCTTCAATCAGCTCAATGAAAGATCTCAGTTTCTTTGAAGAAGAAACTGGTAAAATCTATTCTCTCTATCATATCTGCATGATCTACTTTCATATATGCATAATGCACGCTGCTATTTGTTTGTGCACGATCTACTTTCGTTTTTTATTACTGCAATATTTTTTACTGTCACATTCTAGTGATTCACACTATCCTGTGATATATGGGAAAACAAACAGCTATCCTTAATATCATAATCCTAAATGAAAGTAGAGGCTCCATATTGATTGATGTTGAAATGAATGTTTTACCTTAAGAATCAGAAGTTGTAAGTTCTAGATGGGAGGATGCAGGTGGGGAACAAAACAGAACCTAGATTTATCAGCCATTCCCAACAAAAAACTCATATTTTTAGATAATAAAGAATTTTTCAAAAATGTTTCTCACAGAAAATGACAAAACTGAACTTTTCTTTAGTTCTTCTCCCACTAGGCACGTCTGTTTCTTGGTCCTCGAAGCATACTTTCTTTTCTGTTATTGTACTTCTTTGTCAGGTGAAATGGTTGGAAAACATGATGAACTATAATCACTAAGCAGTCAGTGTATAAACATGACAAGGTCTTATACACGACTCTTTGTTTTGATAAATCTCATATTCCTAAAGTGGATTGCTGCCAGCCCCCACCCAATTTTCTTATGGACGTTGGAAAGCCGATGCTTTGTACTCTGCAAACCTCACACGCTCATTTGTATATTTGTGTGCTATTTGAGGATGTTATACCTATGCTCAGTGCCTGTTCTCCAATGACCCATTTGTCAATTTTATTATCTTATGTTACTTTTAAGAAGGTTTTGTTCGGATTCATAAGTTCTACTATTAGGATGATAAAACCATTGGCGGGTGATGAAGGGATATGTGGTGTGAGATACCACATCGGTTGGGGAGGAGAATGAAACATTGTTAGTGTGGAAACCTCTCCCCAGCAGAGATGTTTTAAAAACCTTGGGGGAAAACCCAAATAGGACAATATCAACTAACGGTGGGCTCGGGCCATTACAAATGGTATTAGAGCCAGAGATTGGGCAATGTGCTAGCGAGGAGGATGAGCCCTGAAGGGGGGTGTACACGAGGTAGTGTGCCAACAAGGACACTGGGTCATGAAGGGGGTGAATTGGGGGTCCCACATCGATTGGAGAAGTAAACGAGTGCCAGCGAGGACGTTGGCCCCCAAAGGGGGTGGATTGTGAGATCCCACATCGGTTGGGGAGTAGAACGAAACATTTTTATAAGGGTGTGGAAACCTTTCTAAAAAAGAGGCATTTTAAAAACCTTGAAGGGAAGCGCGAAAGGAAAAACCCAAAGAGAACAATATCAGCTAACCGTGGGTTTGGGCCGTTACATGTGGCTCCTTACAAGCCATAATAGATATTCAAAATAACATTGATTGTTGCACTTTTTCCATCTCCAACTCCATTTTATTTGTTCCTCAACTTTAATGTGGACTTAAAACGTCGGAAAACCATCCTTTTAAAACCAGGACCTAGCCTTCAATTATTTTTGTATAATCTAAAGGTAAAACCAAGAAAAATTTCACAACAAGAAGGATGTTGTGCTACAACCCACAATTCGTTGTGCATTTCTCTCTTCAGCTAAAAAAAATGGAAAAATCATATAGCTAAGAGAATAAAGCGAAATGCACAATGAGGAGTGCTAAAATCAAAGCCCATGGTCAAGAATATTATTGCTCACAAGTTTCATTGGCCACCATTGTTCTGAGTTACCATGTTAATGGATTCATAAGAGCTAGCTACCACAATTGAAAACTTGATTTTAATCCATTAAGAAGACAGATTCAAAATCAGCCCAATCAACTTACAAAACACACTGAAACGGAAGATCCAAATTAACAAATGACATGCAAAGAAAGGTTCCAGCAGATGACCAGGCATATAAAGAAACGTACATTTGCAAAAGAGTGGTGGTATCAAGAACAAATAACAAAGAAACAATAAATAGATTAACGATGAGAGAGAGAAAAAGAGATAATACCCAGAAGAGAGAAGAGCGATGAGGCAGCAGAGAAGAAGAAATTAAAGAAGGAAGGAATTAAAGAAGGAATGAATCTGGACAAGGGTAGCGTTTAGCGGCTGTTGCGCACTAAATTCACTCAGAATCGCCAGTTTTCCAATTCCATTCCATCGGTTGCGCGCTAAGAACAGCATCGCATTCCATATTCTATTTTCTCTCTCTGTCCCTCAAATGGAACCACACTTCCAATCCAATGTCCACGTTTGCTTCCTCCAACCCCCATCCCTTTTGCTGACGTGGATTCCACCTCAGATTTCTTTCCTAAAATCAGTACTCATTCTTTACTAAATTATAGAAAATATTTTTCAAATTCGTATTTCTTAAACTTTTCAAAGCTATAATAATATTTTAATATTTTCAAATTTGTATGTCCAAAAATCATTAATATCTGTGAATGTAATTAAAATGAATCAAATCTGTTAATCATAATTTATTATTATTATTATTATTTTAATTTAAAAGGTGCAACGAGATTTTAAAGTGTCTACCACGAGTCTAAATTTGAAATTTGTTTGATGAGGAAGCGTCATTAGCTATAGTCAATTTAAGTTCACTCTTCACCAAATAAACTACCCTCTTATTATAGCCTCAGAACAATGTCACATGATTCCTTGTAACCCTCCGATATGTCTAAATGAAGAGAAGAGTCGCTTCAAAATTAAGTAAAAAAAGAAAATAAAAATAGTAAAATATCGTTGGTGGGCCTATGAGAAATATATTTAATAAAAAGTAGGCATCGGTTTTAAACTAGAACCCTCAAAATTTCGTTTGAGAAATTTCTTTACCTAACACATTAAAACACAACCAAACTCTACAAGATAAGTCTAACTTACTTTATAGTTTTTCTCACGCCATCATCAACTTCAAATATCTTAGGTTTTATCTTTAAGAAAAATAGAGTAGCACGAATGAATGAATATATAGTAAGCAGCTCACTTATAATCCAATAAAAAGGTTCCATAATCCCGTTGGTAATTATGATCCATCCATGTTGTTAACCACGTTCCACAATCCTAGTTGTATTCTACAAGCAAGAATTGTTCAACGATTTAAGCCATGCTAAATTTAAAAGACTTACTATTGACCTTCTACGTGCCTCCTTGATCAATTCTATTTTACAACACACATGCATGCCCCATTCACAATTCTCACCGTTGGCACACGTATGTGCTACAGGTAGCTCGCTTAGGCCATAAGGCCCAAGAGTTGCATGCTTGCATTCACTATGAAATCTTGACTTTTGAGGTTAAGGTCCGGGGCCCTACCCAACCCTTATCAAGCCTATCTTTGATACTCAAGTTAGTATCGTTGCCTCTATCTCGCTTATGCATCAGCCTAGTTTTAATGCATATCTTTGTGGTATATTAGATGATGTACCATCCTCTTTGATCGCATCACAGTACTCGTCTATCTTGGCCCTTGTGTGGTCGGATGAATGCCACTTGAGGGTCATCACTTTTCCTTGTCACTATGTGAAGGTCACAAACCATACTATTCTTTCCCACTTAAACTTGTACAATAAATTGAAAATGTACGATCGTGATAATTGGTATCATAGCCACACTTTATGTGTCTAGTCGAACAAGACAATAAGACAAATGGACCTGAGGGTCAAAACAGGACTTTTCAAGTGTATCATGAGTGTGAGAGTGGGTAGGACAGTTACCGGTCAAGATCAAAGACAATGGTTGGTTGAAGCCAAGAATCCCTCCCAAGCTCAAGAGTGTTGCAAGTGACACATCAACGAGGGTAGTTCTACCCGTTAAGAAGCAAGCTCATTTTTCAAGGGCTTAAGAGTCCTAAATGTGAGCAATAGATGAATAGAAGACACACCAAGTTGGGTGTCTTCCAAAGAACCATTTGCATTAGAGGAATAGTATCAATGGTTGCAAGCAAAGAAGTTGGGGTCATATAAGACATGCATCGGCCAAGTGTCAAGTTGAGCACAATGCAAGTCCTTATGAGAGAACGACATTGCTATAGAGAGGCAGCCAAATGGACTCTCCATCGACATACTTTTATTATGACACATGTAGAAGACTACTGCTTCTAGTTAGTTTAGGTTAGTTTAGGGCATGGCTCTGATACCAAAGGTTAGAAACAAAATAAAACTGGAAAAATGAGAAGAAATGGGAGAAATCTCACCCATAAAATGAAATTGGCTATTATATAGCCTTACAGAATCAAATCTGGTAGGACTAAATCAAATCTAATTCAAATGACTAAATCAAATCTAAACCTAACCACTTCTGTGTTGTTTGCTTTGTTTGCTTAGGATCAAAGGTGGGAGGATATCCATGATATTTCAAATCTTTGTCATTGGAAGCACATCCTCCGAACTACTAGTTCCAATGTTCTTTGTATGAGATTTTGATCATAAATCTCTGTTTGGAGTGTTGTTGTTGGGCAATTAGGAGTAGATGATGTTTGTATTATTGTTGTCGATACTACACTTTTTATCTTTTTCAAGATCCTTTTTCAAATCATGCAAAGTACATCGTAATCATATACAAACTCATTAGGTACGGAAGTAGGATCAAGTGCATAATCACACATATCTAAGAACAATCACCATCATCATCTTTGACTTTAATAGTTTCATAAAGAAAACGTTTAATACTACTTATTGGAGCACTGTTAGCAAAAGAAAATACTTGATCACCTTTGTTCTTACCGCCCGAGTCGACTTTTCTAATCACACGAGATTTTGAGATTGTTTGGTTTTCTAAAATGATATCATTCTCTATTTTTATGGATAAGAAATAATAATTAACTAGTTCGGAAGGATCAGAATTTTGATTTTGAGATTGTTTGGTTTTCTGAAATGATATCATTCTCAAACGGAAGATATTTCAATTTTTTGTCAATTAGAAATTGTTGGAGTTCAGTTTTAGTGAAATCGATCTCAATGTAAGATTGATTCATGAAATCAACCGAATGGATGGAAAACACATTTTTTAAATCAACCATTAGTTCTAATGTTCTTCGTATGAGATTTTGATAAGATCTCTGTTTGGATTGTTGTTGTTGGGTCATTCGACGTAGATGGGAACAATTACCATCATCTGCTTTAACTTTAATAGTTTCATAACAAAAACGTTTAATACTACTTATTGTAGCACGGTTAGCAAAAGAAAATACTTGATCACCTTTGTTCTTACCGCTCGAGCCAACTTTTCTGATCACACGAGATTTCTTTACCGTTCATGGTCATAATTTGAATCCAATTCAGCTCATTTTCTAATATCATATCAGGTTGAAGATTGATCATGTGATTACAATATTTGTGTTGGTAGACGGGCTAAAATGGAGAAAAATAATAATATTATTCATAAATGTAGGGTTTGTGAAGGATCAAATTTTGATTTTGAGATTGTACGTTTTTATCAAAGGATATGTTCTCAAAATGAAGATATTTCAAATCTTTGTCAATTAGAAATTTTTTGAGTTCATTTTCACTGAAATCAACGGCATGGATGTAAAACACATCTTCCAAATCAACCATTAGTTACAACGTTCTTTGTATGAGATTTTGATCATATCTCTCTTTGGATTGTTGTTGTTGGGCGTAGATGGTGTTTGTATTACTGTTATTTCAAGATCCAATCATGCAAAGTACATCGTAATTCGTAATTATGTACAAACCAATTTGGCATGAGAGTAGGATAAGTGTCATGCATCTAAGAACAATCACCATCATCAGCTTTGACTTTAATAGTTTCATAACGAAAACGCTTAATACTACTTATTGGAGCACTGTTAGCAAAATAAAATACTTGATCACCTTTGTTCTCACCGCTCGAGCCAACTTTTCTGATCACACGAGATTTCTTTACAAACGTAGGCTATTTGGAAAAGTGACTAAATTTCTTTACAAACATAGGCTATTTAGAAAAGTGACTAAATTATTATCGCTAATATATGGATAAAACAATTCTTATAGATCGTTATTCAACGCAAAAGATAAGTTAATTATGAAATAACACCCAAACAAGAAATGAACAAACAAATGAGGGTTACCAAGATATTATATTTTTGAATAGAATTCCACGAAAAAAAATGAATTAAAAAAAGAAAGGTCGTTAAGATTTTGAGAACGATCTAACTTTCCTATTTACAAAATTCGGGAAAATTTATAAGTTATTTTCAACGGTAAATTATGAGAAACAAAATATCAATGACAACGGTTCCAGATTTAGATGGTTTAAGAAAAATGTGGATCGGAGTTTATTTGATATTCAAATAAGCATACAAATGTTTAAAAATAAATGAGAAAGATCGTTTATAATAAAAAAATAAATGATAAGGACCGTTTATAATAAAAAAAATAAATGATAAGGACGGTTTATAATCCCAATTTAAGAATAAATATGAAAATATTTTTTTTTTGTTTTTTTTTCAAGATCTAGATGTGATCTATAGGAAGAAAATGAGAACAAAAAGGAGAAGATGACGAAGAAGGGTTGGAGAGGGCAGCAATAAAATAAATGGACACATTTAAAGAAAAGATAAGAACACCAGAAATGAAACATAAAATCAATTCTAGGGTCGGCCACAAAAATGCTTTTGTTGGGTAAGAACCCTTGAATCAAACAAATTAACGCTCTTTATACCAAATTCGGATCAACCAAGAGATAAGGCTAGAACCAGATTAACTCTCACGAGTAAAGATTTAGAAGCAAAATTTGGAACTTTGTTCTAAATTGAGTTACTCCACAATTGAACTTGATCGAACCTTGTTCTAATTTGTGGGTATTTATAGTGTTCCCACAAAGGACGTTTGTGACCATGATTTAATCTCGATCCCCTCAAAGTCAATTGGACTATTTGACGGTTACAAACTTTATGAAATTAAAAATAATAAAGTTTTCCAACAAATGTGGATATGTTTGAGTGGGTAAGGACATACTTGAAATCTACTCGGCTTTGCAGGTAGGTTTGAACACTGTTTGACATTTTTGAATCTTATTGGCCTTGAATCATATAATAAGTAACATAGTCATTCTTATGATCAAGACTACATTTTTTAACTTTTTCAATATCCTTTTTCAAATCATGCAAAGTATATAGTAATCATGTACAAACTCATTTGGTATTGGAGTAGGATCAAGTGCGTACTCACGCAGGATCTAAGAACCATCACCATCATCAGCTTTCACTTTAATAGTTTCATAACGAAAACGTTTAATATACTGGAGCACGGTTAGCATAAGAAAATACTTAATCACCTTTGTTCTCACCGCTCGAGCCGAATTTTTTGATTACTCGAGATTTCTTCACTATTCATGGTCATAATTTGAATCCAATTAAACTCGTTTGCAAATATCATATAATTTATGAATATTGTTAAAAAAAACATAAATTCATCCCCACAAAATTTAATTTTTTTTAGGAATTATAAAAGAAAAATATTTTTTAAAGGCAATTATAAAATAAAAAGTATATATATTTTTATGGACGAGAGAGGATACATCAATAAGTTGGATCCAATTTTGATTTTGAGACTTATTTAGTGTTTGCTTTTCATCAAAGTGAAATGATATCATTCCGAAAGGTAAGATATTCCAAATCTTTGTCAATTAAAAATTCTAAAATGCATCATATCAATGTAAGATTGATGAAAACACATCTTCAAAATCAACCAATTATTTACAAACCCATTTGATTTGAGAGTGGATAAGTGTGTACTCACACATGATCTAATAACAATCACCATCATCATTTTTTACTTTAATAGCTTCCTAACGAAAACGTTTAATACTATTTATTGGAGTACCGTTAGTAGTAGAAGAAAATACTTTATCACTTTTGTTCTCACCACTCAAGTCGACTTTTCTGATCACACGAGATTTGTTCACCGTTCATGGTCATAATTTGAATCCAATTCAGTTCATTTACAAATATCATATCATGTTGAAGATTGATCATGTGATTCCAATATTTGTGTGGCTGGACTTGCCAAAATTAATAATAATAATAATAATATTTATGGATCACAATCTTCATAAAGATTTATTTATTTTTTATAAGGATATCATTTCAAAGGAGATTTATTTGTTTTTTTTATAAGGATATCATTTCAAATTGTGTCGCTTAAGAAATTATTGTAGTTCATTCTCAGTGAAATGGATCATATCAATGTAAGATTGAATCATGAAATCGAACACATGGATGAAAAACACATCTTCCAAATCAACCCTTTTGTTAAAATGTTTTTTTTTTTTGTATGAGATTTTGATCAAAATCTCCTTTTGGATTGTTGGGCAATTAAAAGTAGGTGGTGTTTGTATTATTTTATCGAGACTACACTTCTTGTCTTTAAGAACACGAAAATGATGTTAATATAATTAACCAACGAACATGTGTTACCTAATGTAACACAGAGATGAGACTAGAGAATTTTGTCAGAAGAGATATTAAGATGGGATTTAGAGGACCTCATATATATTGTATGTTCATAAGCATAGGTATACTTCCCTAGATGATGATTGCGGACGCACACAGTATGACGAGCAGGGTGTTCATGGGGAGCATGACACCAGGGGTTCCATTAACCTCCAGACGTCGCTGCAGATTAGCTTGACCAGAGTAGGTGTCAGGGGGTGTGCGAGCCCCCTAGAGATTCACACTCGCACGTGTGGGTCGAGTGTAGGAAAGTACTACACATCTATAGTAGTCCGAGACTGGAGGCCACCCCTGGAGCTAGTGATAGGTCCTAAGAGCATGATTGCATGTGTTAGCATTAGCATGGCCACTATAGTGGAGTCACTTACTGAGTATTCTTCAAAATATTCAGGCTGTGTGTCATATCATTTTTGAGGTAAAGGCAAGACGCTCATGTATGGATGACGGTGGCATCACGACTAGAGACTGTGACACGTGGTTATGATAGTCGCATATTTAATTTTAATCTTAGGTTAGAATAGGATATTTGCCTTTCATCATTTAAATTATTTTATTTTGTAATTGTTTTTATTGTTTTGATTCCATCATTATGTTTTAAAACACGTAAAACCGGCCGTGTTTTCTAGAAGTTTGAAGTTGTTCTGAACGTTTTCAAAATTTATGTTATAAATGATGTTCATTTAAGAGTTATATTTTTGCATCAAGAGATGTTCGAGCGAGTCTGAATATGTAAAAATTTAGGGTTGTTACATTATATTAAGAAAAATAATATTTGTAACGTAATCCTAAAATCTGTTAAATTTTGAGACGATGGCTAGTGAGTAAGTAATAAGAGTAAAAGCATGAGTAAAATGTAAAATTTGAAATATAAGAATAAAATAAGAAGTAATCTCAAAACTAAAAAAAAGTTAGGGATAAAAGAATTAAATTAAAATTATACGTTACTATTATTATATTTTTAATAAGTTACTATAGTTGAGATTTAATAATCAAATATGTATATTACGTAAATATTTAGAAACAAGGACTCCACATTTATTTGTTTTTTTAAAGTTAACTATATTTACAAAAATTAATTATTAATGATAAGTATAATAGAGGCACCAAAAATGTCAATCAATTGGGCACCTTTGATATCACCTTCATCATCTACAATAATTATCAAATAATAATATAAAATATGCTAAAATTCTTTTACTATAATAACCCGATGATGATATCTGTTAGCGGTGGACTTTGACCGTTACAAATGGTATCAGAGCCAGACACCGGGCAATGTGCCAGTAAGGAGACTAAGTCCCGAAGAGGAATTGATATGAGGTGGTCTGCCAGCAAAGAGGCTGAGCCCCGGAGGGAGTGGACATTATGAGGTGGTGTGCCAGAAAGGGAATGAAGATTTTAAGAACGATCTAACTCTCCTTTTTATAGAATTCGGGAAATTTATAAGTTATTTTCAAGTATAAATTATGAGAGAAAAAATAAAAATATATGGTTCTAGATTTAGATGGATTAAAAAAAAATGTGAATCGAAGTTTATTTGATTTTCAAATAAACAAGTAAATTATCTAAAATAAATGATAAGGTTCGTTTATAATCACAATCGTAAGAACAAATATGATAATTTTTTTTTCAAGATCTAAATGTGATCTTTAGAAAGAAAATGATAACAAAAAGAAAAGATGAAACATGATAGGAAACGGCAGCAAAAAGATAAGTGGACAGATTTAAAGAAAAAAATAAACAATAGCAGAAATGAAAGATAAAATCAATGCTAGAGTCGGCCACAAAGATCAACCTAGGCTCTGATACCAAATTGATAAAACAACCCTAATCCTCAGCCCAACGATCCAACCTTTTGTTGAAGCAAGAACCCTTGAATCAAAGTAATTAACACCTCATTATACCAAATTCGGATCAACCAAGAGAAAATGCTAGAATTAGATTACCTCTTCCGATCGAAGATCTAGAAACAAGATTTGGAACCTTGTTCTAAATTGAGTCACTCCACAATCGAACTTGATCAAGACTTGATTGAATGACTCGGATGCAATTCTACCACAACAATAGCTTAAAACTTAGAAATGACAAAATTGATGCTCGGATTTCTGAGAGGAAACGTCTCAATTTGAGATCTCGATTTTATTCATCCACGAATGTCATTTTTACATAACATATGGTGGGTATTTATAGTCTCCCGACAAAAGATGTTTGTGGCCGGGATTTATTCCCGATCCCCTGTCATCTCCACGAAGTCAAATTGACCCTTTGACCCTTACATAATTTATGAAATTAAAAATAATACTTTCCAACAAATGTTGATGTGCTTGAGTGGCTAAAAAGATATCGAACCTTGTTGTTGACATTTTTGCATCTTCTTGACATTTTTTTAATCTTTGGCAATAGGTCCATTTGGAACACCGCGATTCTTATCATATAGTCTCCCCACAAAAGACGTTTGTCGCTTCTTATCATATAGTCTCCCCACAAAAGACGTTTGTGGCATGAGCATAGGGATACTTCCCTAGATGATGAGTGCGGATGCGCACAGTATGACGAGCAGGGTGTTCATGGGGAGCATGACACTAGGGGTTCCATTGACCTTCAGACGTCGCTACAGATTAGCTTGACCAGAGAGGGTGTCAGGGGGTGTGCGAGCCCCCTAGGGGTTCACACTCGCACGTGTGGGTCGGGTGTAGGGAAGTACTACACATCCATAGTAGTCCGAGACTGGAGGCCACCCCTAGAGACAGAGATAGGTTCCAAGAGCATGATTGCATGTGTTTGCATTAGCATGACCGCTATAGTGGGGTCACTTACTGAGTATTCTTCAAAATACTCAGGCTGTGTGTCACATCATTTTTCAGGTAAAGGCAAGGCGCTAATGTATGGATGACGGCGACATCACGACTAGAGACTGTGACACGTGCTTAGGATAGTCGCATATTTAATTTCCTAGTCTTAGGTTAGAAGAGGATATTTGCATTTCATCATTTAAATTATTTTATTTTGTAATTGTTTTTATTGTTTTGAAGTCCAGCGTTATGTTTTGAAACATGTAAGACCGGCAGTGTTTTCTAGAAGTTTGTAGTTGTTCTGAACGTTTTCAAAATTTATGTTATAAATGATGTTTGTTTAAGAGTTATATTTTTGCATTAAGAGTTGAGGATGTCGTTCGAGCGACTCTGAATTTGTAGAAATTTAGGGTCGTTACATTATATTACTAAAAAAATGATACTTGTAAGATTACTAAAAATACTGGGGTTTAAAAAATAATCCTAAAATCTCCTAAATTTAAGAAAAAAATTTTAAAAAAAATAATAAAATGAGGAAATTTTGAGGGGATGACTATAAGTAATGAGGGTAAAAGTACGAGTAAAACTGTAAAATTTGAAATATAAGCATAAAATAAGGAGTAATCTCAAAACTAAAAAAAGTTAGGATAAAAGAAATAAATTAAAATTATACTCAAAACTAGGTACTATTATTATATTTGAGATATTTTTTCTTTAATCTTTTTAATGAGTTACTATAGTTGAGATTTAATAATCAAATATGTATATTAAGTAAATATTACGAAAGAAGACTCCACATTTATTTGTTTTTTTTTACTGTTAACTATATTTATAAAAATTAATTATTAATGATAAAGTATAATAGATGCACCAAAAATGGCAATCAATTGGCAATCATTATCAAATAATAATATACAATATGTTAAAATTCTTTTACTATAAACACCCAAGTATAATATCTGTTAGCGGTGGGCTTTGACTGTTACAAATGGTATTAGAGTCAGACACCGAGCGATGTACCAGCAAGGAGCCTAAGCCCCGAAGGGGAGTTGATATGAGGTGGTGTGCCAGCAAGGAGGCTGAGCCCCAAAGGGGAGTGGACACGAGGTGGTGTGCCAGCAAGGATGCTAGCCTCGAAGGGGTAGATTGGGGAGTCCCACATTGATTGGAGAAGAGAACGAGTGTCAGCGAGGGCGCTGGGCCCCGAAGGAGAGTGGATTGTGAGATCCCACATTGGTTGAGAGGAGAACGAAACATGAGGGTATGGAAATCTCTAGACACATTTTAAAAATCTTGAGCAGAAGCCTAAAAGGGTAAGTTAAAAAATGACAATATCTCAAATACCGTCACAAATAGCCTAAAATCGGGCGAGGAAAAAAAAAGTCTATCGGGTCGGATTCGGGTTTGGGTAGTCGTCTGCAGCCCAGAGGAGGAAGTCGGACCACGGCCCAGACCCGCGCAGCACGTCTGCAACACGAAATCTGCAGCCCACCTACAAGTTGTGTCACGGCCCAATACCGTACTCACAGCCCGTAACCCGCGATTCACTGCGATGGCCCAATTCCACAGCCCAGACGCCCGCAACCCAATGAAGAACAGAACTCAGAAACCGCGGCCCGATGGAGTGACGACCCAATACACGACTGCGAGTAGCCACATGTCGATACTTGCAGTGGTCGACTCCTTCGGCTGCACGACTCGGCTTGACATACCGCGGCTTCTTGGCTAAAAAACATGTCACTCGGCTCGGTATAGACATTTTTATACCAATTCCTATATTTTCGACCTTTCCATAGCTAAATTTGACCTTAATTAAGGTAATTGAGGTCAGTATAACGTCTTATTTCCAAGTTCAAGTTGATTTAGGCTAGAAAACAACTCCCGACAATAGTTAGAGCAACTTCGAGGAAATTGAATCCCAACGTACTCAAATGTAGGGAGAATGCCGGCTAAGGCCAACCAAGTAAGTGATCTTACTAACGACATGGTTATATTTGATGTTATGTGTTGACACGTGCCCCATGGTTCTGCACGTGTCAGATATTTGATATATGTGAATTGTTTATGAATCGATATGACTATGATAAGATATGTATATCTTATGATATGTGAATTGTATGATAACTCTTACGGTTTGATGTGTGAAATGATATGTTTGAGATAGGATACGAGAATGGTGCAATAAACGTGATGTAACGATATGACTAAGATATGTTCATGAAACGATATGGTTAGGTTATGTATAGAAAATGATATGATTATGATAGATTGATAAAATGATATGGTTAAGATACGTTCATGCAACGGTATGACTAGGATATGTTCATGAAACGATATGAGTTGGACACGTTCATGAAATGATATGGTTAGGTTATGTACAGAAAACAATATGATTATGATAGATCGATAAAGCAATATGGTTAGGTTACGTTCATGGAATGATATGAGTAGGATACGTTTGGGAAACGATATGATTAAGATATGTTCATGAAATAATACGACTATGATATGTATAAAAACGATAAGACTATGATAAGTTTAGGAAACGATATGACTAGGATATGCATATGGAACGATATGACTATGAAGTGTTTACGAAATGATACGATCATGATATGATATGTGAATAATGGATAGATATATTTTATGGTACGATATATGTGATAAATCGATATGTTCATGATATGATATACTGTGATACAACTGTAACGACCCTAAATTTTCTACTTAATCAAAGGTCGCTACTGTATACATATTATGAACATTGAATGCAGAAATAATTCATTTAAACTTCTTTATAGAACATAACTTTCATCTTAAAACACTGTCATGGACTTGCGTGTTTGAAAATATCTTTAAAACGATACAACAAAAGACTAAATAAAAATAAATACACATTTTAAGTAAAAACATCCTATCCTAGCCTAAGTCTTAAGAAAATAAATGCATCTACCCTATATATGTGTCATGATCTCGAGTTGCATGTGGCCTAAGTATGAGTATTTTAAGAAATACTCAATAAGTGACCCCATTATTGGGGTTAAATGCAAACATATACAATTTCATCAATGAGACCTATTATAACCGTCTATTTTCTTACGACGACTATCCTAACGGACAACTTGGATGTGTACTTAATTTTTCTATACACGATCCACACGTGCGAGTATGGACCCACTAGTCGGTTGTACACCTCCTGGGCCCCTTTCTGGTCGGGCGAGCAATCTCTGGTAGTTGTTGATGCCAGACACCCGTTAGGAATAGCGACTGTTACGACATCATTATGATAAACATAATGATCGTTCCCCTGCCTCGTAGCGTACGCGTTTGTACTATCGTAAAGAATATGGGGTATCCCCAAATGCATGAGCACACAATAATGCATGAGGTCTCAACATTTTTCTATTTTCATTATTAATTAATACAACCCCGCTAGTGTCTTCCTTCATATCATATTATCATATCATTTATCATATCTTCCATGCGTATGCTGGGGTTGTATTTCATGCTAGTTCGTCGTTTTGCATGTCAATCATATCATATCATTCATATTACATACATATGACATACCATAACGTTTCCATGCTTCCAGACATAACAATTCTCATGCACATATCATACCATATTATATATCACAACAGTCATATAACATAACCCGTGTATGTCTTCCACATATCACACCATAACATATTGTATCACAATATATCATATCATAAACATATCAATTTATCACATATATCGTACCATAACATGTATCATATCATTCATATATCATATCACAGCATATATATATATATCAGTCATTCACATATCATATCATTTCTTAAACACTGTATAGTCATACCGTTCCATATGCATATCTAGTTATATCGTTTCCTAAACTTGTCACATAACCTTATCCTTCTTATACATCTCATAGTCGTATCATTTCATGAACATATCTTAGTCATATCGTTTCCAAACGAATCCTAACCATATCCTTTCATGAACCTATCCAAATCATATCGTTTCGTAAACATATCCTAGCCATACCATTGCATGAATGTATCATAACCATATCGTTTTATCAATCTATCATAATCATATCGTTTTCTTTACATAACATAACCATATATTTTCATGAACATATCTTAGTCATATCCTTACATTACGTTTATCGCATTCTTCTCGTATCCGATCTCAAACATATTATTGAACACATCATACCGTAAGAGTTATCATATCATTCACATATTATATCATAGTCATATCGTTTCATAAAAAATCCACACGTATCAAATATATGACACGTGCAGAACCACGGGGCACGTGTCAACACACAACATCAAATAACCATGCCGATAGCAAGACTATTTACTTGGTTGGCCTTAGCCGATTTTTATTTTATTTTTTCTAATTCCAAACCAGCTTGTGAGGGCGTTGTGGTGCGATGGACGGTGGAAGCAAAGATGGAAGACGCAGGAGTTTGGATTTTGACTCTCGATTTTTACGAATTTGTTTTTACGAATTTGTAATCTTCCATTGCTCAGGTGAAGTTTTGATGGAAATGCTCGGAAGCATTTTCCAATTTCCATCTCTAATTTTTTAAGCTTCTTATAGATGTGGAGAGAGTTTTGAAGCTTTTTACCGTAAATGAAAATTAAAAAAAATATATAATACATGGTTATTAAAATTAAAAAAAAATAACAATTTTTGTTTTTTTTTTCTTTTTTTAACATTCCCTCTTTTAAGAATTACTATCTCATGATAAGAAAGGTCCGTGGAGAGAACCTTTTGCCTTTTTATATATATATATTTGAAAATCTATTAATTTTAAACAAAAAAAATTAATAAAAAACTTTATTTTTTAAGATAATTTCTATTAAAATTTAATAATATTTGGTAAGCAAACAATATAATATATAATTTCTAAAAACTCAAAATTTATGATAATATCATATTAACCTATATATATATATATATATATATTATTTACTAAGTATTTCATATCCATATAAAAAAAAAAAAATATAATATAAATATATAATAAATTAATTTTGTTTGGGTAATTAACATTTTCCGTGGTTAAATAGATATTTAATAATTCTAAAAGTTGAAAATATTAAAATGAAAATTGAGTTTCTTTTTTTAAATGTATTTATCATGACGTATAATTTAGAAAAAAAAAAAAAAGAAAAAAGAAAAAAGGAGACCGGAAAAAAGTCCAATTTGCGAATTTGATCTAATTACACGACGGCGAAGGAGGAGTTGGATCAACGAACAACCAGGTCCCAAATTCCTTCTCCCGTTTTCTCAATCGAAGCTCAGCCATGGTGTTGAACAGTCCTGTCGTTGTATGGGTCGCCAATCTTTCTGCCGATCTCTGTCAATACGTCGCCTGTAATCCCGAGCGCTTGAGCAGCGACCATGTTCTTTACCTCATCTTCTGTTTCCCTTTCCACCATATCCGACGTATCTCCCTTTCCCTCCTTTCCTCCCTCTGCCTTCCCTCTCTCTCCTCCTCTTCCTCCTCTTCCTCCTCCGATTCCGATTCCAATTCCGACGACCTTGATTCCTACGACTACAATTCTCACTCCGATTGATTTCCTCTATTGTATTACCTGTTTCTGATTTGTAGTATAATGACTGTTGATTCAATCTGATGTTGGATCTCTCTTGTAAACTTATTATATAATTTTACCAATGCAAATTAGACGCGTGATATTGTAAATTTCTTTGTTGTTTGACCTGGGATGCATTTCATGTATCTTAGCTTGGTTTGTGTTCTTTGATTATGTTTAGTCATGGATCTGATTATTGTTCTCAGTTTTCTTCCATTATTTTCTCTCTTATGTACGAAGAACATGGCTTCTATGAGGTGGTTATTCTCGCAGGATTGCTTATATGTGGTCCGTCTTATCTTCCTTTGAGTTCAAGCTACTCCTTTATACGTGTACCAAACATTGATGTCTCTACCTTCTTCTGTCCTTTGTGCGTGGCTTGAGATTGGGTTGGTGATTGATTGATTATTAGGTTTTATGTAGTTTCTTTGCACTTCTTTAGCTGAGTTTAATCTTGAGTAAAACCTTGCCTTCCAAAGAACATATCTAGTTTTTATATCAATGTAGATGCAATGCGGTCACATTAGTCCCATTCGATGATTGAAGGCCGGGCTCTTAATTCTATGCAAGATTTTCCTTTGAAATCTCTGTTGGAATTCCTTCTAATTCTTGTTCAAAACATTTAATTGACCTTTAGTCTTTGAAAGTTCATACACCTTTTGATTTTTGTGTTAAGTCGCCACGGTTCATTTGGTATCTAACAATGGAAGATTCTTTACTCTGTCAAACGGCATTCTGAATCTTGGGTAGTTTGTACTTACTTTCCTTTTGGTGAGGGAAGTTTGGTTCAGACTTCTCTTTCAGCTTGATGTTTCTTGTTTTATACTTGAAGCTGTAAACTTCAGTCTGAAACGAGTGTTCTTTTGGAGCTCTGTCATTCTGGTGTTGTGGTTAGACAGAAGTAGAGGACTTTTATGCATAAGATTGATGACTGCAAGTCAAATTTGGCAGTCGGTGAAGTTTGCTCATATTTAGGATTAAAAATGTTAAAATGGTCGATTTGTTTCTTCTTTTGCTCATATGTATTCTTGGTGTTGTTTCTTCTTTTTGCTCGTTTGCATCATCATACATGAAGTTTTTTCGGTAACTTCTCCCATTTCTTTTGTGCTCAATCACCATGTTGCTTCAAATATGAAAAAGCTGTTTGTCCCTGTTTTTGTTCTTCCAGTCTCTCTCTTACCAAGCATGTATGAGGAAAGTTTAGTTGCTGGAATTTTTATGCATTGTCTTCATTGATTTCAAAGATATTGTGGGAAGCAGGAGCAAGTTTATGTACCTGAATCGATTCATACATGCGTATTATAGTCACGCATTGCATATTTAACATGTGAATGCCCTGCATTACATTGGATAAGCCAAAAGAAAGATTTAGTAAATCTACCTTCATGAAATTTCATTTAACCATGGTATGGTTTGCATATTCTTTACTCGAATAATGATCACATGATCGGATACTGGTCTTGTTGTAGTTTAAGCATTTGCTATTTGTACTATTATTGTATTAAAACTTGATTCTTTCGTCCTTACTTTATGTACATGTCCCTTTTCTTATTGTTTCCTCAAGAGCAAGGTTCAGTTGACATATGGTTCGTTGAATTCATTAGTTATCCGATGTTACTTGATATTCTTGCATTTATAAACCTCACTGCAGCCTAATTCTCACACTTGACCTGAACTTTGATATGCATGGGTTATCTTTATCTGAAGGTCAACATTGATTGTTGTGTTCTGGCTTCAGTTCCTTGTTGATGAGCCCGAGAATTCTGGCAGCATACACTTACTTTTAGCTTCTCCTTGTCTAAAGTTGAGTCTGGTTAGCTAAAACAAATCTTTCTTCTTCTGCACATTTTTCCTATCTTGTTTAGAAAGAAAAAAAAAAAGAAAAAAAAAGTGATCTAATGAGTACCATGAATGTCCACGTATCTTCACAATTATATGATTGTAACAGTCAAAGTCACCGCTAGCAGATATTGGCCGCTTAAGCCCGTTATGTATCGCTGTCAGTATCACGGTTTTAAAAGACGTCTACTAAGGAGAGGTTTCCACACCCTTATAAGGTATGATTCGTTTCCCTCTCCAACCGACGTGGGATCTAACAATGATATTGTCTACTTTGGACATAAATTCTCATTACTTAGCTTTTAGAACCAACTAAAGGCCTTATATCGATAGATGTTATTGTTCTCACATATGTACGATAGATCTGTCTCTTCTCTAGCTTTTTTGCACCTAACATGATCAACTTGATTATGAAGAAAAACACATACAGATCAGTAGTAGTGGTAGTAGTTTTTGACTTGTAGCTTCTACCTTATTTCACAAACTTGGTGGGCCAGATACTTGGAGTTTTAATTCAAATGTTTTGTTCCCGCTTCTAGGCCTTTTGTGATAGATAATGCTTGAATTGAATATAGTCTCTGCTCAGCTGTTTGCCACTTGGGAACAGGTTGAAAATGACAATGGATTTGGCCAATTTATTGAAAAAGACTACGGTAGGTGATGGTTTTCAATGCTTAGGTTGGATGGGAATGCTTTTCTCTCTCACTCTGCCCCCGCATGCTGGAAAAAAACACCTTATTTTCTGCAAACGGTGGTCTCCATTTATGTCGTGTTTTAAGAGCTTCCCACACAGGTGATGTATATACATTTTTGGATGCAACAGGTGTCTTCGAGAGTGCTTTTAAATTAAGTGTTTGTAGCAAAAGTACTTGGTAGAAAGAAATCTGTGATGTTTTCTTAAGAGTAACTCCAAGCATTGAAAAACGAAACAATTTTATATCGTAAAATTGATAGGAAGCACATGTTAATTATTGTTAAACTACGATAGTTTTAGCGATAATAAAAAGCAGTCCTACGTTCTTTTAAAATATACTTTAGAGAGATCATCTTAGACTAACAGAAAAACAATTTTAATTACTTGAAAAAGTTATATTAAACTCACTCTCAGATTTTATGAACAAAAAGCTTTATAACTGGTTTAGTTTGTGTCAATATAAAATTCAAATTTATATTTAAATAGTTCAATTAATAGACCTATACAATACAAAATCCTATTTAAAATCGACCTTCCATTAAAAAAAAATGTATTTTTTTACATTACATTTTTATACACAAATAACAATTCATCGCTTTTGGGGCTGTGCCTCACATCACAATACCCCCAAAAGTGGACTTCTTTTAGCATCAAATCCGAAGCCAAAATGTGAGTCATGATTGCCAAAGAGCAGAGAAGAGGATGCTAATGATGAGATTGAGATTATCTCTCTCTCTTCTTCATTCAAATTCTGCGATGCAAAAAAATAGAACATAAAAGGGTCAGTTCATTCCATTCAGTGTCAATGGCTTCCCATTTTCTTCCTTATTCTGAATCAGTTTCCATGCTTCCCATGGCTTTCAACCCTGTTGGTCTCTGCAATCAAAACCCAGAAACCATTTTCAAGTTCAAGTCATAGCCATAGCCATTTACCAGAAGGTTTTCAAAGAACAAGCAAGTTTGTGTTACCTTCTTTATGGTCTTCTTTTCCATTACTTCATATCTCTCTTGGCTCATTTCAGTCAGCCATGCGCCAGGGCTCACCAGCTGACACAAACAAACCACCAATCACTAACCCACAAAGAAAGAAAGAAAAGGAGGAACGTGGTGGTGGTGGTGGTGGCGGCGGTTGCTTACGAGTAAGCTTCTCTGAATCATCTTTGCTCTCTTTTTGGGTCTTATTGGGAGCTTGCACCCCTTCATGGCCATGAAGTCCTCTTCCTTTTCTTTGCTTGACAGAGCAATCAACAGCTTTGGCCAAACATAGCAACCTCCTCTCTCCTCGTGCCCGTTCTCGTCCACCACTGCTGCCGTGGATCCTCTGGTGGCGTAGTAACGATCCTCCTTCTCCGGCGACGGCGCTGTGCCTGCACCACCGTTACGCAGTGTAGCAACGCCTTCAGAATTCCTGTCACCAAACAGATCCAACAACAAACAAAATTGTTTCACGAAACCCTCTCTTCAATTGCCCTCTTTTCCTAGCCCAGAAAAGCACAAAGTAAAGTAATGAATCGAGAAAATTCAGTCATAATCGTCCTTTTTTTAATCTGATTTCAAATATTGTGGAAAACAACACGAATTGGGCGTCGATTTCTAACCTAGTTAAACGATTTGGTTGGAGTGGGGTCCTTTCTTTATCCGAAGTAGAAACCACACAGCGATCGCCCCGAGATCCGATTTTCTTCCGTAGGCCGCCGCACAATCGCTCGGAGACTTCTGGGTCTTTGATTCTAGCACATCGCAGTCGCTTCCTCTTCACCCACTGTATGAAAACCTCCGGTTCCAGAGCCTTACATCCACTTTGATTCTGATTCCTGACCTCCGTCTCCATATCTGCGAAGGGGAAAACAACGAGAAATTAATAAATCCATTTAGAAATTCCCAATTGAGACAACTGTGGAAACAGAATGAATTCGATAACGCTAGAGAACAACGAGTCTAATCCGGATTCTTCCACAAGTCTCCCTTTCTCAACTTCGAGGAGAACTCGCATAGGAGATTGCAGAAGTGGAAGAAACGATTCTAATCACAAGATCTGATGAAAAACACGCCCTCGCCAAATCAAAGACTGTGAGAGCGCATGAAAGCGAAGATGAAGAAGGGGGAAAAGAAAACCGAAGAAGAGGAATACTCACAATGAGACAGGACGATGCTTATGAACAACAGAAGAAGGTTTATCCGATGAAGGAAACTCAGATCTTCAAAGGAAATTGCAGCTCCGATCGTGATAATCAATTTGGAGCCTCGATGACCAGAAAAAATCTCGGTATAATCGGGTTGGTGGTGTGGAAATTTCCCGGCATTACAAGAGAGAATGTGTGGTTGAGTGAGCTTGGTGAAGCCTGAGCTATGGCTATGGCGGTCGTCTTCTTTGCTGATGCTGTTTCTGATTTTCTCTCTCTCCTCGCCCTCCTCTTCTTCTTCTTCTTCGCCTTCAATCTGGTTCGAGGAAGAACAAATGTTAAATTCCCATTCTGTTCGACGAGCAGTACGATCATGGGCTCAATGGGCCCAAACGCTTCTCATTTTGGGCTGCCTCACAGCGTAGGCCCACGGAAATCATATGGGCTTCTCGTCTTTTAGCTGAAAGAAGGACGCATGTGCCCTTTTAGCCAAAAGAATGAGGGATTGATTTTTAGGAATTAAGAGAGCCAAGATAATATATTTGACAATAATATGAAGAAAAATTTACGCGACGAAAAAGTAGTAATAGAATATCTTTCATTTAGATTTATACAAAACTAAATATTAGGTAAATTTACATAAAAGAAATAGGTAGAATGTTCTATTGGGTCTTTAATCTACTAACTTCGGAGAGAAAATTAATTTGTATTAGAGAAATAGCATCGAATGCATTTTGGCTCGACTCAAGAAGGGTACTATTTTTAGGCACTCTAAGATAGTTGTTGTTAAATAATATATATTTTGAATATCTAATATACTAGAACATAATATTTTATTTAAACCAGATGTAATGTCTCAATATATTTAACTAATTTGAATCTCATTTTCTAAAGCAGTGAACTCTATAACAGTTTGTTTGTTATTGACAATGCTGCGTCAATCCCAATTTATTCTCTTCTTCGAATACAACATTTTTACTCACATGAATTATTTCATGTAGCCTTTGTACCTTGGTCTCATCCTCTATGCTTATACACCATCTTTTGATTTCTATCATTAAGCTTTTTGATATATGGCTTTGCAGTCTTAACATGTATTGTACAACCGAAGACTCTTAGATGCTCGAAGTGAGGTGTCTTACCAAATCATGCTCGTAAGGGGTACGAGTGTCCAATGCCTTTGTTTTTAAACGATTTAGAAGATAAACCGCATGTCTTATTGCCCCAGAAAATCACCGAAATTTGCATACTATTGAGTAGCTTCTTACGGTGTTCATTATAGTGCGATTTTTTCACTCGACCACAACGATTTGTTGTGGAGTGTATGATACAGTGAATTGAAACTTATATCTTCCTCTTTGCAAACTTTGAGAAGTTTTGGGATAAGATCTCGCCACCTCGGTCGGTGGACAAGATTTTTAGCTTGTGATTAGACCCGTTTTCAATGAGTCTTTTGAGCTTCTTGAATTCACTTAATGCCTCTCCTTTTTCTTTGCGCATGTACACCCACATCCAATGACTATAATCGTCAACAAGTAAGAAAAAAAATACTTATTACCAACAATTGACGATGGAGTGATTTGGCCACATCTACATGAACCAATTGCAGTGGTCACTCAGCACGAACACTGGTTTGAGTTGGGAACGACAATCTTGCTTATTTGGAGACTAGGCAACTTTCACCTAGTTTGTTTGGGTGTATGATTTTGGGTAGCCCGATAGCCATCTTATTCTCTTCCATCATTTTGAGTGCAAGTTCACGTGCCCAAGTCTTGCATGTCACAACTAAGCTAGGTCTGCGAATGCCATCAATAGAGAGGTGGGCTGGCTGGTCTCCAATAGTATATTGTATAGGCAATTATGCGACCGTTTTACCTTCATCAACAAGGCTGAATTTCTGTCAAACATCTTGAAGAACGAGCCAATGAACTCCACTCTGCTTCTTTCTTCCGTTATCTGACTAAGACTAATAATATTACTCTTCAAGCTTGGGATATAATGATATGAACCAAGAGACATCAATCATACAATATACTAAAATGAAGATGTGAAGAAAATACGGTTGAAATTATCAAAATATTTCAATTCGTATTTTCTTCACATCTTCATTTTAGTATATTGTATGATTGATGTCTCTTGGTTCATATCATATAATATACCTTGGTCAGTAGACATTGGTCGTCGTTCTTGCACTGGAACAAGATGGATCCTTTGTCTTGGATCAGTATAATTGATCTATCACCAAACTTCTTCTTTTCAATGAGTTTCTCATCAATCTCCTTGAACTTTGCTCGATCTTTAGTCATGTGGGTGCTTGCTCCGTTGTCTAGATACCACATGTTAGTCTCACTCGATTTTCTCTTTTTGTGGGAAAGTTCACCATAACCTTCTCTTTGTTGAGCATCAACAGGTTGGACATCTTCACGGCAAACATTAGTGTGGGCTCTTGATCATGTGTGAGTGTGAGGTTTGCCTCCTCATTGCGCTTCTTCTTGTGACACTCTACCGCAAAGTGCCTGTATTTTCTACAAGAGTAACATTTGATCATACTCTTATCCTTCCAAGGATTGGCATTGCCATGGATTTGTGAGGTATTGTCACGACCTCCTCTGCCACCACATCTGCGGCCACGACTGTGCCATGCCCACGACCTCTACATGCCTTGTTGTGGCCATGCCCATTCGTACCTGAAAAGAAAAAATCAGCCGCATCTTTTCTTTTTGTCTGAGTGAGCTACTCCTCATGTGTCAGTAAGAGATATTTCTCCTCCTCTCTGTTGTCGTAGCCACAAAGTCTTGAGACAACCAACGAACTCCTCAATCAACAAGACATCAAGCAGAAGCAGGTGGTACGACGTCATTCAAAGAAGAAAATTTTGCAAGCGAAGAAAGTAAGAAAGACACTAACAAATAAGACATGAAGAGTCAACGAACCGAGATGTGGTTTTCAATAGTTCTAGTAGATAGGAAAAAACACATCAATACTGAGATCGACTGGAAGCGCGTTGAGAGACCTGAAGTCAAACTCATCCTACAACACTAAGTTTGTGAAGAATCGTTTGACAGAGATGTCAACCAATTGAGTGGGGGTGGATGTCATGGTCATGATTGCCCAAGGTGTGTTTCCTGTAGCCGCATGTCGCATGTCTCAGCCATGCTTGTCAACGATTTGTAGTCAATGGCCGCATGCCCGTTTCAAAGCCCTTTTATTTGCTTTCATGTTAGATAGGCATTTACTATTATTATTGACTAGTTGTCAATTCTTCATACCCTGGTTATATGCTATCAAAGTCATTGTTGTTTCTCATTCGCTTTTAGCTTATAACATTGCTTTCTTTAAAGTTGTTTTCAACGTATTTCCTCGCTCACATTTTCTAAAACATTTCTCTCAAGTGTGACCCGAGGCTCGAGCATACGCGATTATTGTCTGTGCAGTCCAAATTTCGCACAGTTGACTTGTTCGTTGGGTTAGAAAAAATGTCGCACATTCGCTATCCCATTGCTACAAAAGTGCGATTGTGACACTTGGCATGTGAGCTGCATATGGGAGTGGCGTGGCTAGGAGTTTGGGGTCGAAGTTCATGTCACGGATCAATGCACAGGTCATGGCTTCCGTTAGGTTGTGGGCCGAATCTTCTTACTATTTATGTGATATGGGCAAGGAGCATGCATGTAGGTTGAAAAGGCACGGGCTAGATGTGGGTTCAGAATGAGGGTTGGGCCACGGAAGGTTTTTTACCACAGATGAAATTTGGGCTAGTAAGTCTCAAATTCGAGTTTAAACCGGACCCAAAATTGATCCTACTAGATCCTTCTTCCTTACTCTACTCATTGAAAATTTTGGTGCCCTTCTCACTCATTCTCGGTTTCGTCTCTTCTTTGATGGCTATTATTCATCGATTACTTGGGCGCGTCTTCTATAATAGGATTGAGACGACAAATAACTTATGTAAAACTACTATGGAGAGATCAGAGCAATCAAGATAAGTAACTATATGGATCAAGTATTAAAGTATTATTTGTATGAGTTGATTAAGATAAATTGAATATGCTTAGAAATTACACATAAATGCCTAATTGACCAATAATTATGATAGCTAATCTTAGAAATGAGTACGGACCAAGACAAGAACCAAGTTATGAAAACAAGAACCTAGACCACAAAGAACCACCTAGAAACACAAGTATTAAGAAGAACGCAAAAGCACAGTTCATATGATATCAACCCAAGGGAAAGTATAGAACGGATTATCTTGATGATCAAGATCAAGAGTAAAGAAAACTCGTTTCTAAACTCATGATTCGAATCACTCCACAAGAGGTTTGATCAATACCACTTGAATGACTCTAGCATGCAAGTTCTAAACACAAGAATTTGCAAAGAAAAACTTAGCTCTCAACAAAGCTAAAGTAGAAATTCTATTCTTAATTCCAAAATCTGATGTCTCTAATCAAAGAAAAGAAGGCTTTATATAGCCTTTACAACCTTAACCTATGTGATACATAACTTCCAAATTAAATGAGCTAGTAAATGAGAAATACCCATAACCTCCATATTAAAATGGCTAGTTAATGGTGGAATATGGTAACCTATGTGGGTTACAATATAACCTTAACTTCTATATTTAAAACTAGCTTAAATATAACAAACAAATATTTAAATTATAATGAAATAGTGCAATGAATGAAATGTGCTTATTAGTCATATTTGGACTAATTTCATAAATTCAGCTGAGTTCATTAAATGCAACTTAAAGTGCATTTAATTCATCTCTTTCTTGAAGCTCAACTTTGCACAACACATAAGGGAGGTCTCCAACGTCTTCTAGAATTTTCTTTGATGAGCCCACCATAGCTTGAATATAAGTGTATAAGGTTTGTTGTAGCTTCTTGGCTCTCGTCCTTGTAATTGGACCTTGTGATATGGAAATTCCTTGGTCGTGGTTCATGTCATTCTCCCCATCTTGAGAAGGATTCGTCCTCGAATCCCAGCCATCACCTACATCAAAAGGACTCAAATCAACAACATTAAAAGTTGCACTAATACCGTACTTACCTGGTAAATCAATTTTATAAGCATTGTCGTTGATACACTCAAGAACTTGAAAAGGTCCATCTCCTTGTGGTAAAAGCTTAGATTTTCTTTGAGTAGGAAATCTTTCTTTTTGGAAATGCACCCAAACCCAATCTCCTGGCTTGAAGATGACAATCTTGCGTCCTTTATTAATTCGGGTGGCAACCTTGGAATTTTGCTTCTCAATTTGTTCTTTTACTTGCTTGTGCAGTTTATGAACAAACTCAACCTTGGCATTTGCATCAAAATTCACAAACTCTTTTGACGGTATAGTAACAAGTCAATGGGGGTTAAAGGATTAAAGCCATAAACAATTTCAAAAGGTGTGCATTTAGTAGTGCTATGAACAACCCTATTATATGCAAATTCTATAAATGGCAAACAATCCTCCCAAGTCTTAAGATTCTTATCAATAATAGCCCTAAGCATAGTAGTCATGGTTCTGTTAACAACTTCAGTTTGTCCATCAGTTTGAGGATGACAAGTAGGTGAATATACTAGCTTAGTTCCTAACTTACCCCATAAAACACGCCAAAAGTAGCTTAAAAATTTTACATCACGATCACTAACAATGCTTTTAGGAATGCCATGCAATCGTACAACTTCCCTAAAGAACAAGTCAGCAATATGTTTTGCATCATCAGTTTTGTGACAAGGAATAAAATGAGCAATTTTACTAAATCGATCAACCACAACAAAGATGCTATCATAACCTTTCCTAGTCCTAGGTAAACCTAAAAAAAAATCCATTGATATATCAATCCAAGGACCATTAGGAACAGGTAATGGGGAGTATAAACCATGAGGTTGAAGCCTAGACTTAGCTTGCTTACATGCTATGCAACGAGCCCAAACTTTATGAACATCATGTCTCATTTTAGGCCAAAAAAATTGTTCAGAGAGCATATCATAAATTTTAGATACTCCATGGTGTGCCATTAAACCACCTCCATGAGCTTCCCACACAAGTAGCTCACGTATGGAACAAGATGGTATGCAAAGTTTGCCTTTTCGGAAAAAAATCCATCTAACAACAAGTAATTATCCACAATGAGTCTTTTTTCACAAGATTCAAAAAAAGGAGCAAAGAACACGTCATGTTGATACAAATCCTTTATATGTTCAAAACCCAAGAACTTAGCATTCAAAGTATTGACGAGGGCATACCTTCGTGATCAAGCATCTGCAACAATGTTCTCCTTACCTTGTTTATATTTTATGACGTAAGGGAATGTTTCAATAAATTCTAACCACTTAGCATGTCGTCTATTGAGTTTATTTTGTGCTCTCAAATGCTTTAAACTTTCATGATCCGTATGAATAACGAACTCCTTAGGCCAAAGATAATGTTGCCAGGTTTGTAATGTACGAACCAAAGCATAAAGCTCTTTGTCATAAGTTGGATACCTCACAGATGCACCAGTCAACTTCTCACTAAAGAACATTAAAGGTCTTTGATTTTGCATTAATACAGCACCTATCCCTACTCCACTAGCATCACATTCAATTTCAAAAGTTGACTCAAAATTAGGTAATGCAAGCAAGGGAGCAGAACTCAATTTTTCTTTCAAAGTGTTAAAAGCAAGTTCTTGATTTTTTTCCCATATAAAGGATACATTTTTCTTAACAAGTTCATTCAAGGGTGAAGCAATTGTACTAAAATTCTGAATGAACCTACGATAGAAACTTGCAAGACCATGAAAACTTCTTACCTCACTTACACTTTTAGGTGTAGGCCAATCTTTTATAGCCTTCACTTTCTCCTCATCAACCTCAACACCATTAGATGAAACTACAAACCCAAGAAAGTTAACTTTTTCCATGCAAAAGCTACATTTCTGTAAATTTACATACAAACATTCGTTTCTTAAAGTAGTTAAAACATTGCGTACATGGATAATATGATCATCTAAAGATTTAGAGTACACAAGGATGTCATCAAAATAAACAACCACAAACTTACCTAAGTATTCTCGTAAGACATGGTTCATTAGTCTCATGAATGTACTAGGTGCATTAGTTAATCCAAAAGGCATAACCAACCATTCATAAAGACCATACTTGGTTTTAAAAGCTGTTTTCCACTCATCCCCAATATGCATGCGAATTTGCTGATAACCCGATTTTAAATCAATCTTAGTAAAAAGACTACATCCATGGAACTCATCAAGCATATCATCTAATCTAGGAATTGGATGCCTATACTTTATAGTTATCTTGTTTATAGCCCTACAATCAATACACATACGCCAAGAACCATCTTTCTTAGGTACAAGAATAACTGGAACAGAACAAGGACTCAAACTTTCACGTACATACCCTTTAGCAAGGAGTTTACTTACTTGCCTTTGTATCTCTTCAGCCTCCTTTGGATTAGTCCTATATGCTGGTCGGTTTAGAATGGGTGCGCCAGGAATGAAGTCAATCTTGTGTTCAATCCCTCTCAGTGGTGGCAAACTCTTGCAAAAGCACAACAAAATCATTAGGCAAAGAAGGGTTAAGCGTGTTAGTAAAGTAACAAGATCCCTTGCACATAAGTACAAGAATAGTCCGGTTAGAGAGCAAAACATTCCTAGCCTCACTTGATCTAACATATAAGTTTACTGATTTGGCTTTTCTCTCTTTTTTTTCTCTAGGCTGAGTGCTACTCTCTTGCTTTTCACTCAAGCTCTTTTTTTCACTTGATTCTTTTTCAATCTCTGCTTTTGCATCAGCCTCTTGCCTTTTCTTTTCAAGTTTGCAATGATCAATAAATACATCTTTTGGAGACAATGGAACAAGAGTATTTGCTATCAATTAAAGTTGGAGAAAAAAAAAGAAAGAGTTTGAGGAAAAAGAGTAGAAAGAAAAACGAGAGTTGGAGTGAAAAAATAGAAAAAAAGAAGAGAAAAAAAGAAAAAAAGAGATGAAATTGAAAAAGAAAGAAACAGAGTTGTTTGGCTAGAGTTGGAGAGGTGAGAAGATTTTCACAAAAATCAATCTTTGTACCTATGTGCAAGGAAGGATATTTAGTCTCTAACGATAACAATTTGATACGAATCCGACAGCTGATCATTTGCATGGACTCGAAGGAGCAATTACAAAAAACAATACAAAGAAGATTCAAGTATCAAATCAAGAAAATAATGGAGTGGCTGACATTGGAAAGTGATTAGAAGACTTGCCTTTGGCAGTTGAACTACCAATTAAGCCAATTTATGAATGCCTTATTTTCTTCCATTTGTATTTACTAGCTTTAATTGGTAGTTGAAGTTTGTAGTTGGTAGATGAACTTCATTATGTTTGGGTTATCATTTTAGCCTATTTAAAGGCATGTAATATTCATGTTTGGGCATCAATTGTTGAATACAAACAAAACCTTTGTGTTTTCTTAATACATTTTTGGTGTTATTGTTTTTCAAACCTTGTTTTAGGTTTGATGTTTAAACCAATTCATTGAATTAGTTTTGATCAAGCTAATTCTGGAGTGAGTCGTCTTGGAATCTAAGAGTGATCATCATAGATTCCAAGTTCGATCTAAGAGTCATTCATCTTCTTCTAACCAACTCTTGGTTGGAATCAATCCGTTAAGTTAGTTTTGTCGTGAACGTTTCAAGGATTCTAGAAGGACCCCTAGTTTTGCAAAATCTAGCATTGTTGGCGCTTATCAGAAACGAATGTTTGTATGTAAATTTAAAGAAATGTAGCTTTTGCATGGAAAAAGTTAACTTTATTGGGTTTGTAGTTTCATCTAATGGTGTTGAGGTTGTGATAAGCGCCAACAATGTTAAGGTTGAGTTTGTTCATAAACTGCACAAGTAAGTAAAAGAACAAATTGAGAAGCAAAATTCCAAGGTTAACCACCTGAATTAATAAAGGACGCAAGATTGTCATCTTCAAGCCAGGAGATTGGGTTTGGGTGCATTTACGAAAAGAAAGATTTCCTACTCACAGAAAATCTAAGTTTTTACCACTAGGAGATGGACCTTTTCAAGTTCTTGAGCGTATCAACGACAATGTTTATAAAATTGATTTACCAGGTAAGTACGGTGTTAGTGAAACTTTTAATGTTGTTGATTTGAGTCCTTTTGATGTTGGTGATGGTTGGGATTCGAGGACAAATCTTTCTCCAGAGGAGAATGATATAAACCACGACCAAGGAATTTCCATACCTCAAGGTCCAATTACAAGGACGAGAGCCAAGAAGCTACAACAAACCTTATACACTTATATTCAAGCTATGGTGAGCTCATCAAAGGAAATTCTAGAAGACGTTGGAGACCTCCCTTATGTGTTGTGCAAAGTTGAGCTTCAAGAAAGAGATGAATTAAATGCACTTTAAGTTGCATTTAATGAACTCAGCTGAATTTATGAAATTAGTCCAAATATGACTAATAAGCACATTTCATTCATTGCACTATTTAATTATAATTTAAATATTTGTTGGTCATATTTAAGCTAGTTTTAAATATAGGAATTAAGGTGTAACCCACATAAGTTACCATATTCCACCATTAACTAGCCATTTTAATATGGAGGTTATGGGTATTTCTCATTTACTAGCCCATTTAATTTGGGAGTTATGTATTACATAAGTTAAGGTAGTAAAGGTTATGTAAAGCCTTCTTTTCTTTGATCAGAGACATCAGATTTTGGAATTAAAAATAAAATTTCTAATTTAGCTTGTTGAGAGCTATGTTTTTCTTTACAAATTCTTGTGTTTAGAACTTGCATGCTAGAGTCATTCGAGTGGTATTGATCAAACCTCTTGTGGAGTGATTCAAATCACGAGTTTAGAAACGAGTTTTCTTTACTCTTGATCTTGTTCATCAAGGTAATCCGTTCCATACTTTCCCTTGGGTTGATTCTATATCATTTGGTATCAGAGCTTTAGGCTCAAGATCGGATATATGTTTCCTTGCGTTTATCTCTTTTGATTCTCATCTATATATATATATATATATATTTTTTTTTCAGTTTGTGTAGCGTGTTCACATTTTGTCTAAAAATTATATAGCAAAAAAAAAAAAAAACACATTAGGTCTGTGCTTTAATTTATTTGACATTTTATAAAGTGTTAGATTCTGGATTTTATCAACACTTTGTTCTTCTCTAATCTTCTAAATCAATTTTCTTGTTGGTAAATTGATTAGATTTTTTCCACTCAGTTACCGAACAAAAAAATAAAAAGAGAAAGAAAGCTTATTGATGCTAACTGTCTTTATTTTTTCCTCTTGATTATTATATGGAACTCTCATATGTTACTACGTCTAAATTAGTCCTTAATCATTTTTTTTCTTTATTTCGTTTCTTTGTCGTTATTCGGATTGCTCCTTTAATACCCTTGTTTATGTGTTGAGTGTGTTGTCTATTCACTTTGAATTGCACTTAGCTCTAAACATAGCTTGTCTCACATTCCAATTTTTATTTTTTTTTAGAGTGTGATTTGTGTGTGCTCAATTGTGAGGGTGAGTTTGTAAGGGAGTGATACATTGATTCGAGTGTTGAGTGCTAAAAAACACGAGTGAACTATGTTTACGAGTGAACACACGTGAGGGAGCGCTTGTGAGGTCCTTTTATTATTATTATTATTATTATTTAACTTCCTTTTGTAGCATGGAAAATCCATACGACAATCCTAACATTACTGATGCACGATTGAGAGAAGCACAACAACGGACTATGGAAAGACTAATTTGAGGAATAGAAGAGTTGACCGATCGAATAGGAAGATTGGAGATTCAAAATCAAGCTCGACAGAGGATTCCACTACCTGCACCCTTAACCAATCAATATGAGGGCGACAATTCTGATCACCACGAGGATAATCCACATGCGGTTGGTCGTGCTTGATGCGAGGGAGAGACCATGGAAGAAGGTATCATAATTTACAACAACGAGTTCCTTATGATGATAGAATTGATCGTAATGTGGGGAGCATCAAATTAAAACTTCCCAAGTTTTATGGCAAAACCGATCCATAGTAGTACCTTGAATGGGAGAAGACGGTGGAGTCGGTGTTCAACTGTCATAATTTTAGTGATGAAAAGAAGGTACTGTTATGCATTGCTCAATTCAAACAATATGCTCAAATTTGGTGGGATAAATTGATGTCAAGTTGGAGAAAAAATCTTGAAGCACCAATTGATTCATGGTACGAGTTCAAAGAGTCCATGCGGAAGCGTTTTGTTCCACAATATTTTGAACGAGACATGGCACAAAAGCTTCAAGCATTGAAATAAGGACGCAAATATGTGGAGGATTATTACAAGGAGATGGATACATTGATGGATCGACTTGATCTCGATGAGGACATGGAGGCTCTCATGGCGCGGTTTCTTAATGGGTTAAACACAGAGATTGCAGACAAGACTAATTTACAGCCTTATTCTGATATCGAGGAGTTGTTGCACATTGCAATTAAGATCGAGAGGCAAATCCAACGAAGGTCTCCACGGTATTCTTCTAAAACTTTTTCCAATTCTACTTCTGCATGGAAAAATGATAGTAAGAACATTGATTATAAGTATAGAAATCAAGAGATTAATGAGAAGCCTCAAGCTAAATTTGAGAAAGATGAGAGTTCTAGAACAGCGAAA
Organism: Cucurbita ficifolia; assembly: GCA_033971965.1. Classification (NCBI taxonomy): domain Eukaryota; kingdom Viridiplantae; phylum Streptophyta; class Magnoliopsida; order Cucurbitales; family Cucurbitaceae; genus Cucurbita; species Cucurbita ficifolia. The sequence continues at coordinate 7,756,038 of CM066975.1, read as the reverse complement.
GAAAAAGTAGAAAAGTCTAATGTTCGAAATCGGGATTTAACGTGTTGGAGATGTCAAGGGGTAGGACACTATAGTAGAGATTGCCCAAATGCAAGAATTATGACCATCAAGGAGGGAGAAATTGTTACAGATGACGAGGCACATGACGACATAAATGAGGAAAATGATGAGAGTGAGGAGTTTAGTGAAGAGGACCCTACACATATATCTTTGGTTACTCAACGAGCTCTAAACACCTACATTAAGGAGGTAGCCTAGACCAACGAGAGAACTTATTTCAAACTCGGTGTCTTGTTCAATCTGTACCTTGTAGTGTTGTCATTGATAGCGGTAGTTGCACCAATGTTGTGAGTTCCATTCTGGTCAAAAGGCTTCATTTAAAGACACAACCACATCCAAGACCCTACAAGCTTCAATGGCTGAATGAAATTTGTATTTAATAGCATTTATTAGTAATTTGTAGTTGGTGATTGAACTTTATTATGTTAGGGTTATCTTTTTGGCCTATTTAAAAACATGTTATATTCATGTTTGATGGGAAGAATTGTTGAATACAAACAAAAACCTTTGTGTTTTCTTAATACCTTTTCGGTGTTATTGTTTATCAAATCTTGCTTTAGATTTGATGTTTAAACCGATTCATTGAATTAGTTTTGATCAAGCTAATTCTGGAGTGAGTCGTCTTGGAATCTAAGAGTGGCCATCATAGATTCCAGGTTCGATCTGAGTCATTCATCTTCTAACCAGCTTTTGGTTGGAATCAATCCGTTAAGTTAGCTTTCTCTGTGAACGCTTCTAAGGATTCTAGAAGGACCTGATAAGCACCAACAATGCTAGAGTTTGCAAAGCTAGGGGTCTAGTGGTATGATAGACCCAATACAAGTGCATTTGGTCTAGTGGTATGATTCTCCTATTGGGTGCGAGAGGTGATAAGAATCATAGTGTTCCAAATGGATCTATTACACGATCCAAGGCCAAGAAGATTCAACAAACATTTTTTATTCATCTACAAAATTGGATCGGTTCGGTTCAACCATCATTTCTTGAGTTAGAAGCTGATTCGATTGAGAAAGGACAATTTAGAGCTTCAAAGGTGAATATTTGCACGGTTAAAGTTGGAAAACTTTAAAAATGTAAACAACAGGGTTCAAACCTACATGAGCAAAAGGACAATAGATTTCAAGTTCAAATCCTTAGCCACTCAAGTACATCAACATTTGTTAGAAAGTATTATTTTTAAATTGATAAAATATGTAAGAGTCAAATGGTCAATTTGACTTTGTCTTTTGAGGTGATTAAAGAGGTTCGGGAATAAATTCCGGCTACAAACGTCTTTTTTCGGGAGACTATAAATTCTCACAATATGTTATGTAAAAGGCAGATTGGTTAATGAATATAATTCAGATCTCAAATTGAGATGTTTCCCTTAGAAATCCGAGCATCGATTTTGTCATTTCTAATTTTCAAGCAATTCTTGTGGTAGAATTGCATCTGAGTCATTCAATCAAGCCTAGATCAAGTTCGATTGTGGAGTGACTCAATTTAAAACAAGGTTTTCAAATCTTGCTTCTAGATCTTCGATCGTAAGAGGTAATCTAATTCTAGCCTTATCTCTTGGTTGATACAAATTTCGTATAAGGAGGTGTTAATTACTTTGATTCAAGGGTTCTTGTTTCAACAAAAGCTTGGATCGTTGGGCTGAGGATTAGGGTTGCATTATCAATTTGGTATCAGAGCCTAGGTTGCATATTTGTGGCCGACTCTAGAATTGATTTTATCTTTCATTTCTGCAATTGTTTACCGTTTCTTCAAATCTGTTCATTTATTTTCTTGCTGCCATTTCTTCATTATCTTTCCACTTTGTTCTTATTGCCTCTTAAAGATCATATTTAGATCTTGAAAAAAAAAAAAAATATATATCCTTATCATATTGTTCTTAATATTGTATTTATAAATCCTTATCATTAGACCATTTGCACGTTTGATCAAATAAATTTCAATTCTCATTTTTCCTAAAGCATATAAATCTGGAATTGTTGTGTTCCATTTTTTGTTTCATCATTTAAACTCGAAGATAACTTCTAAATTTTCTTGAATTCTGTAAAAAGGAAAGTTAGATCGTTCTCAAATTTTCACGACCATTCTCTTTGGTATGCAACGAGCAAAAGTCATGATAAAGGGCCCTGTTTTGTTGTTATTTCATAATTAATTTGTCTTGATTGGCTTGAATAGCTCACTACTATCAGACTTGCTTCATCCATATATTAGCCTACCTTGATCATAATTTAGTCACTTTCCCAAACAACCTACCTTTATGTGTATAAACACGAGTGTCCCTGAGTGTAAAATCAGTGAGTTGAGTGTGTGAGGTCTTAAACATATTTAACTACTGTTTGTACAATCATGAACCAAGACGGAGGAAATGGAGGGGAGATCAATGAAGCTAGGTGGAGAGAAGCAGAGGTTGGAACAATTACTCGTTTGAATCAAGTTATTAGTACATTGAAAGACCAGATGGAGCGAATTGAAATAGCCTTAGGTAATCTTCAAGGGAGGGAAGTACTCTTGAATGAAGGATTTGAAAATGAAGAAGATGACAATGTCACCCTTTTAGCGGGACATAGTCCTAGGGGAGGGAGAGATGTCGGTCGAGGGAGAGGAAGAGGAAGAGTCAGAAGAAGGGGTAGAGAAATTTTAGCACCAAAAAGAATTGAGAGGGAGTACCAGTATGAGAGAGGAGAAGAAAGAGGAGTCGGGGGAGTAAAGCTTAAAATTCCAACTTTCTATGGGAGATCTGATCCAGAGGAGTATTTGCAATATGAGAGCAAAATTGAGCAGGTTTTCGATTGCAACAACTTCAGTGAAGAAAGAAAATTGAAGCTTGCTGTGGCTCAATTTTGTGATTACGCCATTATATGGTGGACATCTTTGAAATCAGAGTGGAGGAGAAATTATGAAGAACCAATTGAAACGTGGGAGGAATTGAAGACATTAATGATAAAAAGGTACATTCCTAAGCATTATTCTCGAGTACTCAAGCAAAAACTCTATACTCTACAACAGGGATCCAAAAGTGTTGAAGAATATTACAAAGAAATGGAGGCCCTTATGAATAGAGCATGTATTGATGAAGACGAGGAGGATACAATGGCTAGATTCCTTGGTGGGTTAAACCGACAACTTGCTCATCAAGTGGATGGGCAAGCATACTTTGATATGCAAGAATTGTTACACCTTGCTGTCAAAATCGAAGGGCAATTAGCTTGGGAGAAGGAGAACTCCAAGAGGTATGGTATTCTAAAGTCTACTACTTTCAACACTTGGAAAAAGAATGCAAATATTGAAAAGTTAGATGCAAGTATGTGCTTGACAAAAAGAACAAAGCTGAGACATCCAAGGGTAAAGAGAAAGCGGAGGAATATAAGGAGGTACGAGAAAGAAATAGAGTCATGATCATCAAGAATAGACAAGTTGTCACAGATAGTGAGGAAAGTGACCAGGATGAGCTAGTTGAAGAAGAAATACAGGAGAATGAGAAGGAACGGGAATATGGGAGTCATTTGACACTTGTTACCAGAAGACTTCTTAAAACTCAAGTTACAGAGAATAATGTTGATGATCAAAGAGACAACCTATTTCACACAAGGTGTTTAGTCAAGGGGACTCCTTGTAGTCTTGTAATTGATAGTGGAAGCTGCACCAACGTCGTAAGTACCATGCTGATCAAAAGGTTGTAAATTCCAACCCAACACCATCCTAAATCTTACAAGCTTCAATGGCTCAATGACAGTGGAACAATGAAAGTAGTTTCTCGAGCTTTAATATCTTTTACTTTGGGAAAATATGATGATGAAGTTCTTTGTGATGTGCTACCAATGCTTACTGGAGACATATTGCTTGGCCGACCTTGGCAATTTGATAGGAAGGTCATGTATGATGGTTATTTGAATAGGTATTCTTTTATAAAAGATGGTAAAAAAACCACTCTTGTACCTTTGAGTTCTGCAGATGTATTTGCTGATCAATTAAAGTTGGAGAAAAAAAAGAAAGAGTTCGAGGAAATTGAAATTGAAATTGAAAAAAAAAAAAGAATGTGAGTTGTAGAGTTGGAGAGATTAGAAGGGCAATGTTTTCACAAAAAACCATCTTTGTCCTTATGTACAAGGAAGGATGTTTGGTCTCTAACGATAACAATTTGTTTTTGTCTAGTATGTTTCAATCTCTTTTACAAGAATTTGAGGACGTATTCCAAGATGAAGTCCCTAAAGGACTACCTCCCATTAGAGGTATTGAACATAAAATAGACTTCATTCTGGGGCAGCCATTCCTAATAGGCCATCTTATAGAGCCAACCCAACTGAGACTAAAGAAATTCAACGGCAAGTAGAGGAGCTCATGGAGAAGGGCTATATACGAGAGAGTTTGAGTCCATGTTCTGTCCCAGTCTTATTGGTGCCGAAGAAAGATGGAACGTGGCGCATGTGCTTGGATTGTAGAGCCATCAACAAAATCACTGTAAAGTATCAACATTCTATTCCTAGGCTAGACGATATGCTTGATGAATTGCATGGTTCATGTTTATTTACAAAGATTGACTTGAAATCTGGATATCATCAAATTAGAATGCATGTAGGAGATGAATGGAAAACAACGTTCAAAACTAAGTTTGGATTGTATGAGTGGCTTGTTATGCCTTGTGGGTTAACTAACTAGTACATTTATGCGCTTAATGAATCACGTTTTGAGAGAATATTTAGGAAAGCATGTTGTTGTGTATTTTGATGATATTTTAATTTATTCAAAGACTTTGCATGAGCATGTGGAGCATGTTAAGTTAGTTTTGATTATACTTAGAAACGAGAAACTTTATGCTAATTTTAATAACTGTAATTTTTGCATGGAAAAAGTTAACTTTTTTGGCTTCATAGTTGGTAAAAATGGAGTAGAAGTAGATGAAGAGAAAGTTAAAGCAGTCAGGGATTGGCCAACACCACAAAATGCAAGGGAAGTTCGTAGTTTTCGTGGGTTAGCTAGCTTCTATAGGAGATTTATAAAAGATTTTAGCACCATAGCTGCACCATTAAATGACTTAGTGAAAAAGAATGTTGTTTTTAAATGGGGAGATATGCAAGAGAATGCATTCACTAAACTTAAGAATAAATTAACAAATGCACCATTACTTGTCTTGCCTAACTTTGATAAAACTTTAATTGAGTGTGATGCAAGTGGTTTGGGCATAGGTGCTGTTTTGATGCAAGATGGAAAACCAGTAATGTATTTTAGTGAAAAATTAAATGGGGCATCACTGAACTATCCTACCTATGATAAGAAATTGTTTGCTTTAGTTCGCACATTACAGGTGTGGCAACACTACTTATGGCCTAGAGAATTTGTGATCCACTCTGATCATGAAAGCTTGAAGTATCTTAAGGGTCAAAGCAAACTGAACCGTAGGCATGCAAAGTGTGTGGAGTTTATTGAAACATTTCCATATGTCATCAAATATAAGCAAGGTAAGGATAATGTGGTAGCTGATGCATTATCAAGAAGGTACAATCTTTTTACTTCTCTTACTGCAAAAATTCTTGGATTTGAGCATATTAAAGAATTATATAGAGATGACCAAGAATTTGGAATTATTTATGCATCTTGTCTTGCAAAAACAGCTGTGGATGATTATTATGTGTTTCATGAATTTTTATTTAAGAAAAGTAAGCTTTGTATTCCTAAATGCTCTATACGAGATTTGCTTATAAAAGAAGCACATGGTGGTGGCTTAATGGAACATTTTGGGATTAATAAAACTTATAATATGTTTCATGAACACTTCTTTTGGCCGAAGATGAAGCATGATGTTCATAAGTTTTGTAGCCAATGCTTCAAAGGCAAAGAAGCTAAATCTAGATCACACCCAAATGGATTGTACACTCCTTTGAATGTACTTAAGGAACCTTGGACTAATATATCTATGGATTTTGTTCTTGGTTTACCGCACACTAAAAATGGTAAAGATAGTATTTTTGTTGTGGTAGACAGATTTAGTAAAATGGCTCATTTTTGCATGCAATAAGACGGACGATGCAAAACATGTTTCTGACTTATTCTTTCGGGAAGTAGTTACATGGAATCCCTAGAATAATTGTTAGTGATAGGGATGCTAAATTTTTAAGTCACTTTATGGATTTAATCCACTTACGCCTCTTGATTTGCTTCCTATTCCTTCTAATATTTTTGTGAGTGAAGCAGCCACAAGTAAGGCAGACTTGATCAAAACATTGCACAAGGAGGTGAAGGAGAGAATTGAGAAACAAAATTTCAAAGTTGCTCCAAGGATACAAAGGACGTAAGGAAATCATTTTTCAACCTGGTAACTGGGTTTGGATACATCAATTTTTGGAAACTTAGAAAGTTCTTCTGTCAAGCCATGATCAATGAACCTACAAAACCCTTCAAATTGTATCTGATTAAACCCAGGTATTGTAGACATTCTCTCATTTCCACCCCCAAGCATTTTTTTTTATTTTCCGTTTATAAAAAAAATCTCATTATTTGCTTATTCATCATCAAATGGATCGATTTAGCAATGATGGAATTTAGATTATGTTTACTGAATCACATGAAATTTTACCTAACTTGATAGGTGTAATAGATGTAATGCATCAAATACATATGAACATAGGAATAAAGAGCCTTTGATACTTAAATTGGAATTTGCAAACAACTACAAATGAAATACAAAGGAATTGGTAAATTCTATTTAGACTTATGAGGTTTGTATAGAAGACGAATTCTTTTGAAGAGGGGGAAGATGATAAGAATCATAGTGTTCCAAATGTTCCAACTGACCTATTACACGATCCAAGGCCAAGAAGATTCAACAAACATTTATTATTCATTCAACCATCATTTCTTGAGTTAGAAGCTGATTCGATTGAGGAAGGACAATTTGGAGCTTCAAAGGTGAATATTTGCACGGTTAAAGTTGGAAAACTTTAAAAATGTAAACAACAGGGTTCAAACCTACACGAGCAAAGCACAATAGATTTCAAGTTTGAATCCTTAGCCACTCAAGCACATCAACATTTGTTAGAAAGTATTATTTTTAAATTCATAAAATATGTAAGAGTCAAATGGTCAATTTGACTTTGTCTTTTGAGGAAATTAGAGAGGATCGGGAATAAATCCCGGCCACAAATGTCTTTTTTCGGGAAACTATAAATTCCCACAATATGTTATGTAAAAGGCAGATTGATTAATGAATATAATTCAGATCTCAAATTGAGACGTTTCTCTTAGAAATCCGAGCATCAATTTTGCCATTTCTAAGTTTCAAGCAATTCTTATGGTAGAATTGCATCTGAGCCATTCAATCAAGCCTTGATCAAGTTCAATTGTGGAGTGACTCAATTTAGAACAAGGTTTCCAAATCTTGCTTCTAGATCTTCGATCATAAGAGGTAATCTAATTTTAGCCTTATCTCTTGGTTGATACAAATTTCGTATAAGGAGGTGTTAATTACTTTGATTAAGTTCTTGCTTCAACAAAAGCTTGGATCGTTGGGCTGAGGATTAGGGTTGCCTTATCAAGAGGTCTCGAGTTTGATTCTCAAAATGCCCTCACAACTAACAAATTTGAAGCATAGGATTTGAAATGTGTTTTAGAAATTATTCACATGAATATTTAAAAAAAGTAAACGAGAAAAGTTATATTTTTAATTATAATCAACTCTCCATGTGGTTGCTCACTTCGTAGTCTAAATACCACACGTTGGTCTCCACTAAGTCTTTTCCATATGTAAACTAGTTCGGGTCTCCACTAAGTCTTTTTCATATGTAAACAGTTCGCCATAACCTTCTCTTCATTGGGCATCAAAAGGTTGAGGATTTTCTCGGCCAACATCAATGCAGGCTCTTCATCATCTGTGAACATGAGGTTTGATCATACTCTTGTCCTTACAGGGGTTGGCATTATCATGAGTTTGTTAGGTATTGTCACGACTTCCTCATCCGTGGCCATGTCCGCGACCTTTGTTTTCCTGCTGCCACATCTCTTCGTACCTAAAAAAGAAGAGTCAGTCATATCATTTTTCCGCTTTACTGTTTTTTAAAAAAGATTTTATTACAAACATTTAGTTCCATGACACTATTTATTAATTATTTTAAATGAACATTTTTGCACTTAACTCAACAATTTTGATACTACGAACTAGTCAATGACAAAAAATGGACAAGTTAAAGTAAATCAGAAGGTCAACACGTCCAAGGCTTCATGCGTTCCAAGCAACACAATCTGAACCCGCATCCAAAGCATCATGTGTTCCTTGCTTTATGTTTGAAAACCTATGCCTATGGCTTCAGGAGTTCCGAGTGGCATAGTCTAAATACATACACTCAAGGCTTCTTACGTTCCAAGTAGCGTAGTCTGAAAATCTACATCCAAGGCTTCTTACGTTCCAAGTAGCGTAGTCTGAAAATCTACATCCAAGACTTCTTACGTTCCAAGCGATGTAGTCTGATCCCGCATCAAGAATTTCATGTGTTCCCTGTGATATGACCTTAATACTTATGCCCAAGGCTTCATCGTTCCAAGCGGCATAGTCTGAACACCTACGCTCAAGGCTTCATCCGTACCAAACAGCATAGTCTGAAAACCTACATTCAAGGCTTCTTATATTCCAAGCGATGTAGTCTGATTCATGAGCATACTGTACCGTGAGAGGTCTAGGAGTTTCTTGACTTTTTTGAGTCTAAGGACCATGGTCCCTTATTTTTTAATGATACCTAGCATTCTTCTTATTTTTGATGTGGAGCTTGTGTGGTATTATTTTTTGTTCTTATTCTATAATTTCTAGAGTTCTTAACTTCTTGTAGCATAAGTTTAACATGCATTCTTCATCTCCACATAACTTACCGCCATGAATCATTTGTAGTGTACTTTTTAGATAATTCTAGAAGAGTCTGGGATCTTGGGTAAGAGTTACTTGAGGAATTCCTTTAAGTGTTTCTTAAGCCTTAACTTGGTTTAGGTTCCAAACTTGCTCTGATTAACATGAAATCTTGAACATATCTTTATATTCTTGGGAATAGGCCGTATAAGAAGTAGTAAATCATCAGGAGGGTGTTTAGACCTTGAATTACCATAAAAATTCCTAAGGTGCCTTTTGGTCATTTTACCCCTAATTCTTGGTTTACCTTTAAACATGTTCCAATGACTCTCAAACTTTAACATGTCATCATTCATAATAAAATAAGGTCTATTAAAAAGTTTCATAGCATTGAGAGGTCATCTAGATCACGAACCAAAGATAAGTCCCTTTAGGACCATTATGGTTAATTTACACGGTTACTTTGTTTAGCTACTTAACCTTGTCTAATGACTCCTAAATTTCATATATAATCTTAACATGCCATAATATGCTCAGTATTAAAATTTCATGAGTAGCGAAGTTCATTTAGTGGGTCATTTTAAGGTTAGTTAAATCTCGAGAAAATTGATTGGTTCAGGGTCTAATCTCACGGTTCTTGGTGCTTTTCTTTCATATTTTCTTAACTCATACGTAGTTAAAGGTTCATACAGAGATCCAAGGGACTCCTACAGGTATTTCTTAATAAAGTCTAAGATAACTACTTACCTCGTAGTCGACGTTTGGGAACGTATTCTCGAGCTTAGTATTTGAATTACTTCAAATTTTCTTTGAAAGAATCTTAGAGTGTCTAGTTCTAGAACCATAAAGTTTTTTTCTTCATGAGAGCCGGTCTAGAAATGGGTTAAAATTGAAAAAAAAATGAGGAAGAGTCGAGTTTTAGTTTGACATGCTCGGTTCAGTAGAATCGGCCACATCATCGTCTTCTTCCTCTGGAAGGAAGAACACGTGCGCAACCATTAGCGCCACCGTCTGATAACTTGATCCTCCAGCTCCATTCACGACATTTGTCCCCTCTATTTTTTTCATGAAACTGTTACAGTACAGAGCTAGGGATTGATTTCATACCTTATCGTGGATCGTAGCCTAGGTTAGTCACCTTCAAAGTTCATTGGAAATTGTTTTCCTCGCCGGAGCTCAACTCAGAAAAATCTTATTGGGCAGCCGTTTCTAGACGTTTTCAGGGCCTGATTTCATCATGAAATCTTTTCCTTATTCTTCCCTCTATCTAAAGAAATTGTTTCGGAGGAACGTCTTTAAGTGTGTGGCCTTAATTTTAGAAATTCCTCCTCATAATACAAATCACCCGAAAACGCACAGGATCGACTTCTTGGGCAGCTTGATCTAGAATGTTTTAGCTCTCGATTTCTTCATCAAAGTTACTCATCTAAATATTTTGCTAAAGGAATGCTCAATTTTAGAAAATTGGAGCATAGATGGGAATTCGATCCTTACCCCCAATTTAAATCTGAAAACGACCTTCTTCAATTGGACATGCTCAAGGACTTGTTAGCCTTCGTGGTCTTCTATGGAATTACTCTTTGACAATGCAGAAATCGGTTTCTTTAATGTGAATTTTATATAAAAATGGAGAAAATACAAATAATTTGAGTAACAATGTTTTTTTTTTTACCGTATGTGGAATGAAAAAAAAAAATTTAATGAGTTTAAAATTATCCAAAAAAATTAAAAGACACAATAAGACAATTATAAGAAAAGGAAAGGACCAAAGAAAAATGTTAAATAATAACAGCTAAAATGCTTTTTCAACCGGCGCATTCTATCTAGTGGTATTATTCTTGCTTTGAGTTCCAAAGGTTTGAGATAGATTTTCAAAATGTTCCCTTATCATTTTAGATTTTCCTATAGAAAAAAAACCTTTTGTTTATTAGGAAAATCCTAATTTAGTACCAAGACATATCAAACAAGAACCAAAAATTATATCTCCATTAAAGAGCATTTGAAGACAATTTAGCAGGATTCGAAATCTTGATTTAATATCAAAGACATATATCAAGGAAGAATTAGACATTATATTACAACTTATTTAAACATAACATGATAAGATATCGACTTTATTTATGTCAATATTTCTAATATTAATTGAAGTACATTCAAATGATTTGAAGAATAAATGCTATCGTGTGATGGACAACGTGAAATCAACATGACAATAATACTAAGTTCTAAAGCAGAAAATATTTTGAAAAATTTCAAACATTGAGATGCATAAAGCACACGTGGACTAGCAACGAAAAATAATAGATTCACAAAAAGGGCATTTGGTCTAGTGGTATGATTCTTGCTTAGGGTGCGAGAGATCTCGAGTTCTATTCAGTAAAGATTGTTATTGAATAAAGGGATTCAGATTCGGTTTGGTGGTTGGACCACAAACCAATTGTTCATTAGAGGATCAGTGAGACTTAAGGAACAAGAAGTAAAGATTGTTATTGAATAAAGAGATTCGGATTCGGTTTGGTGGTTGGACCACAAACCAATTGTTCATTAGAGGATCCTTGGGACTTAAGGAACAAGAAGTAACTTTAGGGGTAAAACAGAAAATTGACCCAGCTCTAGTTACGAACAACTTGTGAAGGATCGACTTACTAATCATGGTTATATCAAATGGACATAAATATATCTATAGTGAGAGGAGTGCAACTACTAGGCTATAGTGGAGTGTCCTAGTAGTTAACGAATGTTGGTTAACAAGGTTGATGAGTTTAGCCAGTTAATCTCGGATCGTTGGAGCCCATGATCTGTAGGTCCATTAGGTCCCTCTACTAGCTCATATCGAACTAAACCTTAGAACGTTGTGACGAGTGAGTTCGAAGTGTTCGAATTATACGCTAGGGAATATACGATATATTTAACCGCATTTTGTTTTAATTATGAATTAAACAAAAAGAGAGACATTTGAATAAGATTTAAATATTTTAATTATGAATAGGAATTCATAATCAATATCGGCCGGAATTAATTAGGATTGATATTTGATTTAATATTAAATATTAATTAAATTGTTTAGTTAATTATTTAATATTATTTTGATTTGAAATTAATTATTTAAATTAATTGTTGAATTAAAATAAAGAGAGTCAAAAGGTTGACTTCACTTAATGGAAAAATCCATATTTGAGTGGAATTTTAAGTGTCAAATTTTGGTTGACTTGTATGCTTGCCACATAATCCCACAAATTTGAGTGTCAAAATTTGGTCATCTCAAATTTGTATGAACATGCAAATATGACTCTATAAATATAATGATCAAGGTACATGGAAATTTTTTTCTTGAAAAACTGTGAGAAAATCTCTTAAAACTCTCTCTTTACATATACTAAATTCCTATCAAATTTCGTTACTCACCAGATTCCACAATCCCGTTCTAAGGCCGAAGAATAGTAGGAAAGACACTAGTGGTAGTTCGAAACCGGTTCGTAGGAAAAAGGAATTTGAACTACAAAAGGTTAGTAGTCAAACTCATTGAGTTGTACTTCTTTTTGAACATGCTAGCTAATTTACTATAATTAATGTACTTAGAGTGCCTAAGATCCAAATTGCTTCCGCACGTATTATAGTAACACCATCATTCCTTTCTTAAATTTAGCCACAAACACTACTAGCACATTAAACACATAATTCTCTTATTATTGGTTATTACATGGTAATAGTAAGCTTGCGAAAGTAATTTGTCATATATGATTGTCCCTTTTTAGCAGCATAAGCAAGCAAACCCACCAAAATGATTCTAATTCAAACAACATGAGTGCACCATATGAAATGTTAGAACTCAAATTAACACACCTTACTATTAATGTAAAAAGACATTATTTTTCTGCACTCAAAGAGTGCCTAATGTCTTCAATTCTATCTTAGGAATTATCATACAGTAAAATGAATCAAAATAACTAATGACTAAATTTGTTAATAATCATTTGGTTCTAGATTTATTTAAAAATTAAGCTTATAAATACTAATTCCATTTATGGTTTTCTGGGTTTGTCGCATACTTTTTACCTATGTTTTTAAAAAACCAAGCTATGTTTTGAAAATTAAAATTAAAAAAAAAAACTCTAGAGAATCTCAAAGATACACAATTGAAATTATAGGATATGAACTTTATTGTTGTCAATATTTTTTAATAAAAGCTTTAGAGAATCTCAAAGATACAAAATTGAAATTATAGGATATGAACTTTATTCTTGTCAATATTTCTTAATAATATTAATTGAAATACATCCAAATGATTTGAAGAACAAATTCTACTTGTGTGATGGACAATATGAAATTAACCCGACAATAATAGTAGGTTCTAAAGCACACAACAGGTGGATAAATTTCAAATCTTGAGTTGCAGAAAATACATGGACTAACAACTAAAAATGATAGATCCATTACAAGGGCATTTAGTCTAGTGATATGATTCTCGCTTCGGGTGCAAGAAGTCTTGAGTTCAATTCTTGAAATGCCCCCACAACTAACTATCAAATTGAAACATGAGATAATATGTTTTGAAATGTGTTCAAGAAATCATTCACATGGATATTTGAAAAAATGTAAACAAGAGAAGCTATATTTTAAATTATAATCAACATATGAAAATTATTCCGACCAGGGTACCACTTTCTATTTCATCATTTCTATCTCCTAGGAAGACGCGCCCAAGTAACCAATGAACAATAGCGCCTTCGAAGAAGAGGCGGAATGGAGAATAGGAGCAAGAGGAGCACAAAAATTTTAAGCGAATCAAGTAAGGAAGAAGGAACCGAAAGGCTAACCAATGAACAACCAGAAGGGCTAACCGAAGGCTAACTTCAAAGGAATTACAAACGAGGGATGGACAGATTCCCAGATTCACGATTGCTTAATCGGTGAACAACCAATAGGGCTAACCGAAGCCTGACTTCAAAGGCATTACAAAGGAGGGGGGGGCACAGACTCACATATTCTCGATTGCTCAGAGAATAGGAGCAAGAAGGACTCCAAAATTTTCCATGAGTCGAGTATGGAAGAAGGAACCCTAAGGGCTAATCGGAGGCTAACTTAAAAGGTCTTACAAAGGAGAGGCACAGAGAACTAACCGGAGCCTGGCTTCAAAGGCCTTACATAGGAGGGGGCACAGGGGCACAGATTCTCGATTGCTTAGAGAATAGAAGCGAGAAGGGCCCCAAAATTTTCAGTGAGTCGAGTAAGGAAAAAGGAACTAGAAGGGCTAACTGGAGCCTGACTTCAAAGTCCAAGGAGGGGGGCACATATTCATAGATTCTCGATTGTTTAACTGATGAACAACCATAAGGGCTAACCGGAGCGACTTCAAGTGCCTTACAAAGGAGGGGGCACAGACTCACAAATTCTCGATTACTTAACCGGTGAACAACAAGAAAAGCTAATCAGAGCCTAACTACAAAGGCCTTACACAGGGAGCTAACCGTAGCCTGACTTCGAAGGCCTTACAAAGGAGGGGGATACAGATTTACAGATTCTTGATTTCTCGGAGAATAGGAGCGAGAAGAGCACCAAAAGTTTTAGCGACTCAAGTAAGGAATATGGAACCAGAAGGGCTAACAAGAGCCTAACTTCAAATGCCTTACACACGAGGGGCACAGATCAACAGATTCTCAATTGTTTAGCCAGTGAATAACCAAAAGGGCTAATCGGAGCCTAAATTCAAAGGCCTTACAAAGGAGGGGGCAAAGATTCACAGATACTCAATTTCTTAACTATTGAACAACCAGAAGGGCTAACTGGAGACTAACTTCAAAGACCTTATGATATGAACCACGACCAAAGAATTTCCATACCTCAAGGTCCAATTACAAGGACGAGAGCCAAGAAGCTACAACAAACCTTATACACTTATATTCAAGCTATGGTGAGCTCATCAAAGGAAATTCTAGAAGATGTTGGAGACCTCCCTTATATGTTGTACAAAGTTGAGCTTCAAGAAAGAGATAAATTAAATGCACTTTAAATTGCATTTAATGAACTCAGCTGAATTTATGAAACTAGTCCAAGAATGACTAATAAGCACATTTCATTCATTGCACTATTTAATTATAATTTAAATATTTGTTTGTCATATTTAAGCTAGTTTTAAATTTAGAAGTTAAGGTTATATTGTAACCCTCATAGGTTACCATATTTCACCATTAACTAGCCATTTTAATATGAAGGTTATGGGTATTTCTCATTTACTAGCCATTTTAATATGAAGGTTATGGGTATTTCTCATTTACTAGCCCATTTAATTTGGGAGTTATGTATCACATAGGTTAAGGTTGTAAAGGCTATATAAAGCCTTCTTTTCTTTGATTAGGGACATCAGATTTTGAGATTAAGAAAGATTTCTATTTTACCTTTGTTGAGAGCTAAGTTTTTCTTTGCAAATTCTTGTGTTTAGAACTTGCATGCTAGAGTCATTCGAGTGGTATTTGAAATCTCTTGTGGAGTGATTCGACTCACGAGTTTAGAAACAAGTTTTCTTTACTCTTGATCTTGATCATCAAGGTAATCCGTTCCATACTTTCCCTTGAGTTGATTCCATATCACCTTACAAAGAAGGGGGGCACAAATTCACAGATTCTTGATTGCTTAACCGGTGAACAACTAGAAGGGCTAACCGGAGCATGACTTCAACGGTCGTACAAAGGAGGGGGCACAGATTCACACATTCTTGATTGCTCTGATCACCCAATAGTATTTTTACATAAGTCATTTGTCGTCAGAATCCTATTAGGGAAGATGCGCCCAAGTAATCGATGAACAATAGTCTTCAAAGAAGAGGTGGAACGGAGAATAAGAGTGAGAAGGGCACCAAAATTTTTAGCAAGTTGAGTAAGGAGGAAGGAACCAGAAGGGCTAACCGGTGAACAACCAGAAGGGCTAAACGGAACCTGACTTCATAGGCCTTAAAAAGGAAGGGGCACAAATTCAAAGATTCTTGATTGCTCTAATCTCCCAATAGTAGTTTTACACATGTCATCACAATCCTATTAGGGAAGATGCGCCCAAGTAACTGGTGTTCAATAACCTTCAAAGAATTGGGGGAACGGAAAATAGAAGTGAGAAGGGCACCGAAATTTTCAACGAGTCGAGTAAGAAAGAAGGAACCAGTAGGATCAATTTTCGGTCCGGTTTAAACTCAAATTTGAGACTTACTAGCCCAAATTCTATCTGTGATAAAAAACCTTTCGTGGCCCATCCCTCATTCGCAACCTGCATCCAACCAGTGACTTTTCCAACCTACACGCATGCTCCTTGCCCAGATCACGTAGATAGTCAGAAGATTCGGCCCACAACCTGACGGAAGCCATGACCAGTGCATTAATCCTTGACATGAACTTCGACCCCAAACTCCTAGTCATGCCACTCTCATGTGCAGCCCGCATGCCAAGTGTCACAATCGCACTTTTGCAGAAATGGGATAGCGAATGTGCGACATTTTTTCTAACCCAGTGAACAAGTCAATTGTGCAAAATTTGGACTGCACAGACAATAATCGCGTATCCTCGAGCCTCAAGTCACGTTTGAGAGAAATATTTTAGAAAACGTGAGCGAGGAAAATATGTTGAAAACAACTTTAAAGAAAGCAATGTCATAAGCTAGTCAAGTAAGGAATATGGAACCAGAAGGGCTAACAAGAGCCTTAAAGATTCTAAGGAGGGGCACGGATTCAAAGATTATAAAGAGGGGGCAGGGGGCAGGGGTTCAAAGATTCTAAGGCCTTACAAGGGAGGGGCACAAATTCAAAAATTCTAAGGCCTTACTGATATGATAAGGAATCACTACAAGGGGAGTAAGATTCGGATTACCTTGTTGATCGAATATCTCAAGGCAAGAACATTGTTTGAGATTCGAATCACTCTACAAGCAAGATCGATCATGTCTAGCTTGAATGATTCTTATTGATCAAATATCTCAACGCAAGAACACTTGTTTGAGATTCGAATCACTCCACAAGCAAGATCGATCATGTCGAGCTTGAATGATTCTACATGCAACCTAAACTACATAGAATTGCAAAGAAATTTAGCCATTGGCTAAAGAGAGCACAAATGCTTCTTTTAATATATATTCCAAGTCCCCTTACAACATACATGGCTTTATATAGCCTCAAAATGAAACTATTAAAGGCATTCCAAGAGTTGTAACATTCATACTTTATGGATTAACAATTATGTAATTGTAACCTAAAGTAAATAAAAAGCTTAAAATATATTAATGAAATACAATAACTCTAAATTGTAACCTACCCAAAATTTATAACAATACTTCTTCTTCAATGTGGCATGAATTGGAATATCTTTTTGATAATTTCAACAACATTGCATCTTCATTGAAGTATATTGTATGATTGATGTCTCTTGGTTCATATCACTTACAGAGGAGAGGAGCACATATTCAAAGATTCTAAGGCCTTATAGAGGAGAGGAGAGGAAGGGTCACAGATGCTGATATGGAATCAACCCAAGGGAATGTATGGAACAGATTACCTTGATGATCAAGATCAAGAGTAAAGAAAACTCGTTTCTAAACTCGTGATTTGAATCACTCCACAAGAGGTTTGATCAATACCACTTGAATGACTCTAGCATGCAAGTTCTAAACACAAGAATTTGCAAAGAAAAACTTAGCTCTCAACAAAGCTAATGTAGAAATTCTATTCTTAATTCCAAAATATGATGTCTCTAATCAAAGAAAAGAAGGCTTTATATAGCCTTTACAACCTTAACCTATGTGATATATAACTCCCAAATTAAATGGGCTAGTAAATGAGAACTACCTATAACCTCCATATTAAAATGGCTAGTTCATGGTGGAATATGGTAACCTATGTGGGTTACAATATAACCTTAACTCCTATATTTAAAACTAGCTTAAATATGACCAACAAATATTTAAATTATAATTAAATAGTGCAAGGAATGAAATGTGCTTATTAGTCATATTTGAAATAATATCATAAATTCAGCTGAGTTCATTAAATGCAACTTAAAGTGCATTTAATTCATCTCTTTCTTGAAGCTCAATTTTGCACAACACATAAGGGAGGTCTCCAACGTCTTCTAGAATTTCCTTTGATGAGCTCACCATAGCTTGAATATAAGTGTATAAGGTTTGTTGTAACTTCTTGGCTTTCATCCTTGTAATTGGACCTTGAGGTATGGAAGTTCCTTGGTTGTGATTCATATCAGATGCCTTACCGAGGAGAGGAGCACATATTCAAAGATTTTAAGGCATGAAGGCTTTACTGAAGAGAGGAGCAAAGATTCAAAGATTCTAAGACCTTACAGAGAGGAGAGGAGCATTCTAAGGCTCTAAGGCCTTACAAAGGAGAGGAGGATACTAAGGCTCTAAGGCCTTACGGAGGAGCGGAGATTCTAAGGTCTTACAGAGGAGAGAAGCACAGATTCAAAGATTCTAAGGCCTTATAGAGGAGACGAGGAGATGAGGATTCTAAGGCTCTAAGGCCTTAAAGAGTAGAGAAGCACAGATTCAAAAATTCTAAGGAGGGTGGCACAGATTCAAAGATTCTAAGTAGGGGGCACGGATTCAAAGATTCTAAGGAGGGTGGCACAGATTCAAAGATTCTAAGTAGGGGATTCGGATTCAAAGATTCACAGATTCAAAGATTCTAAGGCCTTACAGAGAAGAGAAGGGGGGCATATGATATGATATCAACCCAAGGGAAAGTATGGTACGGATTACCTTGTTGATCGAATATCTCAAGGCAAGAACATTATTTGAGATTCGAATCACTCCACAAGCAAGATCAATCATGTCTAGCTTGAATGATTCTTGTTGATCAAATATCTCAACGCAAGAACACTTGTTTGAGATTCGAATCACTCCACAAGCAAGATTGATCATGTCGAGCTTGAATGATTCTACATGCAACCTAAACTACATAGAATTGCAAAGAAATTTAGCCATTGGCTAAAGAAAGCACAAATGCTTCTTTTAATATATATTCCAAGTCTACTTACAAATACAACATACATGGCTTTATATAGCCTCAAAATGAAACTATTAAAGGCATTCCAAAGTTGTAACATTCATACTTTATGGCCATAATTAACAATTATGTAATTGTAACCTAAAGTAAATAAAAAGTCTTAAAATATATTAATGAAATACAATAACTCTAAATTGTAACCTACCCAAAATTTATAACAATGAAACTTCTTCTTCAATGTGGCATGAATTGAAATATCTTTTTGATAATTTCAACAACATTTTCTTCACATCTTCATTGAAGTATATTGTATGATTGATGTCTCTTGGTTCACATCATTCTCCACTTCTTCAAGAGGATTCGTCCTCGAATCTATTTGTGAAACTTTGCTGCAAAAAATAAGTTATGGAAATACAAATGACCTCACAACACTCTCTCACGTGTATACACTCAAGGGATTTTATGTCACCCTATTTGCACTCATTTACACAAATGAAGCTCTCATTCTCACCTCTCAAAATTTTCAATAGAGCCAAGATTCGATTTTAAACTCTAGGTCGATTAAAACTAAAAAGATAAAAACAAATAAAAATCAAATTAAAAAAAAACGCAAAGGAAACATATATCCGATCTTGAGCCTGAAGCTCTGATACCAAATGATATGATATCAACCCAAGGGAAAGTATGGTAGGGATTACCTTGTTGATAGAATATCTCAAGGCAAGAACATTGTTTGAGATTCGAATCACTCCACAAGCAAGATCGATCATGTCTAGCTTGAATGATTCTTGTTGATCAAATATCT
Organism: Cucurbita ficifolia; assembly: GCA_033971965.1. NCBI lineage: Eukaryota > Viridiplantae > Streptophyta > Magnoliopsida > Cucurbitales > Cucurbitaceae > Cucurbita > Cucurbita ficifolia. The sequence goes on along the minus strand of CM066975.1, from coordinate 7,736,355 downwards.
CAACGCAAGAACACTTGTTTGAGATTCGAATCACTCCACAAGCAAGATTGATCATGTCGAGCTTGAATGATTCTACATGCAACCTAAACTACATAGAATTGCAACGAAATTTAGCCATTGGCTAAAGAAAGCACAAATGCTTCTTTTAATATATATTCCAAGTCTACTTACAAATACAACATACATGGCTTTATATAGCCTCAAAATGAAACTATTAAAGTCATTCTAAGAGTTGTAACATTCATACTTTATGGCCATAATTAACAATTATGTAATTGTAACCTAAAGTAAATAAAAAGTCTTAAAATATATTAATGAAATACAATAACTCTAAATTGTAACCTACCAAAAATTTATAACAATGAAACTTCTTCTTCAATGTGGCATGAATTGAAATATCTTTTTGATAATTTTAACAACATTTTCTTCACATCTTCATTGAAGTATATTGTATGATTGATGTCTCTTGGTTCATATCAGCATATATGCCTTTTAGAGGAGAGGAGCACAAATTCAAAGATTTTAAGGCTCTAAGAACTTAGAGAAGAGAGTTGCATAGATTCAAAGATTCTAAGATCTTACCGAGGAGACGAAGAGAGGAGGATTCTAAGATTCTAAGGCTCTAAAGCCTTAAAGAGTAGAGAAGCACAGATTCAAAGATTCTAAGTTGGAGGGCAAGATTCTAAGGAGGGGGAACAAGTTCAAAGATTCTAAGGGGCACATAATCAAAGATTCAAAGATGCTAAGGCCTTCCAGAGGAGGGGGAGCATATTCAGATTCAAAGATGCTAAGGCCTTACAAAGTAGGGAGACAGATTCAGATTCAAAGATTCTAAGATCGAGTTACCTAGGTGACGATCACATCTCCTCGTTGCACAATCTCCCTTATGAGATGATATTTGCGCTCAATATGTTTTCCTCGCTTATGGCTTCTTGGTTCTTTAGAATTTGCAACTGCTCCACTGTTATCACAATAAAGAGTGATAGGCAGATGCATATTTGGAACGACTTCCAAATCAGTTAAGAACTTCCTAAGTGATATGAACCAAGAGACATCAATCATACAATATACTTCAATGAAGATGTGAAGAAAATGTTGTTGAAAATATCAAAAAGATATTCCAATTCATGCCACATTGAAGAAAAAGTTTCATTGTTATAAATTTTGAGTAGGTTGTAATTTAGAGTAATTTATAGTTATTGTATTCATTAATATATTTTAAGACTTTTTATTTCATTTAGGTTACAATTAATTATGGCCATAAAGTTTGAATGTTACAACTCTTGGAATGCCTTTAATAGTTTCATTTTGAGGCTATATAAAGCATGTATGTTGTATTTGTAAGTAGACTTGGGAAATATATTAAAAGAAGCATTTGTGCTTTCTTTAGCCAATGGCTAAATTTCTTTGCAATTCTATGTAGTTTAGGTTGCATGCAGAATCATTCAAGCTCGACATGATCAATCTTGCTTGTGGAGTGATTCGAATCTCAAACAAGTGTTCTTGCGTTGAGATATTTGATCAACAAGAATCATTCAAGCTAGACATGATCGATCTTGCTTGTGGAGTGATTCGAATCTTTGCCTTGAGATATTCGATCAACAAGGTAATCCGAATCTTACTCCCCTTGTAGTGATTCCTTATCTTATCAACTAAGCCATACAGATTCTTTCGCTGCTTCACAAGCAACAACGTACTCAGCATCCATGGTGGAATCAGCAATGCAACCTTGCTTTATGCTTCTCCATATTATTGCTCATCTGTTCAGAGTGAAAACAGATCTCGATGTCGATTTCCTCGAATCGATATCGGTCTGAAAATCTGAGTCAGTGTACCCTGTAAGGATCAAATCCTTAGCGTCGTACATTAGCATATAATCCCTCGTTCTCCTAAGATACTTGAGGATATTTTTAATGGCAGTCCAATGAGCATGTCCCGGATTGGACTGATATCTGCTGACAATTCCCACAGCATAGCATATGTCGGGTCGGGTACACAACATGGCATACATCAGACTACCGACTGCTGATGCATAGGGAATATGTCTCATATCCTCAACTTCTTGAGGTGTCTTAGGACTTTGTTCCTTCGACAAATAAACTCCATGCTTGAAAGGTAATAATCCTTTCTTGGAGTTCTGCATCTTATATCGAACCAACATTTTGTCGATGTATGATGCCTGAGACAATGCTAGTGTTTTGTTCTTGCGATTCCGAACAATTTGGATTCCAAGAACAAACTGAGCCTCTCCCACATCATTCTCAATGAGTAGGATATCGTCAACGTACAACACTAGGAAAACTACTATAGAGTTGACTATCTTCTTGTAAACACAAGGTTCGTCAACATTTTGTTTAAAGCCATAAGATTTGATCGCAGTATCAAACCTTATATTCCAAGATCGAGATGCTTGCTTCAACCCATAAAGGGATCTTTTAAGCTTGCAAACCTTTTGCTCGTGATCCTGTTCAATGAACCCCTCTGGTTGAGCCATATAGATACTCTCCTCAAGATTGCCGTTTAGAAAGGCTGTCTTGACATCCATTTGCCAAATTTCATAATCATAAAATGTGGCAATAGACGAGTATTCTAATCGATTTAAGCATAGCAATAGGAGAGAAGGTTTCTTCATAGTCCACCCCCTCTCTTTGGGTATAACCTTTTGCTACAGTCGAGCTTTAAAGGTCTGTACCGTACCGGCTTGGTCTCGTTTCCTCTTGTAGATCCATTTGCAACCAATAGGTTTTATCCATCTGGTTGATCTACAAGTTTCTAAACTGAATTGAAGTACATTGACTCCATTTCAAGATTCATGGCTTTGATCCACTAATCTGTATCTTCATCATTCATTGCTTGTTTATAGGTCAATGGATCCTCAACGCCATCATCAAGTATGATGACTTGTGTTTCTTCCAAACTCAAGTAACGCCAACAATGCTATCTTTTGGTTTGATCCACTAATCTCTATCTTTTGGTTCATATCATTCTCCACTTCTTCAAGGATTCGTCCTCGAATCTATTTATGAAACTTTGCTGCAAAAAATAAGTTATTGATAAGCGCCAATAATGCTAGATTTTGCAAAGTTAGGGGTCCTTCTTGAATCCTTACAATGTTCACAGAGAAAGCTAACTTAACGGATTGATTCCAACCAAGAGTTGATTAGAAGATGAATGACTCTTAGATCGAACTTGGAATCTATGATGGTCACTCTTAGATTCCAAGACGACTCACTCCAGAATTAGCTTGATCAAAACTAATTCAATGAATCGGTTTAAGCATCAAACCTAAAGCAAGGTTTGAAAAACAATAACACCAAAAAGGTATTAAGAAAAACACAAAGGTTTTGTTTGTATTCAACAATTGATCCTCAAGCATGAATATTACATGCCTTTAAATAGGCTAAAATGATAACCCAAACATAATAAAGTTCATTTACAAACTACAAACTACAACTACCAATAAAAGCTAGTAAATACAAATCGAAGAAAATAAGGCATTCTTAAATTGTCTTAATTGGTAGTTCAACTACCAAAGGCAAAGTCTTCTAATCACTTTCCAATGTCAGCCACTCCACTATTTTCTTGATTTGATACTTGAATCTTCTTTGTATAGCTTCTTGTAATTGCTCATTCGAATCCGCAAATGATCAGCTGTCGGATTCGTATCATCCCCCTTTCTTTAAAAGGATTTGTCCTAAAATCAAAGTCGTCATTTCCTTCTTGATAAGAACTGAATATTGTTTTCTTTTTTCTTTTTCTTGTTCTTTTTTGTTTTCTTTTCTAATTTCAATTGGTCACAATGTACTTCATATGGAGACAATGGAAGTAAAGTAAATTTCTTCCCACACAAAGTAAAAGTATACTTGTTCATCAAACCATCAAATTTTACCTTTCTATCATATTGCCAAGATCGGCCGAACAAGATGTCCCGCGCATGCATTGATATGACATCACAAAGAACTTCATCTTTATATCTTCCAAGAGTAAAAGAAATAAGTGCTTGGGAGTTCACCTTAATTTCTTCTTTGTTTGTCAACCATTGAAGTTTGTATGGTTTTGGATGGGGATGGACAGAAAGTTGAAGTCTTTTTACAAGGAAACTGCTTACCACATTTGTGCAACTTCCACTATCAATCACCAAGCTGCATGGATTTCCTTTAATCAAACATCTTGTGTGGAAAAAATTTTCACTTTGATCTTCAAATTTCTCTTCCTTGATTTGAACATTGAGTACCCTCCTTGTGATCAAAGATATGGAATTACCTTCTTCAACATACTCATCATCATATGCTGCGATTTCTTCCTCAAGCTGTGAATCATTTTCCTCACATTCATCATCTGAATCAAGTATACCATTCCTTATCACCATAACTCTCTTATTAACACACTTTTTGCTCATGTGTCCAAATCCTTTGCACTTCCAACATTGAATAGAACTAGACTTCTCCTTTACCATCTTTGAAGCTTCATTCTTTTTACCATTGGAACTTTCAGCATCCACTCTTTTAGCAGCCACAAACTTTTCTTTTGGAGAACTGATTAATAGAGCTCACGTCATTGCTTCAAGATGGTATCAGAGCCTCGAATTTGAGAGGGAAGAGAAGTTAGTCAATCTTTAAGATTGGATGCTGAAATTCAGGAAGAGGATAAGAAATTCAGAGAAATTTGGAGTATGTGATAGTTGAGCGGCTAGCCCTTGTGTTCCAGGTGGTAAGACGCGGAAAGCGCAGTAAGTCCGTTGGCAAGCTTGGGTGCTCAGTCATACGAAAGATTTCAAAGAAGATTTTATCAACAACCTGACACCTATATTAGAGACAAACGAAGATTGACAACTTGTCAGACACTTACCAAAGGCTCCCATGTGAATTATCAGTTTTTGTCTTTGTTAATTATTAGTCTACTTTAAGTCTTTTCCTACTTTTAGAAAAAACAGATATCGCAGGGGTCCTGTCCTGTTAGGTTTAATCTTATCTGTTAGTTTACGTTTTTCAAATTTAATTTCAAATCCGAAATCTATAAAAAGACTTCATCAATGTAAAGAGAGGCATCGATCGACCGATAACACTCTCTTGAAAATCAATCGAGAAATTCAAAAAAGAATTATCTATCTATCTATCTTTTGTCTCCCATATTTTCATCTTATGAACGAATTTCTGAGAAAACTCAGAAAATCAAACCATTTCAAATGTTCTATTGAAGAAGAAGAAAGTTCAAATGAACATCGAAGAGGAGAAAATCTCACCATCTCAAATACTGTCAATCAAGAATACCAGATTGCCAGAATCGGTGATCAACTCCAAAATTGGACTATTCCAAAGGTAGATCCTAAAACTATCTACCAAATTTCAACCTTCAATTTTACTCAAAGATCATGCATCAAATTTTCAGAGAAAAATATCCCAATTGATAGCAATAGGGAATCTCTGAATCTTTTCTCAAAGTCTCTTATACTCCAACATCGTGAAGAATTTAACTACCTTCACGTTGGTCTTGTTCAAGTCGCTGTAAAACCATTGTTTAGACTTGGATTAGATATTCCAGTCCTTATCTCCCTACGAGATAAAGAACATGAAAACTTCTCAAATTCTTTACTAGGAATGGTTCAATCTAATTTAGAGAATGGACCAGTCTATTTCAATTGTTATCCAAATTTTACTTTGTCGCTCAATGACCCACACATATTATCAGCCCTTATGTTGGACTTACAGTCAAAAAATTTGAACATCAAGGCTGAAACTCATTCTTCAGTCGTCATATTCAGGGTTTATTATAAGCTCATGAATACAAATATTTCTCCAAGAGCCTTAAGATCCTCTCCAAAAGGATCAACCATGCTCATAGAAGCAAACATTGGAAAGTCTTCGGTGACTGTTCCAAAAACCCTTTCTTGAGATCAAATAACCAGAAATACTCTCTGGAAAATAGAAGATGCAAATCTTCCAAAAAGAAGAGAATCTCAAAACCCAGTTCAAATCATCGAACATGACAACGGAAACGTTAAAATAAAATTCAGCGAGGAACCTTCGTCAGATTCGAAAGTAAAAGAATTCTTGAACTCTCTCGACCAAGCACTTCAGGAGTTTCAAGATCAATGTATGACCCCTTAAAAGTAAAGGAGGTCAATTATGATCAAAGAAGGGCATCGATCCACTACGAGGATGGCTCAAAATCTCCAACCCATACTGATATGGATACTCAATCTGTCTACGAAAATCAGCTAAATGTCATCAGAGCTGATTTCCAGATAGACAAGGAGTTTCTAAAAGCAGATTTTATGTCAGCTACCAACTCTTCAAAAAGAAATGTCTTCTTTCAAACCTACCAAGAAGCTGAGCGAAATGAATTAAGGGCTCAATGATATTCTCATATGGAAGCCATAGAAGAAAATATATCATTCTTTGAATGGTTTGAAGAAAATATTTTGCAGATATGCACCTTGACTCAGAAAAGCTGGAAGACTACCAGAAGAGGCGAGGTATATTCAAAACATCCTCCATTGGAAGAAATCGAATTTGACAACTACTACGGAGAGATGGTCAAAGCCAGTCCTTTCAAAAATATTCCAGAAGGACTAGAAAAGGGTAATCCGACTCTAAAGGATATCAAGAATATCCAGCATCAAAACAATTATTCAAATAAGATCTTATCCACGATAGCTACTCAAATTGAGAGTATCGAGGGAAAAATCTCGAAAAAATATGGTACTCAGCAGGAACAAGCAAGCTGCTCTGTACCAAGGATTGATGAGTCAATCCCAATACTCAGACCAGCAAACCTCGACATATTTACGAAGAGGGTTTCAAAAGAAGAGGCTGCAATGGCCAAAATAGAAGAAAAATTGGATAGGATTCTAAATCCTGGAATAACACCTCAAGATTCATCTGTCAATGTCGTTAACCATTACGACGAGATCTAGGAATCCGAAGATGAGATTGTAAATGAGATAGAAGAACCTCTATACAATCGAATTGAAAGGATCTCTAGAAGAAATCAAAATAATACCAGTAATCAGAAAAACTGGTATCCTCAACCGTCTTTTCTGGATATTCAATTTGAAGAAAAGACGCTACAAACTCAAGCTCATTATGACGGTCTAGCAATCTATGAATGGAATATCAATGGATTGTCCGACTATCTGATAATGAATGTTGTCAATGAGATGATGATGGTCGCAGGCGCGTATAAATTACAGGGCCATAAATCCGACCATCAAATAGCTCAAGTCCTAGTAACCGGATTCACCGGACAACTCAAAGACTGGTGGGCAAATATCTTGACGAATCAACTCGCCAACAGATATTAAACCACTATGCTATTAGGCCAACTACTCAAATCATTAAAGAAGAAAGTCCATCATCCAGGACCGAGGTACAATACGAAAGGATAGAGGATGCTGTCAACACCCTCATCTATACACTTATAGAATTCTTCGTAGGCGACCCCCTGAAATACCAGGAGAGATCCGCTGAAATACTCATGAACCTAAAATGCCCAACCTTAGGCGATTTTAGGTGGTACAAAGATATGTATTTCAACAAAGTTCTCATTAGAACAGACAGTTCGTTGGAATTCTGGAAGGAGAATTTTATAAATGGACTACCAATACACTTCTCAAGAAGGATCAAAGACGGTCTTAAGGCAAAGTATAATGGAACAATTCCATGGCAAACTTTGTCATACGGATCCATAGCATCATTCATCATAGAAGAAGGACTCAGGCTTTGCAATGAGTCAAGGATTCAAAACAAGCTCAATTCTTCAATATCAAACAGAAAAGAGCTTGGAAGATTTTGCGATCAAAACGTATCCAAAATCATATAGCTCATACAGGCTTAGAGAAAAATATTGGAGTAGACCCGTGCAATCTCAAAAGCCAACGTATTCAAAGAAAAGATATACCCCTACAACGTCCCAAAGAAGCAAAAAAAAGCAAACTTGCTTTAAATGTCGGGAGGAAGGACACTATGCCAATAAGTGTCCGATCAGAGGAAAGATCAATGAGTTGGATATTGATCAAGAGCTGAAGAATCAGCTACTACGACTAGTTCTAACAGACTCGGAACAATCCAGCGAGGGAGAAATCCTCGAACTACAAGAAGAATCCGATTCATATTCCAATACAGAGTACGAATCAGAACAGGAAGGAAAAAGGACGTGCGAAGGATGCATAAATGTCCTTACAAAAGATCAAGAGATTCTACTCGAAGTGGTAGAGAAAATTCAAGATCAAGAAATTCAGCAAAAAAATTGCTCAAAGACTTAGAGATGCTATGATGGTCTCTAAACCATCAGAAAGGGAAGAAAAAAATCCCTACAGACTCCAATCAGTTCTTCAAAGGTTCGAAAAACCTAGAGAACTAACTACCCAAGACCTTCAAAGAGAGATTAATAATCTCAAACAAGAAGTACAAGCATTAAGATCTGAAACAAGGTCAGAATCTTATATGCTTCGCCAAGAAATTCTCAAACTTCAGGAAAGACTGCCCGAACAAAAGGAAACGGCGCAACCAAACCTAGACGAAGATGATTTTCAAAGTTCCTTCGTTGGAGCCATCACCACTTTTCAATACCAAAAATGGTACGCTCTCGTTACCCTGAAAATTTATGATTTCAAAATAATATTAAAGGCGAAGATATAGGAGTCGATCAAAATTGCATTCAAGAAGGTCAACCTACAAAGTATTTTGAAAAAACTACTGAAAGCCTTAGAGGTGCAAACAACAACAGACTCAAAATTAAGTATAAATTATCAAAAGTCCATGTTTGTAATGATGAAATTTGCTTCGTAAATTCCTTCCTTCTAGTAAAGAACTTAGGACAAGAATTAATTCTAGGTACTCCTTTCGTTACTCAATTATACCCTTTCAAACTAACTGAAAAGGGGTTAGAATCAAAAGCCTTAGGAAAGAAGATAAAATTTAAAAGGATAAGTGAGATAAATAATCTTCAAAAGAATACCATTATTCAGTCCATAAATGTATTAAATTACAAAGAAAGGAAAATCTCTTTTCTAAAAGAAGAGATTTCATTCAAAAGAATAGAAGAACGGCTTCAAAGTAAGATTGTTCAGTCTAAAATCAAAACTTTACAAGACCAAATAGAAAGGGAAATCTGTTCTACTATCCCTTATGCCTTTTGGAATAGGAAGCAGTTAATCTTCCTTATATCAAAAACTTCGAGGAGAAAAATATTCCCACGAAGGCCCGACCTATTCAAATGAATAAAGAATTACTAACATTCTGCAAAGCAGAAATTAATGATCTTTTGCAGAAGGGTCTTATTAGGCCATCCAAGAGTCCCTGGTCATGCGCGGCTTTTTACGTCAACAACCAAGCAGAGAAGGATCGTGGAGTCCTACGACTCGTAATAAACTACAAACCCTTAAATAAGGTTTTGGAATGGATTAGATATCCAATTCCAAATAAATCAGATTTGATGCAAAGTATTTTCAAAATTTGATATGAAGTCAAGATTTTGGCAAATCCATATTTCAGAAAAAGACGAGTACAAAACGGCTTTCAACGTCCCTTTCGGACAATACGAATGGAACGTTATGCCAATTGGGCTAAAAAATGCTCCACCCGAATTTCAAAAAATTATGAATGATATTTTCAATCCTTTTCAAGACTTTTCAATTATTTATATTGACGATGTTCTGATTTTTTCTCCAAACATCGATCAACATTTTAAGCATCTTCAAACATTTTTGACAATCGTCAAAAGAAATGGTTTAGTCATGTCTAAACCAAAAATTAAACTTTTCCAAACAAAAATCCGTTTTCTTGGATTTGAAATTCATTTGGGTCTAATTAAACCCATTCAAAGATCCATTGATTTGCCTCAAATTTTCCGGATCAAATCACGGATAAAACCCAACTCCAAAGATTTTTGGGATGTCTCAATTATGTGTCTGATTTCCTTCAAAATATCAGACCCATTTGCAAACCACTTCTTTAGAGGCTCAAAAAGAATCCAAAGGCCTGAACTGAACGACACACCAAAACATTCCAAAAAATCAAATCCCTTGTCAAATCAATTCCATGTTTGTCTCTGATACACCCGAAGGCTAGTTTAATAGTGGAGACCGACGCATCCGATATAGGATCTGGAGGAATCCTGAAACAGTCATTTGACAAGAAAGAATCCATTGTCCGTTTTCATTCGGAGATATGGAGAATTCTACTAAAAACTACTCAACCGTGAAGAAATAAATACTTTCAATAGTATTTGTGTACAAAAATTCGAACTGATTTAATTAACAAAAACTTTGTTATGAAAACAGATTCGAGAGCATCCAAATTTATTTTAGAAAAGGATGTGAAGAATCTCGTATCAAAACAAATTTTTACTAGATAGCAAGCGATATTATCTTTCTTCGACTTTCAAATTTTGCCTATAAAAGGGATCGAAAACCCCTTGGCAGACTACCTATCAAGAGAGTTCCTACTCTCAAAGAAACACTCTCCTTAACTACTCTTCTTCATCCCTGAGATGACAGAAAAGAAGACGGTGGAAAAAGGGAAGAAGCCCATTGCTTCTTCGAGCACCCCTACTCCAATGACATCTGACAGTTATGCGATGGATGCTGGTTTCACACTAGTGACCAGGTCTAAAGTAAAACTTGCTCAAAGACAAACAGAGGTTATCACTCTGACGAGGCCTTCTGCCTCTTAAACACAGCCATCTGCCGCTACTCCATCCAGACCTACTGTCTCTTCCATTTCAAAGGGACCTTCAGTCCCCTCAACCTACTCGGCGCGGTTGTTCTCGTTCGATTTTCTCCAGTTCCTGAAATCAGGATTCATTTTTAAAAATCTGTATCCCTACCAGAAGCTCTAGTAGAGCCAGAATACGATGATCCAAAGATCAGCGAGGTCGTTAAAAAAACCTATCCATCGGGATTTTTCTATATCCCGGAAGACTTTCATAAGACTAGAAGGTTTTATGAATTCATTTTGGTCGACACCAAGTCTGTCGAGATTAATCATATTCAGAGTTGCGATGATCTTTCAAAAATCGCATACTCAAAATTAAAAATCTTCAAAGTAATGAATCCGACGTACTGGAATCAAGATCCGTACACAGAGAAAACCTTTTCAAAACCTTTTGTTCCTCATTCTTTCTCCTATAGAGATTATCAGACGGCATGGTTCAATGTCATTTGGTATCAAAATTACGAGCACTCGTGGTTCATTCAATTTTGCCAGAATGCTCACAAAATTAATTATCCATTTTGATTTATCAAATGGTGGAATATCTTTAGATCTGCCAAAGATATATTTCTCGTTCCTATACAGAAATCGTTTCATTACTTCGTTCAAAATATCTTCAAACTCCATTTCCATTGGCTATGCGCTTTAGTGTATATTTTCAAATTCCTTGGATTCTAACTTGGAATTTACAAATAAAGGAAACTGAGGATCAAGTAAAACAGGTCTTCAAAGTAATCAAATGGTGAGATAAATACACTTACACCTACGCAATCTCAAAGCAGTTAAGGTCTTGTTATCTGAGAATGGCCACCTTCAAGATTTATCCAAAAAGAAAACCACAGAGTTTCTTTATTCAAAGTCTAGGCTGCTTGCCGCATTAGCCCAGACAACTTCAGAAGCTGATTTTCAAAAGCTTCTTCAAGAGGCCGCTTCAGTCGGTTCAACATCTTCTCCTTCTATAATAGAGGAAGAAGATACAATCTATGATGTCAATGAACTATTTTTGGATTCTTAATCACTTTGTTAAAAATCGGCATTTACAAATGACTGAATAGTTGTTAAACTACTTGTAAATAAAAATAAAATAAAATAAAATAAAATATAAAAAAAAATCTGTGGATGAATATGTGTTCTGACATATTCCTTCTCCCTTTATCTTATCTTTCTTTTTCAAAATTTGTCTTCCTGTACAAATTATTTGGCTTTTTTTCCCTTTTTCTTTTTCATCAATCTCTTAGATGAATATTGTAAATTAATTTTTCTTTTAACTTTTATGTATAGGTTGTCTCATGCTACTATTTACTTTCAACGTTCATATGGTATTTTGCATGTATTACTTTCACGTGGATGTAAATTAAACTAGGATAGAGATGAGAACCTAGAAGGATGGAAAGAATACATGAAGATAGAGATGGGGGAGTTAAACTCAAAATTCCACCCTTTTGTGGAATGGCAGATTCTGAAGCATACTTGCAATGGGAAAGAAAGATAGAGCATGTGTTTGATTGCAACACCTATAGTGAAAATAAGAAGATGAGACTTGTTATTACCGAATTTACAAATCATGCCGGTGATTGGTACCAACATCTCAAATCTGAGGGAAGAAAAGAAGAGGAGGATCCAATAGAGACTTGGGAAGAACTTAAAGAATCCATGAGAAAAAGGTACGTTCCGAAACATTATGAAAGAAATTTGAAAACTAAATTGAGAGGGTTGAGGCAAGGAACAAAAAGTGTTGCTGAATATTATCAAGAGATGGAGACTATGATGGAAAGAGCAAACATTCGAGAAGAAGAAGAAGACACCATGTCTAGATTCCTTGGAGGTTTGAGTAGAGAAATTGCTCATCTTGTTGACAGAAATTCACCACCATATCTAGAAGATATGTATCATTATGCTATCAAAATTGAAGACCAATTGAAGGAAGAAAAGGAGCATTAAAAAAGGTACACATCACGAACTAACACCTTTTCAAATTCTAAAACTTGGAACAAGGATAGTTTTTGTGAATAGAAATGAATCAATGTCTCCAAAAGAAAAGTTTGTGGCTGCTAAAAGAGTGGAGGCTGAGAGTTCCAATGGTAAAAAGAATGAAGCTTCAAAGGAGAAGTCTAGTTCTATTCAATGTTGGAAGTGCAAAGAGTTTGGACACATGAGCAAAGAGTGTGTTAATTTTATGGTGATAAGGAATGGTTATACTTGATTCAGATGATGAATGTGAGGAAAATGATTCACAGCTTGAGAATGAAATCGCAGCATATGATAGATGAGTATGTTGAAGAAGGTAATTCCATATCTTTGATCACAAAGAGGGTACTCAATGTTCAAATCAAGGAAGAGAAGTTTGAAGATGAAAGGGAAAATTTGTTCCACACAAGATGTTTGATCAAAGGAAACCCATGCAGCTTGGTGATTGATAGTGGAAGTTGCACAAATGTGGTAAGCAGTTTCCTTGTAAAAAGGCTTCAACTTTCTGTCCATCCCCATCCAAAACCATACAAACTTCAATGGTTGACAAACAAAAAAGAAATTAAGGTGAACTCCCAAGCTCTTATTTCTTTTACTCTTGGAAGATATAAAGATGAAGTCATTTGTGATGTTGTACCAATGCATGCGGGGGGACATCTTGTTCGGCCGACCTTGGCAATATGATAGAAAGGTAAAATTTGATGGTTTGATGAACAAGTATACTTTTACTTTATGTGGAAAGAAATTTACTTTACTTCCATTGTCTTCATATGAAGTACATTGTGAGCAATTGAAATTAGAAAAGAAAAGAAAAAAGAAAAAGAAAAAGAAAACAATATTCAGTTCTTATCAAGAAGAAAATGACGACTTTGATTTGAGGACAAATCCTTTTAAAGAAAGGGTGATACGAATCTGACAGCTGATCATTTGCATGGACTCGAAAGAGCAATTACAAGAAACAATACAAAGAAGATTCAAGTATCAAATCCAGAAAATAATGGAGTAGCTGACATTGGAAAGTGATTAGAAGACATACTTTTGATAGTTGAACTACCAATTAAGACAATTTATGAATGCCTTCTTTTCTGCAATTTGTATTTACTAGCTTTAATTGGAAGTTGAAGTTTGTAGTTGGTAGATGAACTTCATTATGTTTGGGTTATCATTTTAGCCTATTTAAAGGCATGTAATATTCATGTTTGAGCATCAATTGTTGAATACAAACAAAACCTTTGTGTTTTTCTTAATATCTTTTTGGTGTTATTGTTTTTCAAACCTTGCTTTAGGTTTGATGTTTAAACCGATTCATTGAATTAGTTTTGATCAAGCTAATTCTAGAGTGACTCGTCTTGGAATCTAAGAGTGACCATCATAGATTTCAAGTTCGATCTAAGAGTCATTCATCTTCTAACCAACTTTTGGTTGGAATCAAACCGTTAAGTTAGCTTTCTCTGTGAACGTTGCAAGGATTCTAGAAGGACCCCTAACTTTGCAAAATCTAGCATTGTTGGCGCTTATCACAAGGTCATTAGAATATGTTGAGGATTTATATCAAGAATTGGGGTGGTATATGACCAACATACCCCTCTAAGAATTCTAAAATGTTATCAAGATTTTAAAGGATCCCAAGTGTTAAACATGTTTGAGGTATGAACTTTATGGAAATGACGAAACTACCCCTAAAGACCCTTTATAAGAATCAAAGTTTATTATGAATATCAAATGATAAGATGTGTAAAAAAAAACTGATTTTTAAGTATCCTGAGTTTTACTACATACAATAATATCCATTATACTTATGCAATATTAGTCTCAGAGGAGAGTTTTGTTAAGTCCCAACTTAATGTTACAAAGAAATTGGAGGAAATAATCCTCCTATGCACTACAATTGTAGGAGAAAATATTGAGAGGAAGCTTTGAGGTTAGTATAGGCAAATTGACCAATTATTGAATACTTTATCAAAGTTTGGAGTGTGTGACTTAAATGATAAAGTACTCATAAAGACTCATCAAGTCATGATTTAGTATAAGGAAGAAAACAAGTCACCTTGAAAAAAGTAGGAAGATTTGAATTAAGGCGGAATATTATATCTAAGTTATTCCAACATTAATATCAACCCAAGATGTTGATTTCAATAAAAAGCCTGAACCTTCAATCTGCTTGTAATTCTTAAGAGTATGGACAAGACAATTTAGTAAAGTTGAGGTAGACCGAGCCATAGGCATATGAACTACTAAGCAAGGACTTCACACTCTTCAGCATTTGTTCAGAGAGCGCAGTAGCTCAAATCATTAAGAGGAAAGAAATGGCTTACACGTAAATATATTGAACATCAAGAGCTTTCAGAAGTTAAGGAAATTGTTGGCCTCAGCCATAATATAAAGATGTGTTTGATGATATATGAAGGTTAGTAAATTTTAGTGATGTTATGAAGAGATAACTAGTTAGAGTACTAAGACAACTCAAAAAGTAAGCAGCCTACCTCATATTTACGAAAGGAACATGAGATTGATTTCCTCGCCCTTAATTACTCAAGATTGTAATCCACTCAAAATTTATAACAATGAAACTTCATTCTTCTTGAATGTGGCATGAATTGAAATATCTTTTGATAATTTCAACAACATTTTCTTTACATCTTCATTGAAATATATTGTATGATTGATGTCTCTTGGTTCATATCATTCTCCACTTCTTTAGAGGACCTCACAACACTCTCTCACGTGTATACACTCAAGGAATTTTAGGCCACTCTGTTTGCACTCATTTAAACAAATGAAGCTCTCATTCTCACCTCTCAAAAATTTCAATAGAGTCAAGATTGAATTTTAAACTCTGGGTCGATTAAAAACTAAAAAGATAAAAATAAATAAAAATCGAATTGAAAAAAAAACGCAAAGGAAACATATATCCGATCTTGAGCCTGAAACTCTGATACCAAATGATAAGATAAGGAATCACTACAAGGGGAGTAAGATTTGGATTACCTTGTTGATCGAATATCTCAAGGCAAGAACACTTGTTTGAGATTCGAATCACTCCAATAACAAGATTGATCATATCGAGCTTGAATGATTCTACATGCAACCTAAGCTACATAGAATTGCAAAAAAAAAAAAAAACTTAGTCATTGGCTAAAGGAAAGCACAAATGCTTCTTTTACTATATTTTCCAAGTATGGTGACAAATACAACACACATGTCTTTATATAGCCTCAAAATGAAACTATTAAAGATATTTCAAGAGTTACTAACTCTTAGTAATTCTTCGTAAGTGTGATCCGCCATTTTCAGACCTCAGAGATCGGCCCCAACAATGCTATTGAATGAAAAAGCCAAAGTTGGGAATGGATCTAGAAATTCTATCCATTTCTGGAGTTTGCATTGTTCCGACTCCCATGTTACGATCCTCCGAATGATTTATCAAAATTAAGTAAAGCAAGACAAGGTACATTGATTAATTTATCTTTCAGTTCATTGAATGCATTCTCTCGTTTTTCCTTCCATTCAAATTTCACATGCTTTTCAACAAGTTCATTCAATGGTGATGCTATGCTACTTAAATCCTTAATGAATCTCCTATAGAAACTAGCCAAACCATGAAAAGATCTTACCTCGGTTGCATTTGTGGGTGTTGGTCATTCTCTAATAGCTTTTACCTTTTCTTCATCAACTTGTACTCCATTCTTTCCAACTAAGAACCCTAGGAAGTTGACTTGGTCTAGACAAAAACTGCACCTTTTGAAGTTGGCATAAAGCTTTTCTTCTCTAAGTTTAAACAACATTTTCTTAACGTGCAAAATATGATCATTCAAGCTTTTTGAGTAAACAAGGATATCATCAAAGTATACAACAACAAATTTTTCTATATAGTCTCTCAAAACATGATTCATTAGCCTCATAAAAGTACTTGGTGCATTTGTAAGGCCAAACGGCATAACGAGCCACTCATAAAGCCCAAACTTTGTTTTGAAAGCCGTTTTCCACTCATCTCCCACATTCATTTGAATTTGATGATAACCACTTTTAAGATCTATTTTTGAAAACAGATTAGCACCATATAATTCATCTAAAATGTCATCCAATCTAGGAATAGGATGTCGATACTTTACCGTTATCTTGTTGATGGCTCGACAATCAACACACATCCTCCACGTGCCATCTTTCTTGGGTACCAAAATCACAGGAACCGAACAAGGACTCATGCTTTCTCTAACATATCCTTTATCCATGAGTTCTTCCACTTGTCTCTGAATCTCCTTAGTCTCGGTGGGATTGGTCCTATAGGCAGCCATATTTGGAAGAGTTGCCCCAAGTACG
Source organism: Cucurbita ficifolia (assembly GCA_033971965.1). Taxonomy (NCBI): domain Eukaryota; kingdom Viridiplantae; phylum Streptophyta; class Magnoliopsida; order Cucurbitales; family Cucurbitaceae; genus Cucurbita; species Cucurbita ficifolia. The sequence goes on along the minus strand of CM066975.1, from coordinate 7,719,355 downwards.
AAGTCAATTTGGTGTTCAATCCCTCTTAGAGGGGGTAACCCCGTACATGCATCTTCATGTGGAAACATGTCATTGAATTCTTGCAAAAGAGACTTAAAAGCACTTGGCAAAGCATCATCAGTTTTTGGTTCTATTGCTAAACACATTCCTTTGCACATACGTACAAATTTTGGTTCTTAGGCTAACATATTCCTCATTTCTCCCTTTCTTATAACCAAACTCACATTTTCTTCTTTTTCCTCCAAATCACTTTTTTTTTCTCTCTTGGTTTTCACTCTTCCTTTGCCCCTCACTTTTCTCTTTTTTTTCACTCTTAATTCTCTCTTTTACCTGAGTTTCTTCTTTCCATTGTTTGATACGAATCCGACAGCTGATCATTTGCATGGACTCGAAGGAGCAATTACAAGAAGGAATACTGATACGAATCCGACCGATGATCATTTGCATGAACTCGAAGGAGCAATTAAAAGAAGGAATACAGAGAAGATTCAAGTATCAAATCAAGAAAATAATGGAGTGGCTGACATTGGAAAGTGATTAGAAGATGTCTTTGGTAGTTGAATTACCAATTAAGACTATTTATGAATGCCTTCTTTTCTTCCATTTGTATTTAATAGCATTTATTAGTAATTTGTAGTTGGTGGTTGAACTTTATTAGGTTAGAGTTATCTTTTTGGCCTATATAAAGGCATGTAATATTCATTTTTAAAAGATGGTGGAATACAAAAACCTTGTGGTTGAAACCCTTTGGGTGTTATGTTTCTTTCAAACCTTGTTTTAGGTTTGATGTTAAAATCGATTCATTGGATTAGCCATGATCAAGTTAATTCTGGAGTGTGTCGTCTTGGTATCTAATAGTGACCATCATAGATTCTAAGTTCGATCGAAGAGTCATTCATCTTCTAACCAGCTCTTGGTTGGAATCAATCCGTTAAGTTAGCTTTCTCTGTGAACGTTTGCAAGGATTCTAGAAGGACCTCTAGTTTTGCAAAACCTAGCATTGTTGGCGCTTATCACTGTTGTTCTTCATATTCTTTTCTTTTCTTCTCTAATTTCAATTGGTCACAATGTACTTCATAGGGATCATAGGGAGACAATGGAAGTAAAGTAAATTTCTTCCCACACAAAGTAAAAGTATACTTGTTCATCAAACAATCAAATGTTACCTTTCTATCATATTGCCAAGGTCGGCCGAACAAGATGTTCCCGCATGCATTGGTACGACATCACAAATGATTTCATCTTTATATCTTTCAAGAGTAAAAGAAATAAGAGCTTGAGAGTTCACCTTAATTTCTTCTTTGTTTGTCAACCATTGAAGTTTGTATGGTTTTGGATGGGGATGGACAGAAAGTTGAAGTCTTTTTACAAGGAAGCTACTTACCACATTTGTACAACTTCCACTATCAATCACCAAGCTGCATGGGTTTCCTTTGATCAAAACTCTTGTGTGGAACAAGTTTTTCCTTTGATCTTCAAATTTCTCTTCCTTGATTAGGGTTTAGGGTTTAGGATTTAGGGTTCACAAATTCTCGATTGCTTAACTGGTGAACAACCAAAAGGGCTAACCGGAGCATGACTTCAAAGACCTTACAAAGGAGGGGGCACAGATCACCCATCAGTAGTTTTACAAATGTCATCTATTATCAGAATCCTATTAGGGAAGACGCGCCCAAGTAATCGGTGAACAATAGTCTTCGAAGAAGAGGTGGAACGGAGAGTAGGAGTGAGAAGGACACCAAAATTTTTAGCAAGTTCAGTAAGGAGGAAGGAACTAGAAAGACTAACCGGAGCCTGATTTCATAGGCCTTACAAAGGAGGGGGCACAGATTCAACCAATACGCGATGTGGCATGGATTCTGAAATTGAAGCAATATGGAAAAATGATACTTGGGATCTCACTAATCCTCCTCATGGTGCAAAAAAAATTGGGGTAAAATGGGTGTACAAAACGAAGCTGAATGAACATGGAGTAATCAACAAATACAAAGCTCGACTTGTCACTACAGGATACACACAACAACATGTCATAGACTACATAGAAGTCTTTGCCCCTGTAGCTCAAAAGAGGTGGGCTGTGTTTCAATTGGATGTTAAATCACTATTTCTTCACGGAGAGTTGGATGAGGAGGTTTATATGACACAACTTCCTGGTTATGTGATCAAGGGAGAAGAGGATAAAGTATATCGCTTGAAAAAGGCTTTATACGGTTTGAAGCAAGCTCTACGTGCGTGGTACAACCGTATTGAAACTTATTTTCTAAAGGAAAACTTTGAAAAGTGTCTTTATGAACCTACTCTGTTTTTCAAGAAGTCATTACAAGGTACTCGCTTGTATGTCCTTATATCTCTATTAAACAACATTTGAAGATAATTTAGAATGATTCGAAATCCTGATTCAGTATCAAGACATATATCAAGGAAGAACCAGACATTACAATTTAGCATGATTCGAAATCCTGATTCAGTATCGAGACATATATCAAGGAAGAACCGGACATTATATTACAACTTAATTAAACATAACATGATAAGAGATGAACTTTATTTATGTCAATATTTCTCAAGACACATATCAAGGAAGAATCGAACATTATATTACAACTTAATTAAACATAACATGATAAGATATGGACTTTATTTATGTCAATATTTCTAATATTAATTGAAGTACATTCAAATGATTTGAAGAATAAATTCTATTGTGTGATGGACAACGTAAAATTAACATGACTATAATACTAAGTTCTAAAGCAGATTTCAAACCTTGAGGTGCATAAAGCACGTGGACTAGCAACGAAAAATGATAGATCCACAAAAAGTGCATTTGGTCTAGTGGTATGATTCTCGCATAGGGTGTGAGAGGTCCCAACTTCATTTCTCGGATGCCCCTCTTTAACTTTAGGCACAAACCCTAGCACATTAGCCACATAATTCTCAAATTAGGCTTATAGATACTAATTCTACCTACTTTTTACACATGTTTTTTAGAAAAACTTTTAAATTCTACTATTTGATTGACCATGTGAAATTAATATGACAATAATAGTAGGTTCTAAAGCACATAACAATAAATTTCAAATCTTGAATTACATAAAATACATGGACTAGCAACTAAAAATGATAGATCCATTAGAAGGGCATTTGGTCTAGTGGTATGATTCTCGCTTTGGGTGTGAGAAGTCTTGAGTTCGATTCTCAAAATGCCCCCACAACTAACTATTAAATTGAAACATGTGATAATAGGATTTGAGAAGAACATTCCGAGTGGGGAGGGGGGGGTACCACTTTCTATTTTCTTTCTATTTTGTAATTTCACTTTCTATTTTGTAATTTCACTTTCTATTTTGTAATTTCTATCTCCTCTTACAGAAGACGTGTCCAAGTAACCAGTGAATAATAGCCTTCGAAGACTAACTTCAAAGGCCTTACATGGAAATCGGTGAACAACCCGAAGGAACTAGAAGGGCTAACCAAGTAATCAAGTATCAAAGGCCTTACATGGAAATCGGTGAACAACCCGAAGGAACTAGAAGGGCTAACCAAGTAATCAAGTAAGGTAGAAGGAACCAGAATGGCTAACCAATTAACAACCAATAGGCTAACCGTAGCTTGAATTCAAAGGCTGCCTTACAAAGGCAAGCGGCACAGATTCTTGATTACTCGAAGAATAGAAGCGAGAAGGACACAAAAATTTTCAGCGAAACGAGTAAAGAAGAAGGAAGGAACAGAAGGGCTAATCGAAGGCTAACTTCAAATGCCTTACAAAGGTGGGGGGCACAGATTCACAGATACTCGATTCCTTAACCGGAGAACAACAAGAAGGGATAACCGGAGCCTGACTTCAAAGGCCTTACAAAGGACGGGGGCACAGACTCATAAATTCTTAATTATTTAACCTGTGAACAACCAAAAGGGTTAACTGGAACCTGGCTTTAAAGGCAATCATACAATACAATATACTTCAATGAAGATGTGAAGAAGGGCTGGAACCTGGCTTTAAAGGCAATCATACAATACAATATACTTCAATGAAGATGCGAAGAAGGGGGGCACAGATTCACAGATACAATATACTTCAATGAAGGCTTTAAAGGCAATCATACAATACAATATACTTCAATGAAGATGCGAAGAAGGGGGGCACAGATTCACAGATACAATATACTTCAATGACGATGCGAAGAAGGGGAGCACAGATTCACAGATACAATATACTTCAATGAAGATGCGAAGAAGGGGGGCACAGATTCACAGATACAATATACTTCAATGAAGATGTGAAGAAGGGGGGCACAGATTCACATCACAGATACTCGATTCCTTAACCGGAGAACAACGAAAAGGGTTAACTGGATTGAAATTAGCTTTGTTGAGAGCTAAATTTTCCTTTGCAAATTCTTGTGTTTAGAACTTGCATAGTCATTCAAGTGGTATTGATCACACCTCTTGAAGAGTGATTCGAATCTCGTGTTTAGAAACGAGTTTTCTTTACTCTTGATCTTGATCATCAAGGTAATCCATTCCATACTTTCCCTTGGGTTGATTCTATATCATTTGATATCAGAGCTTTAGACTCAAGATCGGATATATGTTTCCTTGCGTTTATCTCTTTTGATTCTCATCTATATATTTTTTTTTCAGTTTGTGTAGCGTGTTCACATTCGGTCTAAAACATTATATAACAAAAAAAAAAAAAAAAAAAAATAGTTTTGTACTTTAATTCAGGTTGACATATTTTATAAAGTGTTAGATCTGGATCTTATCAACACTTTGTTCTTCTTTAAGATCTTCTAAATCAATTTTCTTGTTGGTAAATTGATTAGATTTGGCCAATCAGCTACAGAAGGAAAAAAAAAACTTATTGATGTTAAATGTGTTTCTTTTTTCCTCTTGATTATTATATGTAACTACGTCTAAATTAGTCCTTAATCATTTTCTTTCGTTAATTCGTTTCTTTGTCGTTATTTGGATTCCTCTTTTAATACTCTTGTTTATGTGTTGAGTGTGCTGTCATTCACTTTGAATTGCACTTAGCTCTATAAAATAGCTTGTCTCACATCCCACATTTTTTTATGGAGTGTGATTTATGTGTGCTCAATTGTGAGGGTGGGTTTGTAAGGGAGTGATACATTGATTCGAGTGTTGAGTGCTAAACACGAGTGAACTACGTTTACGAGTGAACACACGTGAGGGAGCGCTTGTGAGGACCTTTTATTATTATTTTTTTTTTAACTTCCTTTTATAGCATGGAAATTCCAGACGACAATCCTAACATTACTGATGCACGATTGAGAGAAGCACAACAACGAACTATGGAAAGACTAATTCGAGGAATAAAAGAGTTGACCGATCGAATAGGAAGATTGGAGATTCAAAATCAAGCTCGACAGAGGATTCCACTACCTGCACCCTCAACCAATCAATATGAGGTCGACAATTCTGATCACCACGAGGATAATCCACATGCAGTTGGTCGTGGCTTGATGCAAGGGAGAGACCATGGAAGAAGGTATCATAATTTACAACAACGAGTTCCTTATGATGATAGAATTGATCGTAACGTGGGGAAGCATCAAATTAAAACTTCTCAAGTTTTATGGCAAAACCGATCTAGAGTAGTACCTTGAATGGGAGAAGACGGTGGAGTCGGTGTTCAACTGTCATAATTTTAGTGATGAAAAGAAGGTACTGTTATGCATTGCTCAATTAAAACAATATGCTCAAATTTGGTGGGATAAATTGATGTCAAGTAGGAGAAGAAATCTTGAAGCACCAATTGATTCATGGTACGAGTTCAAAGAGTCCATGCGGAAGCGTTTTGTTCCACAATATTTTCAAGAGACATGGCATAAAAGCTTCAAGCATTGAAACAAGGACGCAAATCTGTGGAGGATTATTACGAGGAGATGGATACATTAATGGATCGACTTGATCTCAATGAGGACATGGAGGCTCTCATGGCGCGGTTTCTTAATGGGTTAAACACAGAGATTGCAGACAAGACTGATTTACATCCTTATTCTGATATCGAGGAGTTGTTGCACATTGCAATTAAGATCGAGAGGCAAATCCAACGACGGTCTCCACGGTATTCTTCTAAATTTTTTTCGAATTCTACTTCTACATGGAAAAAGGAGAGTAAGAACATTGATTATAAGCATAGAAATCAAGAAGTTAAGGAGAAGCCTCAAGCTAAATTTGAAAAAGGTGAGAGTTCTCACAGGGAAAGAAAAAGTAGAAAAGTCTAATGTTCGAAATACGGATTTAAAGTGTTGGAGATGTCAAGGGGTAGGACAATATAGTAGAGATTGCCCAAATGCAAGAATTATGACCATCAAGGAGGGATAAATTGTACAGATGAAGAGGCACGTGACGACATAAATGAGGAAAATGATGAGAGTGGGGAGTTTAGTGAAGAGGACCCTACACATATATCTTTGGTTACTCGACGAGCTCTAAACACCCACATTAAGGAGGACGGCCTAGAGAACTTATTTCAAACTTGGTGTCTTGTTCAATCTGTCCCTTGTAGTGTTGTCATTGATAGCGGTAGTTGCACCAATGTTGTGAGTTTCATTCTGGTCAAAAGACTTAATTTAAAGACACAACCACATCCAAGACCCTACAAGCTTCAATGGTTGAATGATCGTGGGGAAGTACGGGTAACTCAACAAGCTCTTGTTTCTTTTACTATTGGAAAATATGTTGATGATGTTTTATGTGAAAATCCATGCATGTTGGAGATTTACTACTGGGAAGGCCTTGGCAATTTGATCGTCGGGTAATGTATGATGGGTATGCAAATCGATACTCTTTTACTCACAATGGTAGAAAAACTACTCTTATTCCATTGTCTCCAAAAGATGTATTTATTGATCATTGCAAACTTGAAAAGAAAAGGCAAGAGACTGATGCAAAAGCAGAGATTGAAAAATAAACCAGTGACAAAAAGAGCTTGAGTGAAAAGCAAGAGAGTAGCACTCAGCCTAGAGAAAAAAAAGAGAGAAAAGCCAAATCAGTAAGCTTGTATGTTAGATCAAGTGAGGCTAGGAATGTTTTGCTCTCTACCCGGACTATTCTTGTACTTAGGTGCAAAGGGGTCTTGTTACTTTACTAACACGCTTAACCCTTCTTTGCCTAGTGATTTTGTTGTGCTTTTGCAAGAGTTTGCACATTTATTTTCCGAGGAGATGCCTAGTAGTTTGCCACCACTTAGAGGGATTGAACACAAGATTGACATCATTCCTGGCGTGCCCATTCCAAACCGACCAGCATATAGGACTAATCCAAAGGAGGCTGAAGAGATACAAAGGCAAGTAAGTGAACTCCTTGCTAAAGGGTATGTACGTGAAAGTTTGAGCCCTTGTTCTGTTCCAGTTATTCTTGTGCCTAAGAAACGATGGTTCTTGGCATATGTGTGTTGATTGTAGGGCTATAAACAAGATAACTATAAAGTATAGGCATCCAATTCCTAGATTAGATGATATGCTTGATGAGTTGCATGGATGTAGTCTTTTTACTAAGATTGATTTAAAATCGGGTTATCATCAAATTTGCATGCATATTGGAAATGAGTGGAAAACAGCTTTTAAAACCAAGTATGGTCTTCATGAATATGCCTTTTGGATTAACTAATGCACCTAGTACATTCATGAGACTAATGAACCATGTCTTACGAGAATACTTAGGTAAGTTTGTGGTTGTTTATTTTGATGACATCCTTGTTTACTCTAAATCTTTAGATGATCATATTACCCATGTACGCAATGTTTTGACTACTTTAAGAAACGAATGTTTGTATATAAATTTAAAGAAATGTAGCTTTTGCATGGAAAAAGTTAACTTTCTTGGGTTTGTAGTTTCATCTAATGGTGTTGAGGTTGATGAGGAGAAAGTGAAGGCTATAAAAGATTGGCCTACACCTAAAAGTGTAAGTGAGGTAAGAAGTTTTCATGGTCTTGCAAGTTTCTACTGTAGGTTCATTCAGAGTTTTAGTACAATTGCTTCACCCTTGAATGAACATTTTAAGAAAAATGTATCCTTTATATGGGAAAAAGATCAAAAACTTGCTTTTAACACTTTGAAAGAAAAATTGAGTTCTGCTCCCTCGCTTGCATTACCTAATTTGAGTCAACTTTTGAAATTGAATGTGATGCTAGTGGAGTAGGGATAGGTGGTGTATTAATGCAAAATCAAAGACCTTTAATGTTCTTTAGTGAGAAGTTGACTGGTGCATCTGTGAGGTATCCAACTTATGACAAAGAGCTTTATGCTTTGATTCGTGCATTGCAAACATGGCAACATTATCTTTGGCCTAAGGAGTTCGTTATTCATATGGATCATGAAAGTTTAAAGCATTTGAGAGCACAAAATAGACTCAACAGACGACATGCTATGTGGTTAGAATTTATTAAAATATTCTCTTACGTCATAAAATATAAACAAGGTAAGGAGAACATTGTTGCAGATGTTTTATCACGAAGGATGAATCCTTCTCAAGAGGGGGAGAATGATATGAACCACGACCAAGGAATTTTTATATCTCAAGGTCCAATTACAAGGACGAGAGCCAAGAAGCTACAACAAACCTTATACACTTATATTCAAGCTATGGTGAGCTCATAAAAGGAAATTCTAGAAGACGTTGGAGACCTCCCTTATACGTTGTGCAAAGTTGAGCTTCAAGAAAGAGATGAATTAAATGCACTTTAAGTTGAATTTATGAAACTAGTTCAAAGATGACTAATAAGCACATTTCATTCATTGCACTATTTAATTATAATTTAAATATTTGTTTGTAATATTTAAGGTTTTAAATATTAGGAGTTAAGGCTATATTGTAACCCACATAGGTTACCATATTCCACCATTAACTAGTCATTTTAATATGGAGGTTATGGGTATTTCTCATTTACTAGCCCATTTAATTTGAGAGTTATGTATCACATAAGTTAAGGTTGTAAATGCTATATAAAGCCTTCTATTCTTTGATTAGAGAGATCAGATTTTGGAATTAAGAATAAAATTTCTATTTTAGCTTTGTTGAGAGCTAAGTTTTCCTTTGCAAATTCTTGTTTTTAGAACTTGCATGCTAGAGTCATTCAAGTGGTATTGATCACATCTCTTGTGGAGTGATTCGAATCTCGAGTATAGAAATGAGTTTTCTTTACTCTTGATCTTGATCATCCAGGTAATCTGTTCCATACTTTCCCTTGGATTGATTCTATATCAGATCGAGAGGCAAATCCAATGAAGGTCTCCACGGTATTCTTCTAAAACTTTTTTCGATTCTACTTCTACATAGAAAAAGGATAGTAAGAACATTGATTATAAGCATAGAAATCAAGAGATTAATGAGAAGTCTCACGCTACATTTGAGAAAGGTGAGAGTTCTAGAATAGGGAAAGAAAAAGTTGAAAAGTCTAAAGTTCGAAATAGGGATTTAAAGTGTTGGAGATGTCAAGGAGTAGGACAATATAGTAGAGATTGCCCAAATGCAAGAATTATGACCATCAAGGAGGGATAAATTGTACAGATGAAGAGGCACGTGACGACATAAATGAGGAAAATGATGAGAGTGGGGAGTTTAGTGAAGAGGACCCTGCACATATATCTTTGGTTACTCGACGAGCTCTAAACACCCACATTAAGGAGGACAGCCTAGACCAACGAGAGAACTTATTTCAAACTCGTTGTCTTGTTCAATCTGTACCTTGTAATGTTGTCATTGATAGTGGTAGTTGCACCAATGTTGTGAGTTCCATTCTGGTCAAAAGACTTAATTTAAAGACACAACCACATCCAAGACCCTACAAGCTTCAATGGTTGAGTGATCTTAGGGAAGTACGGGTAACTCAACAAGCTCTTGTTTCAATACGGGTAACTCAACAAGCTCTTGTTTCTTTTATTATTGAAAAATATGTTGATGATGTTTTATGTGATGTTGTATCCATGCATGTTGGAGATTTACTACTGGGGAGGCCTTTGCAATTTCATCGTCTGTATGATCTCTTGGTGTACATACATGAAGTCATCAATACAAATCCTTAGCTAATATTTCTCCTTGCATTTTCTCTCTCCTGTTCTTTGTGATCATCTTGTTCGAGTGTGTGTTGTTGTGCGATCCTAACAATAAATATGATACGAATCCGACAGCTGATCATTTCCATAGACTTGAAGGAGCAATTACAAGCAAACAATACAAAGAAGATTCAAGTATCAAATCAAGAAAATAATGGAGTGGCTGACATTGAAAAGTGATTAGAAGACTTACCTTTGGTAGTTGAACTACCAATTAAGACAATTTATGAATGTCTTATTTTTTTCAATTTGTATTTAATAGCATTTATTAGTAATTTGTAGTTGGTGGTTGAACTTGATTATGTTAGGGTTATCTTTTTGGTCTATATAAAGGCATGTAATATTCATTTTGAAAGGGGAATTGTGGAATAGAAACAAAACCTTTTTGGTGTTATTGTTTTTCAAACCTTGCTTTAGGTTTGATGTTTAAACCGATTCATTGAATTAATTTTGATCAAGCTAATTCTGGAGTGAGTCGTCTTGGAATCTAAGAGTGACAATCATAGATTCCAAGTTCGATCTAAGAGTCATTCATCTTCTAACCAGCTCTTGGTTGGAATCAATCCGTTAAGTTAGCTTTCTCTTTGAACGTTTGCAAGGATTCTAGAAGGACCGAGCTTTGCAAAACCTAGCATTGTTGGCGCTTATCAAAATACTTTATCTAACTCTCTGATCCTGTGTCCCAATGTTTCTATAGTGACAGTGAGGTTTCTGTATAGTGGAAGCATTGGAAACTAATTTAATCTTATTGAGAATAAAAACGTAACTATTAATACGAGAGCACCTTTATAGAAATTTTAGCTTCAAGTCTCCTTGATGTAGTCAAAAAACGTGATAGTTCTTCCAAATTCCACAAAATCGTTGTAATACCCGTAATAAGGTTAAATTAACTCAAGTAAGCTTGTCGCTCAGGTCTAAATGATTCAAGGAAAGAAATTAACGGATTCAAGCAAGGACAAGAGTCCTAAGCAATTAATTTTAATAATTATAGGGATTTAAGACCTTCGGAAAAAGATCACAAATTAAAAAAATGAGTATAAATAATAAAAAGGTCGTTTTTCTTTTTTTTTTTTTTTTTTTTTTTTAGGATTTCCTAGATTTTTTTTGTTCACACGAAATGTGGAAGTGCTTAAAAAGAAAATATAACCAACAAAGGGTAAATAATTTTTAGAAAAACTTTATATTTTTCAGGAAAAAATAAACAACAAATATTCAGAAGATGGAAAATTATTTAAATACTCTCAAACTTGAAAAAATTATGAAAATGCCACGGAACAGAAAATAAGATCCGCGACAGTTAGTATTCCGTAAAAAATTTGTCGCATCTTTATTTTCCACCGATGGATCTTTGCCAAATCTATATGCTTTAATGGAGGTATACCTCATCATATCCAATGACCAAAATTAAAAATGGAAGATGTTTTTCTGCTGATCGGAGAAGATATTTTTGACAGAAAATCTAAAAAAACTCAACCTAAAAATCACGACGATTCTAGAGGTTTCAACATCGATTAAGCATCCTTAATAAAGTCTGAAGTAGGGACTTTCATGATAAGCGCCAACAATGCTAGGTTTTGCAAAGCTAGAGGTCCTTCTAGAATCCTTGCAAACGTTCATAGAGAAAGCTAACTTAACAGATTGATTCCAACCAAGAGCTGGTTAGAAGATGAATGACTCTTAGATCGAACTTGAAATCTATGATGGTCACTCTTAGATTCCAAGACGACTCACTCCAGAATTAGCTTGATCAAAACTAATTCAACGAATCGGTTTAAACATCAAACCTAAAACAAGGTTTGAAAAACAATAACACCAAAAAGGTATTAAGAAAACACAAAAGGTTTTGTTTGTATTCAACAAATTCTCCTTCAAAATGAATATTACATGCCTCTATATAAGCAAAAAAAATATAACTCTAACCTAATAAAGTTCAACCACCAACTACAAATTACTAATAAATGCTATTAAATACAAATTGAAGAAAATAAGGCATTCATAAATTGTCTTAATTAGTAGTTCAACTACTAAAAGGTAAGTCTTCTAATCACTTTTCAATGTCAGCCACTCCATTATTTTCTTGATTTGATACTTGAATCTTCTTTGTATTGTTTCTTGTAATTGCTCCTTCAAGTCCATGCAAATGATCAGCTGTCGGATTCGTATCATCCCCCCTTTCTTTAAAAGGATTTGTCCTCAAATCAAAGTCGTCATTTCCTTCCTGATAAGAACTGAATATTTTTTTTTTCTTTTTCTTTTTTCTTTTCTTTTCTAATTTCAATTGGTCACAATGTACTTCATATGGAGACAATGGAAGTAAAGTAAATTTCTTCCCACACAAAGTAAAAGTATACTTGTTCATCAACCCATCAAATGTTACCTTTCTATCATATTGCTAAGGTCGGCCGAACAAGATGTCCCCCGCATGCATTGATACGACATCACAAAGGACTTCATCTTTATATCTTCCAAGAGTAAAAGTAATAAGAGCTTGGGAGTTCACCTTAATTTCTTCTTTGTTTGTCAACCATTGAAGTTTGTACGGCTTTGGATCGGGATGGACAGAAAGTTGAAGTCTTTTTACAAGGAAACTACTTACCACATTTGTACAACTTCCACTATCAATCACCAAGCTGCATGGGTTTCCTTGGATCAAACATCTTGTGTGGAACAAATTTTCCCTTTGATCTTCAAATTTTTCTTCCATGATTTGTACATTGAGCACCCTCCTTGTGATCAAAGATATGAAATTACCTTCTTCAACATACTCATCATCATATGCTGCGATTTCTTCCTCAAGCTGTGAATCCTTTTCCTCATATTCATCATCAGAATCAAGTATACCATTCCTTATCACCATAACTCTTTTATTAACACTCTTTGCTCATGTGTCCAAATCCTTTGCACTTCCAACATTGAATAGAACTAGACTTCTCCTTTATTGTCTTTGAAGCTTCATTCTTTTTATCATTGGAACTCTCAGCCTCCACTCTTTTAGCAGCCACAAACTTTTCTTTTGGAGACATTGATTCATTTCTATTCACAAAACTATCCTTGTTCCAAGTTTTAGAGTTTGAAAAGGTGTTAGTTCGTGATGTGTACCTTTCTGAATGCTCCTTTTCTTCCTTCAATTGGTCTTCAATTTTGATAGCATAATGATACATGTCTTCTAGATATGGTGGTGGATTTCTGTCAACAAGATGAGCAATTTCTCGATTCAAACCTCCAAGGAATCTAGACATGGTGTCTTCTTCTTCTTCTCGAATGTTTGCTCTTTCCATCATAGACTCCATCTCTTGATAATATTCAGCAACACTTTTTGTTCCTTGCCTCAACCCTTGCAACTTAGTTTTCAAATTTCTTTCATAATGTTTCGGAACGTACCTTTTTCTCATGGCTTCTTTAAGTTCTTCCCAAGTCTCTATTGGATCCTCCTCTTTCCTTCTTCTCTCGGATTTGAGATGTTGGTACCAATCACCGGCATGATTTGTAAATTCGGCAATAACAAGTCTCATCTTCTTATTTTCACTATAGGTGTTGCAATCAAACACATGCTCTATCTTTCTTTCCCATTGCAAGTATGCTTCAGAATCTGCCGTTCCACAAAAGGGTGGGATTTTGAGTTTAACTCCCCCATCTCTATCTTCATGTACTATTTCCATCCTTCTAGGTTGCATAATCGTTGGATGGTTATTTCTTCCTCTCCATCTTCCTTCAACTTGTCTTTCTTGCACAACTATACCTTCATCTTCTTGTAATGCTCGTTCTTGTCTTTGTTGTTGCGCCCTTCTTTCTTGTCTATCTTCCATCATCATTTCCATCATACCTTGAATTGCTTGAAGAATGGTTGTATTAAGATCTGGTACTGGTGGTACTCCTTCTCCATTATGTGACATTTTGTTATCAGTAATAGGGACCTCTACACACTTCTCACAAAAATTTCACTCAGGAACACTTTGTTTAACACTTAAAGGTAGGCTTTTGGTACTGGGTCAAGAATGTAAAGGCTGGCTTTTTTTTTTTTTGGGTGCAATCTTGCTTTAAGCTTGATTATAACCAATTCAACGATCAACTCTCACAAGCTAAGACTAGTATCTCAAGGATCAAGAGCTTAAAAATTTTGAACAAACTCAAATAAATGATACCAAATGATAAGAATTGAATATATATATTTTTGTCTCAGTGATTTTTTTTTTTTTTTTTTTTTTTTTTTTTTTTTTTTTTTTTTTGCCTACTGATTCTTCTTCTTTTCTTTTTTTTTTTTCGATAATGTGAGAGAGACTAAAAAAAATTGATAGAAAAAGAAATAACAATAAAGATATTTCACCTCTAGAGCGGCCAAAGAACGTCGACCAAATACTCTGATACCAAATGATAAGTGCCAACAATGCTAGGTTTTGCAAAGCTAAAGGTCCTTCTAGAATCCTTGCAAACGTTCATAGAGAAAGCTAACTTAACAGATTGATTCCAACAAAGAGCTAGTTAGAAGATGAATGACTCTTAGATCGAACTTGGAATCTATGATGGTCACTCTTAGATTCCAAGACGACTCACTCCAGAATTAGCTTGATCAAAACTAATTCAATGAATCGGTTTAAACATCAAATCTAAAACAAGGTTTGAAAAACAATAACACCAAAAAGGTATTAAGAAAACACAAAAGG